>JALMGD010000035.1:10000-555000 GCA_023634205.1 Actinemys pallida
CCCTACATCTCTCACAGTGCACCCCTCTACCCTTTTCTCCTCGATCCAAGCACCTGCTTGATGCCTGGCCCCTGCTGTGACATCTCAATACAGAGCTGGGGCAAAAGGGTACCTGCAAAGATCCTGGGATATCTCCCCTCCCACACAGTACATGTGGTTCATAGTGAAGGGAAAGGGGAGTAGCCTGCCCTCTCTTCCCACATGTTTAGTAGTTTGTAATGTAAAAAACCCTACTGTGACCAAAACAAATGGAGAAACAGATCTTTCTATACATTATTACAGAGATTAAGGGGCACTGTTATACAAAGGTACGTTGGAGTTAGAGTTGCTAGAATGCATAGTCCACCACCGCACATTTTTATTAAAAAAAAAAAACTACCAGCCTATCACAATACATCCTTACTCCTTAGAGTAGGCTGCCAGCATGATATGCATGACGGAGATACTAAAGAACTCAAGAGTTATATGTAGTTAAAATTTTCTGTATTGTTCCGTGGTGTGACTGTTCAGCCTCAACCGTGCTTGTTTCCCCACCTGTAGAAGGCTATGGATTACATCCTCCTCCCTTTAAATCTCAGCCTGAAAAACCCTTCAGAACAGCTAACATGGCCTCATTCTGCTAACATGATGATGCCCCCTGGGTAGGGCATGTCACTGCCCACACTCTCAAGGCTACAGACATTGTATTCAAGGAACTTTCAAAGAGCTCCAATATATAATGTCTGACTCTGGAACAAACCTCTGTCCTTTCTGCAACTGAATCCATAAAGAGGTTGGCCCTGATCCTGAAAACACAAAGGATATGCATGTACTGTTACCCATATTTGTGAATGTTTGCAGCCACTCCCACCAGTTAACCAGTATACAGAATTAAGTTTAAATCAATTATTTATTAGGGTAATTTTTCCTACTGGAGACCAATGTACCACAGTAGGTGTGGGATAGTGGAAGGGGGGCAATCTGGGGAATACATTTTCAACACCCAAGTGGGTCGTTATGTATTTTTAAATACATCATTGACAAGTTTGCAATCACTGGTCACACCTCCAGCTGCACCAAGTAGCACATAGGGCACCACATTCTGCAAACAAAGGTAAGAGACTACAATTCCCCTGCTGCACCAAGGCACACTGCACTAGAAGCACACATGAGAAGCAGCAGCAGCTTTAAGTCCATCCCCCTTTCCCCTTCCCCCACAGTAGATCTGCACAGAGAGCTATAGACATCTATGTCTCAATCACCACTAGACACATGCAGGTGAATATGTCTATGAAGGGACGCTGTAGACCAGTGGTTCTGAAACTTTTGTACTGGTGACCCCTTGCACATAGCAAGCCTCTGAGTGCGACCCCCCTAATAAATTAAAAACACTTTTTAATATATTTAATTATAAATATTATAAATGCATTATAAATGCACGAGGCAAAGCGGGGTTTGGGGTGGAGGCTGACAGCTCACAACCCCCCAGGTAATAACCTGGTGGCCCCCTAAGGGGTCCCGACCCCTAGTTTGAGAACCCCTGCTGTAGACCACCAGGCAATGAGAGAGCATGTTGGTCAACACCTTAGAGAGAAGTCATGAAGGAAGAACAAACTCAGCACCTATAGTCACCTTCCTGGTCCCAGGCCTCTGCTCAGGAGGACCTGCTCCCCCCTGCCCTGGGATATCAGCTACTCCCAAGATGGGGAAATTCTCCCCCTGCACCCAGAATGAGCAGGAAACCTTTTATTAGAAACCAAACTGCAGCTAGAGGGAAGCAGGAGTCTGTACTCAGCCGTTACCACACATTTATCTTAGAGGCCAGTCAGGGTAATGCACTGGTGGTGTTCCCTGGCGCAGCAGTGACACCCGGTGGCCAGTCAGGGTAAATCACAGACTGCATCTGCCCTGGAGCAGCAGTGACACCCAGTGGTGGGCAGTCAGGATAATGCACAGACTGTTTACTCAGGAGCAGCCGTGACACCACTGGCTAGTCAGGGGTAATGCATGGACTGTCTCTTCCATGGAGCAGTGGTGACACCCAGTGGCCAGTCAACGTAATGCACACAGTGTTTCTCAGAAAAAAACAGTAATACCCCGTGGCCAGCAGTGGGCAGTGCGAGCCTCTTCTGGTGGTGAGGGATAAGACAGAAAATTGTGGCATCTGCAACCCTCTTTGCCATGAGGCCCTCACCCTCCTGTGGCTCCACCCCCTGCTCCTCCTCAGTGAAGTGCCAGCCCCACCTCCTCTCCTCCAAGGCCCTGGACCATGGCCATGTCAGAGGCCAGAAGCCAGAGTGGGGCAGGGTGAAGCGGCTGCCGCACTAGCTGATGTCATGGTGCAGGCAGCCACAGAGGTTCCCCATCTTGTCCTCCTGCTGCTTGGGACCCCAGGGCTGTGGCTGCTCCTCAGCTCCCTACTGCCCTTTGACCGCTCACGGCCCATAAGAGCCTCCCTGATGCGGGGTCCAGCTACGGGGCCAGCACAGCCCTCGGGGAGCAGGACTCAGGAACCCAGGCCATAGCACGTCAGTCTGGGATGCTGTGCTGAGCCCTGGACCCTCCACCTGCCCTGGCTGGTGGACCCTGACCAAAGCGGGCACCCCCCCGATCCCCAGGCTCTGTTGTGTTTACAGGGTGCGGTGCCCTGGGGAGTGGGGTCAGGGTTAAATGGGAGGGTTGGAGGATTGTATGCTCTTAGCTGGTCACCAGGGGTCACTGTGACAATGGTGGGGGGGGATACAAATAGGGCACTGCCACACCTGACCACCCTGGATGGACCCCACAGCTCCCAGCTGCTGCAAGCAGACCCCAGAGCTCCCTGTCACCATGGGTGGACCCCAAAGCTCCCAAGCACCAAAAGTGGCAGGGGACCCCGGAGCTCCCAGCCACCACAGGCAGCCCTCAGATGCTGCAGGCACCAGAGGGAGCCCCCAGCTCCCAAACCCTGCAGGCAGACCCTGGAGTTCCTAGTCACCATGGGCGGTGGGAGAAGCCACAGCCTCATGCTATTGCAGATGGACCCCGTAGCTCCCAGCCGCCATGGGTAGACGCCAGAGCTCCCAGCTGCCACATTGGTGGAGGAATGTTGTGAAGGCCAAGACTAGATCACGGTTCAAAAAAGAACTAATATTCATGGAGGCTAGGTCCATCAACGGCTATTAGCCAGGCCTCTGTGTGCCAGGAGCTGGGAATGGGCGACAGGGGATGGATCACTTGATGATTCCCTGTTCTGTTCATTCCCTCTGGGGCACCTGGCATTGGCCACTGTTGGAAGACAGAATACTGGGCTAGAGGGACCTTTGGTCTGGCCTAGGGTTACCATATTTACACAAGCAAAAAAGAGGACACTGGGAGGGGAGGAGCCCCACCCTAGCCCCGCCCCTGCCTCGCCCCTGCCCCGCCCCATCCGCTCCCTCCCACTTCCCACCCCCTGATTGCCCCCCTCAGAACCCCCAACCCCCCCGCTCCTTGTCCCCTGACTGCCCCCTCCTGGGACCCCTGCCACTAACTGCCCCCTAGAACCCCATCCCCTATCTAAGCTGCCCTGCTTCTTGTCCCCTGACTGCCCCCTCCTGAGAACCCCCTACAACCCTACCTGTCCCCTGACTGCCCCGACCCTTATCCACACCCCCACCCCATATTCACACCCCCGCCCCCAGACAGACCCCCGGGGACTCCCATGCCCTATCCAACTGCTTCCCACCCCCTGACAGGACCCCCAGAACTCCTGACCCATCCAACCCCCTCTGCTACCTGCCTGCCTTGACCCCTCTCCACACCCCTGCCCCCCTGACAGCCCCCCCAGAACCCCAGACCCATCTAACCCCCCCGCTCCCTGTCCCTGACTGTCCCAAACCCTCTCCACACCCCTGCCCCCCTAACAGCCCCCCCCAAATTCGCGACCCATCCAACCCCCTGTCCCTGTCCCCTGACCAGGGCCGGCTTTAAAGAGCCCAGGAATCGGGCTGCACTCCGTCCGGAGCTCCGGCCGGGGTTGCGGGGCTTGGGGCCAGGCCGGAGGTGCTCGGCTGGAACCAGGGCCGGCGCTGCTGGGGCCCGAGCCGTGCCGTGCCGGGCCCGGGCCGGCGCTGCTGTGGCCCGAGCCGGGCCGGGCCGGGCGCGCTCGGCCGGAACCGGGGCCGCCGCCCTGGGGCCGGAACCGGGGCCGCCGCCCTGGGGCCGGAGCCGCTGGGGCCGCCAGGCGCCGCTCGGCCCAGGCCGGAGGGAGCCACTCGGCCAGGGCCGCACCTCCCCGGAGCTCTCCTCCTCGCACTCCCCCGCCCCAGCTTACCTGCTGCTGCCTCCCGCTTGCCCCTGCTTCTTTTCAGACTTCCCACGAAGATCTGATTGGCGGGAAGCAGGGGAGGGGGAGGAGCAGGTGGGCGGAGCGTTCAGGGGAGTGGAGGAGGGGCAAGACAGCTGTGGGGCCGGACAGCGTGGTAAGGCTGCAGGGGATGGGGGGAGCCGGGAAGGGGCTTTGGGTGCCCAGCGGCGCTTGGCCGCTGCTTTTCTGTCTATAAATAGCCGACCGGGGGGAAATCCCGGACATTTTTAGATTTTTAAAAATCCCCCCCGGACGGCTATTTATAGACCGAAAAGCCGGACATGTCCGGGGAAATCCGGACATATGGTAGCCCTATCTGACCCAGTCTGGCCATTCTCATGGGCAGCAGGGGGATCCCACACCTCCCAGCCATCATGGACAGACCCTGCAGCTCCCAGCAGCCACGGAGGACTCTGGAGCTGCATTCCACAAACATCCATTGCATTGGATGGGTTATTTAGAGACAGGGGTATACACAATGTAACTGTTTGCTATTACATTGTAACAGGATACAGATAAGTGACAACAGTGCAAACAACATTCCACTAGTTTTCAGGAGGTTTAAACACCTAATACACTTGTACATTTAACAGTCGCTTTTATCGATACTAGTACACACATCAATTGGCCTGAATACACTCTGACATAACCTGCACTGCCAGCGTCACACCTTGTACAAACATTACTGCAATAGCATGTAGAGCAGCGTGACCCCCGAGGGTGTGTGAGCTGGTTTCAGGGGGTCTGCAGGGCCCTGCACCTCCCGCAGGGCAGAAGCCCAGATCCCCAATGCTCCCCACTCCACAGGGCAGACGCCCCAAGCCTCCACAACCTAGCAGCTGTAGTGCTGAGCTACCCCCTGCCCAGCAGCTGTAGCCCAGAGACCCGAGCTGCCCCCCTACCCCAGCTGAGCCTTGGAGTTTTTATAGCATGGGGTGGGGCCTCAGAAAGAAAAAGGTTGAGAACCCCTGGTGCAGGGTGTGAACATGAGTGTTAGTCTGTCACAAAAGCCTCTTTCACAACTGCCTTGGGAAACAAATACATGGGCCTTTTGCCCAGTTCTTCATTACTTACTGTGGAATTCTCTCCCCGGATCATCAGAGACAATATTGACCTAAAAAACAATTGAGCAGCAGTGTGATTGTGTGCAGTCACTTCAGTTAGTTGCACAACTTGGGGTGTGGTCTAGTTCACCATTTCAGAATGGAGATTTAAAAACAGTTGGTAGCATGTCCAATAGCTTGGAGTAGTCTCTCCTGTTGACTGAACTGCACTTGAAGTTTCTCCATGTCATCATGGAGGGAGCAGAGAAAAGTCATAAAATAAAATGAGAAATGACTATTTCAGTAAATAGTCCTTTTCTCAAAGTCCCCAGTAAACCTGAGCTACAGTCTGGCAAATAAAATTTATATCTGATTATGTGACCAAATGTCCCTCAAGAGGAAAAACCCACATCACACAAGATACATCCAGCTTCATATAACTAGAAATTCTGGAGCAGGTTAAATATGATGACTGTAGCCTGATTTAGGGTGTGCTAATAACATTAATTTATTTTATGTATTTTATTAATTAAAATATTAATAGGATTGGTTTTAGGCTTGCCAATTTCTTTGATTAGAAGATAAAAGTTTTTGTTTCGAATTAGGCTTCACAGAATTTACAAAGGACCCTCGGGGGTATGACAGGAAGCTCACACTGAGACAGATAGAGCCTTAAAGACTTTTTATTAAAATCAATGAAATAGTAAGTCAATGGTAAAATACCCAGAGTTACAAAGTTACAATTGCATTACTGCTATTCAAAAGATACATATGATAATATAGTATTATATGCAACAAAGCTTTGGTTAACATACTCACACCCTTCCTTGATAACCTGGGGGTAAGAGACACAGGACCAGCCTTGCAGTTCAAGTTTCTCAATTTTTGATGCAGAGCTTAGAAAAACTAATGCTAAGAGCTAACTTAGGTTTTAATTTTAAGTTTGTTAGTCAAGTAAACCCTAATAAACAAAACTAAGGGTACGTCCAGACTACCCGCCGAATCAGCGGGTAGTAATCGATCTATCGGGGATCGATATATCACGTCTCATCTAGACGCGATATATCGATCCCCGAACGTGCTCCCATCGACTCCGGAACTCCACCAGGGCGAGTGGCGGTAGCGGAGTTGACGGGGGAGCCGCGGCCGTCGATCCCACACTGTGAGGACCCAAGATAAGTCAAAATAAGAGACGTCGACTTAAGCTACGCTATTCCCGTAGCTGAAGTTGCGTATCTTACATCGACCACCCCTTGCAGTGTAGACCAGCCCTAAGAAGAAAAGCTTAGGGAAACCAAGCTTAGCCTAATTCCCTTGAAACTTAAAGTTTAAGAAGAACAAGGACAGCCTACTAATAGCAGTAGCCATCATAGATAGAATAGAGTGAGTGAGTGAGTGAGTGTGAGTAAGATCGAGTAAGTGAAAATGATAGAGCGGAGTTCAGTGAAGTGAAGTGCTCTAGCGAGGTGGGTCACCTCTTTTATAGAGCACAAGTGCCGGAAATCCTTCCTCCTATGCCCACATTTTATTCCTCACCCACAAACGTTAGGGTACACTTACCCCATAGGCTAGTAGGTTTGTGCGTACTGATGACACGTATACAGCATACACACATAAGTTTCCTTTTGGTGTACCTGTTAAGTCTGTGGGTACCACATTGAAAACCCCTCTATGCCATTCTTCATTATCTATTGGTCTAGGTAGAAGGTTATAGACATAGGCGTGGATACTTATTTATTTAGGTAACAAGATATAGGTTAACTTTACTTTTCTGGGTAAATGGTCTTAATATAGATGTGTTAACTTTCCTTAGCTTAACATACAGGAAATGGCCTGTAGGTCTCTTGCGTTACTTTAATATAAATCTATAAACCTATTACAATAAACCAAATACTTAAACTTTTACGAAAAAATATATCTATGCAAGCAAGCAGGTTAGTCCTATAGTCTACACGACTCAGAATCAGGACAAGAGATTCTCCCATTGCATTCTCCTCTGAGCCGTTCAAACCTCCTTCACTCATTAGTTTTGGGTCATATTATTTACAAAAGTTCTAGCATCGTCGTAATGGAAAAAAACAAAAAACAAACCAATCAGCCAGCCTCCCCATCTGCAAACAATCCCATCTCAGTAGGAAAAGTCCTGCAACAGGCTTTGCCAACAGGTGGAAACTGGAATTTAAACTCCAAATGATCTCACTGTATTTGACATCCATTCAAATTCCCCATCCAGGTCTGTGACACTTTCATCTCAGGCCCTAAATTACTGTTTTAGGAGCAAAGAAAACAAATTGTGATCCACAGACAGAGGGCTGAGAACCCTGAATCATAGTATATATTGAGTGGTGGAACTGTAGAAAGTGGAGAAGATCAATTCCACATGGCTAAAAAAGAGGAAACACTGCAGGGGTAATTTGGAAGGTGGGAAGCCATCCGACTCACCACTTCTTCAGGTGTCACAGAGGTTGAAAAAAACACTTTTTTTACCCTCAGTCACAGAGTCACCGGGCGATGCTCTGGAACTACTCCATATGAAGCCAGTCAGGACTCTGGGGGAGCACGTCTCCTCTCTCTGAACACACTGTCACCAGGGCAAGACGCTTAAACAACTTTGACCTTCCTGGGTCTGACCTCAAAGCATTCAGCATCCCCTTCCACACCGTGCGCTTCCTGCAGCGAGTCTGCCCGGACGGGGCTCCTGGGGAAACCAGAGGGCCCTGCCCCCCAGCTCTGCAGTCAGACATGACTCTCAGGCTAGGTCTACACTACCCGCCTGAATCGGCGGGTAGAAATCGACCTCTCGGGGATCGATTTATTGCGTCCCATCGGGACGCGACAATCGATCCCCGAATCGACGCTCTTACTCCACCAGCGAAGGTGGGAGTAAGCGCCGTCGACAGGAAGCCGCAGAGGTCGATTTTGCCACCGTCCCTACAGCGGGGTAAGTCGGCTGCGATACATCGAATTCAGCTACGCTATTCGCGTAGCTGAATTTGCGTATCTTAAATCGACCCCCCCCCCCCCCCGTAGTGAAGACGTAGCCTCAGCCAGCCGGGAGAACAGAAGGTTTATTATTTGACAGGAACACGGCATAGAACAGAACTCGTTAGTCACTGATTTCTCTGCTTTCAGCCAAGTCCATCTTGGGGAGTCGTGGGACAGATGCCCTGGACTCTCCCTCTTCCAGTCCCCCCAAGCAGACTGCCAGCGACCCAAACTCAGACACCCCCATTGCTCCTCCTCCTTGTCTTTGTCTCTCTTCCAGACTGATTCTTTCTGGAGCACCCTTAATGGCCTCCACTTAATATAAACTTGTGTCACTGATGTAAACATATCTTATTTTCCTAGCTCCAGATATAGAGATAATACATGCAAACACATAGGATGAACACACTTAGTAGATTACAAGCTTTCTAATGACACCATACAAGGGGTATTTAATGTAAAGCATATTCCAGTTATGTCATATTTATAAGCATATTTCCATAAAGCATATGGAGTGCAACATTACACACCGGTCATAGCATATGTGCAGGCAGCTGGAGCAGCCTCACGTGCCCCCGAGGTCTCAGCCACAGTCACACACCCCTATTCCCACCACACAGAGGCAGCACACAGGAAAACTGAGGCACATGCAGTATTCATGCAAAACAGTAAAACTCACATAGGCTCAACAGTAAGACTCACATACAACAGAACAAGGAAAAATCCCCACTTCGTCACACCCTCTATCCCTGCTCCTTCTCTGTTATATTTACATTGAGAAAAATGGTACAAAACCCAGCTGCTATTCAGCAGAACCCAGTGCAACGTGGGAACAACTGGGAATGAGGCAATCTGTCCCTAATGGGGGAACCTGGTGACTAACAATCACTTTGCAGTGGGAGGAAAACTATAAACGTGATGCTCCAAATTTAGTTAGACAAGGAAAAGTGATGGAGGTTGTGTCCGGTGGTGAGGAAATTTGCTATGTTATCCTGGCTGCTATATGGGCTATTTTCTTCATTGAAAAAAATAGTTATGTTTTTACATCAGGATCCCTAACTCCTGATGTCTAGCTAACTCCATGGAAAACCCTAGTGGAGTCAAAACCCAGGTAGATTTAACCTCCATTTACCTAGTAAAGGTCACTCCTGGTTCCCCCACCTGGGACTGAGGGACATTCCCGTTGGAGGGACGCACACTTCCATGACAGAACAAAGGAGTTGATGAAAAACACTGTGGGCTTCACTCCAAGGAAGGGTGAGCTGCAAAAGGGAAAAGCAGACAACTCGCCTGAAAGAGCTGAGACACCACAAATGCTGCCTTAAAGTTCACTACTTGGGAATTAGCAAAAGGAAAAAACAATCTTTTCTGAGACCCAGACAAGATTTTCATGGTGTTTATCTCCCTTGCAGCTTCTCTGGTGATACATAAGAGAAGAGCTGTGATGGAAGAATTTCCCGCACTCACAGCATTTATAGGGTTTTCTCTCCTGTGTGGTTCCTCTGATGTGTAATAAGGCCTGATCTCCCAGCGAAGGTTTTCCCGCACTCACGGCATTCATAGGGTTTCTCTCCTGTGTGGCTCCTCTGATGTGCAATAAGGCCTGATCTCCCAGCGAAGGTTTTCCTGCACTCACGGCATTTATAGGGTTTCTCTCCTATGTGGCTCCTCTGATGTGTAATAAGGCCTGATCTCCCAGCGAAGGTTTTCCCGCACTCACGGCATTCATAGGGTTTCTCTCCTGTGTGGCTCCTCTGATGTGCAATAAGGCCTGATCTCCCAGCGAAGGTTTTCCCGCACTCACGGCATTCATAGGGTTTCTCTCCTGTGTGGCTCCTCTGATGTGCAATAAGGCCTGATCTCCCAGCGAAGGTTTTCCCACACTCACAGCATTTATAGGGTTTCTCTCCTGTGTGGATCCTCTGATGTGCAATAAGGTGTGAGCTCCATGTGAAGGTTTTCCCACACTCACAGCATTTATAGGGTTTATCTCCTGTGTGGCTCCTCTGATGTGTAATAAGGCCTGAGCTCTGAGTGAAGGTTTTCCCGCACTCATGGCATTTATAGGGTTTCTCTCCTGTATGGCTCCTCTGATGTGTAATAAGGTGTGAGCTCCGAGCAAAAGTTTTCCCGCACTCACAGCATTCATAGGGTTTCTCTCCTGTGTGGCTCCTCTGATGTGTAATAAGGTGTGAGGAGTGAGCGAAGGTTTTCCCGCACTCACGGCATTTATAGGGTTTCTCTCCTGTGTGGCTCCTCTGATGTGTAATAAGGCCTGAAATCTGAGCGAAGGTTTTCCCGCACTCACGGCATTCATAGGGTTTCTCTCCTGTGTGGCTCCTCTGATGCGTAATAAGGTGTGAGCTCCGAGCAAAGGTTTTCCCGCACTCACAGCATTCATACGGTTTCTCCCCTGTGTGGCTCGTCTGATGTCTAATAAGGCCTGAGCTGTGAGCGAAGGTTTTCCCACACTCACAGCATTTATAGGGTTTCTCCCCTGTGTGGATCCTCTGATGGCGAATAAGGTTTGAGCTCTGAGTGAAGGTTTTCCCGCACTCACAGCATTTATAGGGTTTCTCCCCTGTGTGGCTCCTCTGATGGCTAATAAGGCGTGAGCGCTCAGTGAAGGTTTTCCCGCACTCGCAGCATTCATGGGGCCTCACTCCGGTGTGGATTCCCTGATGGTGTGAGCGCCTCCTGAACTTTTCCCCACTCTCAAAGCCCGTGTTATTTCTCTCTCCCGTCAGGATTCTCTGCTGGGCCGTGGCTTCCTTGAAGCCTTTATGAGTTCCCCGATAATTAACAGATATTCCAACTTTCTGCGCTGGCTGGTTTCCCTGCTGCTTCTCTGGCCTGTGCTGCTCCCAAGAGCCTTTTCCCTGCTCACAACTCCTGGACACACTCCCTTTGCATCTTTGCAACAACGCCCCATGCGCTTCCACTTGCTCCTCTTCCTGCTGAGGATTCTGCTCCACGGTCTCTCTCACCATCCCATCACCTCCTGGGACAGAGAAAGAAAAACCTCAGAAAGCGGAAGGGAAAAGGGGAGAACAAACCAAGAGAATAGCTGGAGATGGAAAAAAATCAGGGACTGAATTTCTCCCAAAGGGGAGCAAGGAGAAGATCAATTCTGCATCCAGTTCCCACCCAAACACTCAGGGAGAAGGGAGTTTGGGGTGGGAACTACTGCCAGGAGTTAGGATAGGTAGGAAGCCATGAACAGTGTCTGCCCTGAGGATATGACACCTGCTGGGGGCCATCCTGAACCCAGAGACCTCACAAGGTCTTTGTTGGGAATCCCAGCTGTTTCCTTCAAACACTGAGAAGGTTTAATGATCCCTCACCCACGCAGCTGCCTCTCAAGATCTCTCTTTCCTCTGAGCCCTGGAGATCTGGGGCCCATGGCTCTTCCCCTCGTTCCAGCTGGGAGATGACACCAGGTTTGGAAACTGGGAACCCTGCTCAGAGGAAAGAAGACAAGTGAGATCAGGTAACACGCAAAAGAAGAAGTTACTCAAATTGTGCATCAACGATAGTTCTTTGAGATGTGTCTCCCTATGGATGCTCCATTGTAGGTGCTAGCACATTAAAAATAGCTGTGTAGACCAGTGGCTTTCCACACTACTGTGCCCCTTTCAGGAGTCTGATTTGTCTTGCATACCTTCAAGTTACACCTCATTTAAAAACTACTTGCTTATAAAATCAGACATAAAAATACAAAAGTGTCACCACACACCATGAATTGCTGACTTTCTCATTTTTACCATATCATTATAAAATAAATAATTGGAATATAAATATTTTACTTAAATTTCAGTGTATATTATATAGATCAGTATAAACAAGTCATTGTATGAAATTTTACTTTGTACTGACTTGGCTAGTGATTTTTCTGTAGCAACTCTGGATAGGGTGACCAGACGTCCCGATAAAATCGCGACCGTCCCGATATTGTGGCGTTTGTCCCGCGTCCCGACCGATGTTTGGTCAGGACACAATTTGTCCCGATATTTCATGGTACTTTTTTTTTTTCCCCTCCGCCAGCGGGACCCCCCCCCCCCCATGTGTCCTGATATTTTCTTCCTCTCATCTGGTCACCCTAACTCTGGAAGAACTCTGCATACACACCCAGGGGTACACATACTGCTGGTGTAGACACTGCAGCTCAGGCTTAAGAGACTGAGCTCCAGCCCAATCTGCAACATAGACGCAGTTATATACAGCCCGCCAAGGCCAGTCTGGGGACCCAGGCTGGGAGGGTCTCTCCCAGAGGCAGCGCAGACATCCCAAAGTGCAGTACAGTTGTGTTCTCACGTTCTGCTTCCCTTGGACCCAGTCATTACACATTAACCTCCAGTCTTTGACACTTACACTGTCCAGTGTGCTGCATTCATATGTGTACAGTTCTTGATCGTGTTTCCATGTAAATGGAGACAGGCCTATACTGCTTCAAGAGGAACTACATCCCCATCCCAGAAGAGGAATTCACTCCTTCATACCCAGTGACTAACAAAGCAAATTGAGAGGGAAGCTGACCCATGCATATTTTTCATTAAAAAAACTACTAAATAAAGCCCCCATTCTCCAGAGGGAGACAACATCAAAGTGAAGGACTAGGATCATGAATCATAAAATCACAGAAACACATGGGGTAAAGGGACCTCAAGATGTCAGCTAGTCCATCCTCCAGCCCTGAGGCAGGACCAAGTATACACAGACCATCGGTCTAACCTCTTCTTAAAAACCTCCAGTGACCAGGATTCCACAACCTCTCTTGGTAACGTATTCCTGTACTTATCTATACGCACAGTTGGAAAGTTTTTCCTAAGATCCAACCTAAGCATCCCATGCTGCAGAACAAGCCAGTTATCCTCTCCTGCTTAGGGTTAGGGTAGGGAGAAGTAGTAAGGCAGGGGCAGGCAAACTTTTTGGCCAGAGGGCCACATCGGGTTTCCAAAATTGTATGGAGGGCCGGTTAGGGGAGGCTGTGCCTCCCCAAAGAGCCAGGCGTGGCCAGGCCCGACCCCTATCTGACCCCCCCTGCTTCTCGCCCCTGACGGTACCCCCGGGACTCCTACCCTATCCAACACCCCCATTCCCTGATGCCCCCCCCAGGACTCATGCCCCATCCACCACCCCCTGCTCCCTGTCCCCTGACCGCCCAGGACCCTCCGCCCCAACTGCCCCCCACCATATATTCATAGATTCATAGATTCATAGATTCTAGGACTGGAAGGGACCTCGAGAGGTCATCGAGTCCAGTCCCCTGCCCGCATGGCAGGACCAAATACTGTCTAGACCATCCCTGATAGACATTTATCTAACCTACTCTTAAATATCTCCAGAGATGGAGATTCCACAACCTCCCTAGGCAATTTATTCCAGTGTTTAACCACCCTGACAGTTAGGAACTTTTTCCTAATGTCCAACCTAGACCTCCCTTGCTGCAGTTTAAGCCCATTGCTTCTTGTTCTATCCTCAGAGGCTAAGGTGAACAAGTTTTCTCCCTCCTCCTTATGACACCCTTTTAGATACCTGAAAACTGCTATCATGTCCCCTCTCAGTCTTCTCTTTTCCAAACTAAACAAACCCAATTCTTTCAGTCTTCCTTCATAGGTCATGTTCTCAAGACCTTTAATCATTCTTGTTGCTCTTCTCTGGACCCTTTCCAGTTTCTCCACATCTTTCTTGAAATGCGGTGCCCAGAACTGGACACAATACTCCAGCTGAGGCCTAACCAGAGCAGAGTAGAGCGGAAGAATGACTTCTCGTGTCTTGCTCACAACACACCTGTTAATACATCCCAGAATCATGTTTGCTTTTTTTGCAACAGCATCACACTGTTGACTCATATTTAGCTTGTGGTCCACTATAACCCCTAGATCCCTTTCTGCCGTACTCCTTCCTAGACAGTCTCTTCCCATTCTGTATGTGTGAAACTGATTTTTTCTTCCTAAGTGGAGCACTTTGCATTTGTCTTTGTTAAACTTCATCCTGTTTAACTCAGACCATTTCTCCAATTTGTCCAGATCATTTTGAATTATGACCCTGTCCTCCAAAGCAGTTGCAATCCCTCCCAGTTTGGTATCATCCGCAAACTTAATAAGCGTACTTTCTATGCCAATATCTAAGTCGTTAATGAAGATATTGAACAGAGCCGGTCCCAAAACAGACCCTTGCGGAACCCCACTCGTTATGCCTTTCCAGCAGGATTGGGAACCATTAATAACAACTCTCTGAGTACGGTTATCCAGCCAGTTATGCACCCACCTTATAGTAGCCCCATCTAAATTGTATTTGCCTAGTTTGTCGATAAGAATATCATGCGAGACCGTATCAAATGCCTTACTAAAGTCTAGGTATACCACATCCACAGCTTCTCCCTTATCCACAAGACTCGTTATCCTATCGAAGAAAGCTATCAGATTGGTTTGACACGATTTGTTCTTTACAAATCCATGCTGGCTGTTCCCTATCACCTTACCACCTTCCAAGTGTTTGCAGATGATTTCCTTAATTACTTGCTCCATTATCTTCCCTGGCACAGAAGTTAAACTAACTGGTCTGTAGTTTCCTGGGTTGTTTTTATTTCCCTTTTTATAGATGGGCACTATATTTGCCCTTTTCCAGTCTTCTGGAATCTCTCCCGTCTCCCATGATTTTCCAAAGATAATAGCTAGAGGCTCAGATACCTCCTCTATTAGCTCCTTGAGTATTCTAGGATGCATTTCATCAGGCCCTGGTGACTTGCAGGCATCTAACTTTTCTAAGTGATTTTTAACTTGTTCTTTTTTTATTTTATCTGCTAAACCTACCCCCTTCCCATTAGCATTCACTATGTTAGGCATTCCTTCAGACTTCTCGGTGAAGACCGAAACAAAGAAGTCATTAAGCATCTCTGCCATTTCCAAGTTTCCGGTTACTGTTTCTCCCTCTTCACTAAGCAGTGGGCCTACCCTGTCTTTGGTCTGAATGTGTATGAATGTATATATGACATAACTGGAATATGTTTTATGCTACATATGCCATGTAACATATCTATGGAAAAGTTACGATCTACTGAATCTATTAATCCTATTTGTATGCACATATCATTTTTGTTTTCGAAGTTATGAATATTGGCTGTATACTTGTCTGATTCTAAGTAGGTTTTAGTGAAGCATTTGGTCAGCTTCCTGAGAAAAGACTATTCTCAGTAAGTGCCCAATCAAGAAGCCCTTAAGCCAACAATGAATTTGGAAACGCCAATCCACATCTGAGCTTTCCTAGGCATGTGGCTTGGCTGGTAAGGAACTCAGTCATGCATGGACATGTGACTTGCCCAGGTGACTCCAAAACTCCATTTTGTAGCTGGACTTTGCATAGGAGAGAGGAGGGGATCTCCACCAACAAGAGAAAGTCTATTTAAACCCCTGGGAGACCCCTCCATTTTGTCTTCAGCTGGCTAAAGAGAGAGCCTCCCCACCCCAAAGATACCTGACAGAAACTGGAACAAAGGACAGTAACTACAGGGGGTATGAGTGATTGCTGGACCCAGACTAGAAGGAGATTAGTCTGTAAAAGGAAGCTTACTGGGTGAGGTTTTTATCTGTATTCAATTTCTTAGACGTAGACTTCCCTGTTTTATTTTATTTTGCTTGGTAATTCACTTTGTTCTGTCTGTTACTACCTGGAACCACTTAAATCCTACTTTCTGTATTTAATAAAATCACTTTTTACTTATTAATTAACCCAGAGTATGTATTAATACTTGGGGGGGGGGGCAAACAGCTGTGCATCTCTTTCTATCAGTGTTACAGACGGTGAACAATCTATGAGTTTACCCTGTATAAGCTTTATACAGGGTAAAACGGATTTATTTAGGGTTTGGACCCCGTTCGGAGTTGGGCTTCTGAGTGTTAAAGACAGGAACACTTCTGTAACTTGCTTTCAATTAAACCTGCAGCTTTGGGGGCACATGGATCAGGCCCTGGGTCTGTGTTGGAGCAGACTGGCGTGTCTGGCTCAGCAAGACAGGGTGCTGGAGGCCTAAACTGGCAGGGAAAGCAGGGTCAGAAGTAGTTTTGGCACATCAGCTGGCAGTTCCCAGGGGTTTTCTGTGATCCAACCCGTCACAACAGGTATTCCTCATTTCAGTGCGGAGTGGTGTAGGCGGCGTCAATAAAGGCGCACAAGGGTGTGTTCTTGCCACAAGGATTGTCAGCAGGCTGGTGCCATACGTGCTCGGGGTCCCCAGGGCTCAGGGAGGAGTAAGTGAAGGCAACGACTCAGACGGAATCCTCATTGGAAGGGTAAAGGGGTGGTGACATTATGAAAGTCCGAGATGGATTGTGTGCAGTAGGCTCAGTGTCTGAGCGCAGGCCAGGGGCAGGCAGCTTCTGTTCCCCAAATCGGTTAGCGTTTGCACTGTCCTGCACCTGTGCTCTGTTCCCAAAGTGTTCTGTAGCGGGGAGGACAGAGCGTTGGTCTGTGTCTCATTGGCCTGTCGGGATGTTGCTGAAACAGGGTAAAGTTGAGGCTGCACTGTGAAGCTTAACTCTTCATTTCCCCTTCTAAGAACCTAGGGGACAGGAATCCTTACCCAGCGAGGTCACGTTCTCATAGTTCTCCTGCATGACGTCTTTGTAGAGGGCTCTCTGAGCGGGGTCCAGCAGAGCCCACTCTTCCCTGGTGAAATACACAGCCACCTCCTCGAAAGTCACCGGCCCCTGAAAAAGCAAGAGCGCCCCACTCTGCACCTGCTGCCCAGTGACAACCCCACCGCTCACAGGGGAGGAGGGCCAATCACATGGAAGCTCTGGGAGGCAGGCAGGATCCCACCCCCTCCCCATCAGAGCAGCCAGGAGGCATCAGGGTGAGGGGCGAAAGAGAGAGAGCCCCTCGCCCCTTCTAGCAGACAGAGATGGCAGGGGTCTTCCCATTCAGCACTCACCTACCAGCCAGAAGTGGATACAGGAGATGGAGCCCCCAGCAGGGTCCAGGGACAGCCCCTGGTAGAAATCCCAACACCCTCCCCAGTGCCAGCAGTTGGATGGGACGGGATGGGGTGTCTTCCCCGGGCCTCACTGGTGGTTGCCCTCTGGCTAGTAGGTTCAGACTCCAGTATTGGAGGCTGGTACGTTTCCCCAGCCCAGTCCAGGGGGGTTGTTACCTGCTTGAGAAATTAGGGAATTTCCACCCACAAACCCGATGGGTCTGTTGCTAGAATCTAGGCCCCACCATAAACAAATCCCAGCAGGTTTGTCGCACCCTGTCCCCCTCCCTTTCTCCACCCTGTGTATTTCCTGCCCCCTCCCACCTCCTGACCACCCCCAGAAGCACCCACCTCCTATGTCTTTACTGCCCTTCTCCCGCCAACAGGAGCCCACCAGCAACTCCCCGATAATCCCTACCTGAACTGGCTCCATGGCAGCCATTTCCCTTCCCTGGAAGGATGGGACGTAACGCTGCAGCCTGTCAGGGCAAGAAGGGGACATGTCAGAACAGGACAGTAACGTCACATCTCAATTCCCCCTGGCTCTTTCCCCGCAGACGGATGTTCTCGACTCTGTCATGCAAATAACGGAAATATTCAAAACACAATTAGTAATGGGGGGGGGAACATGGGACTCTGATTTCCTTTTCTAACAGGTGTCTGGGTAGTTAAACAAACACAGTGTCCAATGAGTTCTTGGAATGTGTTGGGGACACCTGTTTGCTTCAGAAGATGGAAGTAGTAACCAGGGGGATTTTAACCAGGCACCAGGCATTTTAGGTGTGAAGGAAAATTTGGTAGGCCTCAGCGTTGGTCAAGCTAGTAGGCCTGAAGCATTGGCCAAGCTAGTTTTGTATATGAAGAGCCAAATGGAAAGTCCCCAAAACCGAGCAATGGCTTTCTGTGTATAGGGGGCAGGAGAAGGCGGAGTGTAAAGTCCCCAAACAGAACAATTTGCAATAGCCAAGTTTAAGACATAAATAACCACAATAGAAGCATTAGTAAAGTCAAACCGCAAAAGGACCAGACTGGGAATAACAATAACAGGAAGGGCCAAATAAGGGAGATGATTGTTCTTTTTGCTTTTGACCTGTATTGATTTTGCAATGTATTCCAAATAAGGTAATTGATACGGAAGTATGTGTAATTTGTCTGTGGTTTTAAGCTTTAAAAAGCTGTGTGTTCCTTGAATCGGGGGGGCAGCTCCGAATAGCTGTCACCCCTTGCGTGCTCATAATCAATAAAGGTACCTCAGGCTAATCTGATTCCAAACACAACAGGTGGATCATTTTTCCACATCAATTGGTGCTGTCACTCGGATAGACAGCGCCCCCCGAACCGGAGGACCACGAGCTGTTCCCCACCAGACCCCGGGCCCATCAGAACAGTAAGAGACCTTTTTGAAATCTCTATTTCGGGTTTCTGGTGGAGGATCGTCCGTAGGCTCTGGGTTTCGGTGAGTTGCACGCTCTAGCCGGACCTTTTTGCTGCCAGGCAATCCTGACGCCCTTCTGTTCTGTTGCCCGGGAACTGCCCTATATGTGCCTAAATAGGCCTCTGTATTGATTTGTGTGACAGTGTAAATGCCTGTGTGAAAGTGAGCTGTTATAAGGGTCACAGGAAGACGCCCAGAGCTCTCTGCAAAGCCGTTGGCTCGTGACCGGAGATGCCTCTAAAGCAAGCCCTGTGACTCCACCTACTGAGGCCGAAACAGAAAGACCCTGACTGAAGTAGCCTCGCTCTGCTGGCTTGACCAGCGAGGGGACTGCCTGGGTCTAGGTTTGTGTGTCCCTATCCTCTACCGTCTTTGAACGGTCTGGTTTCCTTACCCTCTTTCCTCTGGTTCTCCTCCTCCGTCGGTAAAAGGTGATCTGACGAGCCAATAACTGCTCTGATCACCTCGCCTGAAGCAATAGAGTATGCGGCGTTCCTCTCTCCGAGACTAGCTGACGCTCTTTGCTGAAAGGTGATTGGCTGTAAGGACAGTTGTGGACACCCTATATAAACCTTTCCCTGTGTGAGAGACCCGAGTGAAAGTGATTTGGAAAATGGGGGCTGGTGAGACAAAAGGGATCACCATCCCGCCAAAAGGGCACACCTGAGTATTGTATGTTTGTATGTTCGTAAATTGCAGTCCTTTCACTTGTAAGCTTTTAAGAGAATGGGATCCCCACAAAGCCAGTTCGATGCATATTCTAATTGACATGAAGAAACAGAAAATGGTGCCGTGAATCTCAAATGAGGAGTCTCAAGGACTCCCAGGAGAAACTTACCACACAATTAAATGAGTTAAAAGGGGAACTGGCAAAGAATTTAAGAACAGTCTCACTTTGTCACAGCCGGCTTAGTTGAATTTAATGTTTTCTCTGAATACTGTGTGGGTGCCTCAGTTTCCCCTATGCAGTTCTTAAGTATCTAGGTGGTGGGAGAAGGGGGTGTGATTGTTGTAGAGCCCTAGAGGGCAGATGTGATGCTGTCTGGACAGAAAATGGCCCACACTCTGTCTCCTGGCAACTAATGACCTGGGCCCCTCCTCTACAAAGGTGCCAGCTGAAGGTGTTGGAGAACAAAGGGATCAAGTGACCTCCTGGCCCGGGAAAGAGACAAAGGGAGAGGAGGGGCTGGAGAGTTTCAGTTTTGAGCTGGCTGGGAAAATGGAGGGGAGCCCAGACGGGGCTCTGGCCTCCCTGGGGCCCCCCAAGATGGACCTAACTGAGGGGGTCCTGTTGTCTGTACCCGCAAGATCTGTCTTGGACTGTGTTCCTGTTGTCTAAATAAGCCTTCTGTTTTACTGGCTGGCTGAGAGTCATGGTGAATCGCAGGAAGCCGGGGGTGCAGGGCCTTGTCTCCCCCAAACTCCGTGACACCGGCAAGAAACATTATGCAACAAAAGCCCCTTATGTTCACCCCTCAGTCAGTGTCTCCCCATACTGAGGAAACAATCCCCTTGCGCCAGTTCCCGGGCATTGGTGCTTTGGGTCAGGAGACCTTGGTGTCTGTGCATGCACCTTGGTCTCCCACGGAATTGTATAATTTAATTAAAATTTTTCCGAAAATAAAAGAAGACCCTGTTAAATTCCAAGGAGAATTAAAAACTGTCATGCACTGTTACAACCCTACCTGGGCAGACTTAAACCAACTCCTGGAGGGAGTCCTGCCCAGGAAAACATTAAATCGCCTTTATCAGGCAGCCCGGTGGCCCATGGAGGACCCAGGCCATGACCAGGACACAATAAATAGGATTAGAAACAGGCGGTAGGAACCAGTTCTCACAGTCTTCCCAAAGAAAGCAGATTGGGCCAAAATTAGCACCTGTAAACAAAGTAAAGAAAAGGATACTGTCGTGGGTAGGAGAATGGACATAAGGAAGAAGGTAGATACCAGTCTAATAGGTGATACTGGTGGTAGAATGTCTGGGCCTAATCAGGTAAAGAATGTGAGTGAAGCCAAACAGCAAGAATTAAGATGTTTGTACACCAATGCGAGGAGCCTAGGTAACAAAATGGAGGAACTAGAGTTACTGGTGCAAGAAGTGAAACCGGATATTATAGGGATAACAGAAACATGGTGGAATAGTAGTCAAGACTGGAGTACAGGTATTGAAGGGTATGTGCTGTTTAGGAAAGATAGAAATAAAGGCAAAGGTGGTGGAGTAGCATTGTATATCAGTGATGAGGTAGACTGTAAAGAAATAAGAAGTGAGGGAATGGATAAGACCGAGTCTGTCTGGGCAAAAATCACATTGGGGAAGAAAGCTACTAGAACCTCCCCTGAGATAGTGCTTGGGGTGTGCTATAGACCACCGGGATCTGATCTGGATATGGATAGAGACCTTTTTAATGTCTTTAATGAAGTAAACACTAATGGGAATTGTGTGATCATGGGAGAATTTAACTTTCCAGATATAGACTGGAGGACAAGTGCTAGTAATAATAATAGGACTCAGATTTTCCTAGATGCGATAGCTGATGGATTCCTTCACCAAGTAGTTGCTGAACCAACAAGAGGGGATGCCATTTTAGATTTGGTTTTGGTGAGTAGTGAGGACCTCATAGAAGAAATAGTTGTAGGGGACAACCTTGGTTCAAGCGATCATGAGCTAATTCAGTTTAAACTAAATGGAAGGATAAACAAAAATAGATCTGTGACTAGGGTTTTTTATTTCAAAAGGGCTAACTTTAAAGAATTAAGGAAATTAGTTAGGGAAGTGGATTGGACTGAAGAACCTGAAGTAATTCCATGCTTCCTCCACCTTTAGCTCCCCAAGTCAAAGTTGCAGAAACTATCAGAAGCCTGCATCCCAAGAAAGGGGGAAAAATTCATAGGCAGGAGTTGTAGACCAAGCTGGATGAGCAAGCATCTCAGAGAAGTGATTAAGAAAAAGCAGAAAGCCTACAAGGAATGGAAGATGGGAGTGATCAGCAAGGAAAGCTACCTCATTGAGGTCAGAACATGTAGGGATAAAGTGAGAAAGGCCAAAAGCCATATAGAGTTGGACCTTGCAAAGGGAATTAAAACCAATAGTAAAAGGTTCTATAGCCATATAAATAAGAAGAAAACAAAGAAAGAAGAAGTGGGACTGCTAAACACTGAGGATGGAGTGGAGGTTAAGGATAATCTAAGCATGGCCCAATATCTAAACAAATACTTTGCCTCAGTCTTTAATGAGGCTAATGAGGAGCTTAGGGATAATGGTAGGATGACAAATGGGAATGAGGATATGGAAGTAGATATTACCACATCTGAGGTAGAAGCCAAACTCGAACAGCTTAATGGGACGAAATCGGGGGGCCCAGATAATCTTCATCCAAGAATATTAAAGGAACTGGCACATGAAATTGCAAACCCATTAGTAAGAATTTTTAATGAATCTGTAAACTCAGGGGTTGTACCGTACGACTGGAGAATTGCTAACATAGTTACATACATTGCTAACATAGCATGATCTGGGCAACTACAGGCCTGTCAGTTTGACATCTATAGCATGCAAGGTCTTGGAAAAAATTTTGAAGGCGAAAGTAGTTAAAAGACATTGAGGTTAATGGTAATTGGGACAAAATACAACATGGTTTTACAAAAGGTAGATCGTGCCAAACCAACCTCATCTCCTTCTTTGAGAAGGTAACAGATTTTTTTAGACAAAGGAAACACAGTGGATCTAATTTACCTCGATTTCAGTAAGGCATTTGATATGGTTCCACATGGGGAATTATTAGCTAAATTGGAAAAGATGGGGATCAATATGAAAATTGAAAGGTGGATAAGGAACTGGTTAAGGGGAAGGGGAGACTACGACGGGTCATACTGAAAGGTGAACTGTCAGGCTGGAGAGAGGTTACTAGTGGAGTTCCTCAGGGATTGGTTTTGGGACCAATCTTATTTAATCTTTTTATTACTGACCTTGGCACAAAAAGTGGGAATGTGCTAATAAAGTCTGCGGATGACACAAAGCTGGGAGGTATTGCCAATACAGAGAAGGACCGGGATAGCCTACAGGAAGATCTGGGTGACCTTGTAAACTGGAGTAATAGTAATAGGATGAAAATTAATAGTTAACAGTGCAAGGTCATGCATTTAGGGATTAATAACAAGAACTATTGTTATAAGCTGGGGAGGCATCAGTTGGAAGTAACAGAGGAGGAGAAGGACCTCGGAGTATTGGTTGATCACAGGATGACTATGAGCCGCCAATGTGATATGGCCGTGAAAAAAGCTAATGTGGTCTCGGGATGCATCACGCGAGGTATTTCCAGTAGAGATGTTATACAAGGCACCGGTGAGACCTCATCTGGAATACTGTGTGCAGTTCTGGTCTCCCATGTTTAAGAAGGATGAATTCAAACTGGAACAGGTTCAGAGAAGGGCTACTAGGATGATCCGAGGAATGGAAAACCTGTCTTATGAAAGGAGACTAAAAGAGCTTGGCTTGTTTAGCCTAACCAAGAGAAGGCTGAAGGGAGATATGATTGCTCTCTATAAATATATCAGAGGGATAAATACCAGGGAGGGAGAGGAATTATTTAAGCTCAGTACCAATGTGGACACAAGAACAAATGGATATAAACTGGCTATCAGGAAGTTTAGACTTGAAATTAGATGAAGGTTTCTAACCATCAGAGGAGTGAAGTTCTGGAACAGCTTTCCAAGAGGAGCAGTGGGGGCAAAAGACATATCTGGCTTCAAGACTAAGCTTGATAAATTTATGGAGGGGATGGTATGATGGGATAGCATAATTTCAGCAATTAATTGGTGTTTGACTATTAACGGTAAATATGCCCAATGGCTTGTGATGGGACACTAGATAGGGTGGGATCTGAGTTACTACAGAGAATTCTTTCCTGGGTGTCTGGCTGGTGAGTCTTGCCCATATGCTCAGGGTTTAGCTGGTCGCCATATTTGAGGTCGGGAAGGAATTTTCCTCCAGGGCAGATTGGCAGAAGCCCTGGGGTTTTTTCGACTTCCTCTGCAGCGTGGGGCACGGGTCACTTGCTGGAAGATTCTCTGCACCTTGAAGTCTTTAAACCATGATTTGAGGACTTCAATGGCTCAGACACAGGTTTGATACAGGAGTGGGTGAGATTCTGTGGCCTGCATTGTGCAGGAGGTCAGACTAGATGATCATAATGGTCCCTTCTGACCTTAAAGTCTATGATTCTATGAATCTAAATGAAATTTTAGCAGCTACCCAACACTATCACCGCCACATTGAAACTAAGTTAATGACCCTCCAGCTCCAGGACATGCAGGGACCCCACAATAGCCACCCATTGTGGGGGACAGGGGAAAGGCCAAACCAAGGTCCCCACTGTCCACCTCCCCAGGGACCAGTGCTGGTGCGTGTCACTATTGCAAACAGATGGGCCATTGGCAAAGGGAATGTCCCTACCGCCCTGGCCGCTCCCGAAGCAGTAGGGGTGGGTAATGTTCTTGTGCCCCACCCCGTCTCTCCACCTCTGCCAGTTTCTATCGGTCCCCTGTCTGACTGACATGCTTTCCTCCTCAGTCCTTGTTCACCGGTTAACCTTTTGGGAAGAGACTTGCTGTGTAAATTGAATTGCACAATCTACTGTACCCCAGATGGCGTGTATCTGGACGTGCCTGATCTCACTCACAATGAGGTCCTGACAGTTTTGTATGTGGATGCTCCAAAGGAGGAGACCAACCCCAGCCCTTCCTCGTTGCAACAGGAACTGCTGGCTAAGGTCCCTCCCTCATTGTGAGCTGATCATATTGACCGGGTCGGGCACATTGGGTCTGCCCAACCAGCTAAAATTCGCCCGAATCCTCTCTCAAAATAGGCCGAGGAAGGAATTTGACCTGTAATCTCCTCCTCAATTCAGCCAGGAGTCATTATTCCTACAGTCAGTGCGTGTAACTCCCCCATTTTACCGTGCTGTTAATGCTGCTGTTCTTCCTACCTTTCCCGTTGTCCCCAGCCCTGCTACTATCCTTTCCTACAATGCACCGGTGCTGAGGGGTTAATAGGTGTGTATAAATAAATAAAAGGGGGGTTAGTCAAAAGCCCACCCTCCTCGCTAAATTGGTAGTGAAACAATGCCTGTGCCCATAAAAAATAATAATAATAATGCAACAAGGAAAAAGGATCGGGCCCAGACAAGCAGGCAACCACAGTTTGAGGAAGTTAAAAGAAAGAAAGTAAAAAGTTAACGCTGTAGTTACTGGAGGAAATTAAGCAGTGAAACTTTGTACAAATGTTAAAAGAAGGTGTCATGAAAAGAAAATTCTTGGTTTCTTTGCAGCTATTCCTTTGAAAAAAGGGCCCATTTCTCCAGAGGAGTGTCTGTAAATAGTCCAGGCAAGCGGTTATTTAAGTGGAATCATTTAACTATGAACAAGTTAGTCAAATCTGCTAAAGAACACTCCTGGTGTATACAATCTTTGTTTTATAAGTTTGAGATGAATTGGTGTTGTTTTAAGGTTGTGAAACTGAGAAATACTTTTGCCAAACAAAAGAAACGAGTGTTGTTTAATTTTGGTATTTAGCATTTAATCCTTAAGGTAACTTAATGCTTTACAAGATTTAAAATGTTGTTTTTTAATAAAAACCAAAGTTGTGGCTGCAGCAGGGCAGTCAAGGCCAGGAGAATGGTAAAAGATTTTAAATCTGTTTTGGCAACAAATAGCAGATAGAAGCTGTAATCAGTGCCCCACACTAAGCCTTAAGGTGGCTCTGTGTAATCAACGGTCACTTTGCCAAAGGGGAGCCAATATGGATTGTTTTCCTTTTCAAATCAATGTGTGTTTGAAAGCAGAAGTTAAAAGTTAGAAGTTAATTGTGCCCTTTTAAAACAAAGTCCCTAAGCGGATGATAACTTTAAAGCAAGCCGAAAATGTCTGTGTTAATGCAAATCACCTAAATAATAAAGATACAAGCCATTAAAACCTGACCTGCCTATAAAACAAATACAGAAAAATATGGGGAGTAATTCCTCAGTTTTGCCTGCAATCAGCAAGGGTGTTTATAAAAAAAATAATATTTTAAGCAATAATCTGCTAACCCCAAGGGGGTAAAAATATGCTCTCTTTGTCTTTCAGAAAAATAGGAAAAGCTGATACCGACTGAAAAGCCAAAAATGTTCTTGGAGTGTTGCTGGGTACACTTTGCATCCTGATCGCCTTTGGCGCTTCCCAGACAGCCGCCTGGTTGCGCCCAGGGTGCTTTTGCCCTATTTGGCTCACGTGCACCATGGAGTGGCATGCGTGGGCAAAAGGGAAATGATTGCTGTAGTCAAATGAGACTGGTTTGTACCGGATTTTTCTCCTGTGGCCCAGCAATACTGCCAACAGTGTGTAATATGCAAGCAACATAAGGTTGGTAAAGCTGTCAAGGTTAGGCAGGCAGCAGATCCCCCTTCCTGGGGACCTTTTATAAATATTTGGATTGATTTTATTTAAATGTTTAAATATTGTAATTATAAGTTTGTTAGTTTTAGTTACTGTATTTTCCAAATGGGTTGAGGCCTTTCCCTGTAAAAAGGCAGATGCCAAAACTGTTGTAAAACTTTGTTTAAGGATTTTGTACCATGATTTGACATACCTATGAGTAGTAACAGTGATTGTGGACCTAATTTTACTGGACAAATTATAACAAGTTATGTGCAGCTTTACAGATCCAACACAATCTCCACTGCCCCCACCACCCGCAGTCTGCTGACACAGTGAAACGTCAAAATGGGATTTTGAAAAATAAACTGGCCAAGATCTGTGCTAAAACTAATTTAAAGTGGCCAAATGCCCTCCCAATAGCATTAATGAATATGAGGGCCACTCCCAATCGAAAAACTAAACTCAGCCCTCATGAAATTCTAACAGGGCGCCCAATGCGACTACCGGCTGCACCCCACTGGCCCTGGCTCAGATGGACAGTCATTTAAATAACAGTCACGGAGTGCCCGGGCGATGCTCTGGAACTGCTCCCCACAAAGCCAGTCAGGACTCTGGGGGAGCCTCCTCTCTCTTCAGGGCAAGAAGCTCACATGGCTTCACTTTCCTAAGTCTGACCTTGGAGCATTCAGCATCCTCTGCCCCTCCGCGCGCTTCCCACAGCGAGTCCACCCTGGCGGGGTCCTGGGAAAGCCATAGGGTCCTACACGCACCCCCACTTCACAGTCAGACATGACTCTTAGCCAGCCAGTAAAACAGAGGTTTATTAGATGACAGGAACACGGTCTAAAACAGAGCTTGTAGGTACAGAGAACGGGACCCCTCAGCCGGGTCCATTTTGGGGGGCAGTGAGCCAGACAACCCCCCTCTGCACTTCTCTCCTCTTTCCCAGCTAGTCCCAAACTGAAAACGCTCCAGCCCCTCCTCTCTGGCCTTTGTCTCTTTCCCGGGCTAGGAGGTCACCTGATCTCTTTGTTCTCCAACACCTTTAGCTATCCCCTTGCAGGGGGGAAAGGCCCCGGCCATTAGTTGCCAGGAGACAGAGTGTCGGCCATTTGTGCACACTGGCCTTTATCCCATCACCTAGAGACTTAAAAAATGCATAGGGGAAACTGAGGCACCCCTACAGTATTCAGAGGAAACATTAAGAACAGTCCCACTTCGTCACATCTCTCCCCCCTTCGAGACCGATAATCGCTAATGGCTCAGATATCTCCTCAGTCAGCTCCTTCAGCATTCTAGGGTGCATTTCATCAGGCCCTGGTGACTTGAAGACATCTAACCTAAGTAATTTTTAACTTGTTCTTTCCCTATTTTAGCCTATGACCCTACCTCATTTTCATTGGCATTCATTAAGTTAGATGCCAATTGCTACTAAACTTTTTGGTGAAAACTGAAACAAAAGGCCTTTAGCATTTCTGCCATTTCCACATTTTCTGTTATTGTTCCCCCCCACCCCACCCCCTCATTGAGTACCGTGAGCATGTGGGGACAAAATCAGAAAGATTAACTCACAAAATAAGTTACACCCAGCAAGGGACATAGAAGGCAATAAGTAGGGTACTACTTAAATCATGGCGGGGAGGGGGAATCATACAATTTTCAAGGGTTGGTCATGGCATAAATAGTGAACTTCGTGGATGTGTTATACACCCGCAACATTTGCTATTTATGTAGTGAGTAACCCACGAAAAAATGTGATTTCTCCACAGCATTTCTCACACTAGGAGCCCACCAGGGGGTCACGGTATTGTCACTCTTACCTCTGAGTTGATGCTGCCTGGAGCTGGGTGGCAAGAAAGCGGTGGATGCTGGCCGGTGCCCAGTTCTGAAGGCAGAGAAGTAGGGGTGGCTTAGAATTACCACCTTTACTTCTGTTCTGTGGCGATGCTGCCTTTAGACCTAGGCACCCAACCGGCAGCTGCCGCTCTCCACTCTGCCTTCAGAGCTGGGCAGCCGGAGACTCGATTTCATGGTCTGTGATGCAAATTTCTGCCCTCATTTTTATGCCCCATTTTTCTACTCCCCAGCCCCGCTTTGTGCCCTTGGTGGCTGCCCCACTCACCCCACCCGTGTTATGGCCCTGTAGCTGCACCAAATTGTCTGGTTACCAAAATAATTCACAGGCGTAATGTCATAGTTGAGTGTTTATATTATTCCAGCAGATTTTTCTTAAACAAATAGGTCTGCTGTGGCTTTTCCAAATTATGGCAATTAATAAAGGTCCATTATTACTTTTCTGCGATTTTCCAAGCCTTCTTTGCAACTCAGCTGCAATTATTTGAAGATCATCCCGCAGTTCAGGTAGGGTCTTAATTATTATTAACCAAGAGGAGGAAGAAACAGAAACCACAATAGGGAAAGAACAGGTTAAAAATATGTAGATACATTATATATATTAATGTCAGCCATGAAATTCATTTTAGGGTGCTCAAGGAATTAGCTGAGGCAATCTGGGAACCATTAGCAATTATCTTTGAGAACGCTTGGAGAATGGTGAAGACTGGAGAAGGGCAAACACAGTATCCATCTTTTAAAAGGGGAACAAAGAGGACTGGGGAATAAAGTCAAGCTTTCCTTAGATACCTGGAATGAACAACTTATTAATCAATTTGTAAGCAAGCAGAGGCTAGTAAGGTGATAAGTTATAGCCAGCATGGATTTCCAAAAACAAATAATGCCAAGTCAATCTAATTTCCTGCTTTCACAGGGGTACTGGACTTATGGATCCAGGGGACACTGTAGATAGGACATATCTTGATTTTAGTCAGGCTTTTGACACAAGCCCCCATGACATTCTCACAGTGAACTAGGGAAATGTGGTGTACATGAATGTGCTATAAAATGGGAGACAATGTTGTTGGAAGGCTGTACTCAGACAGTAATCATTAGTGGTTCACTGTCCAATTGAGAGGATGTATACAATGGGGTCCCCATGGGCCAGTCCTGGATCTGATATAGTCAATATTTTCACTAATTACTTGGATAATGGACTGGAGATAGGGTGACCAGATAGCAAGTGTGAAAAATCGGGTCGGGGGTGGGGGGTAATAGGAGCCTATATAAGAAAAAGGCCCAAAAATCGGGACTCTCCCTATAAAATCGGGACATCTGGTCACCCTAACTGGAGAGCATGCTGTCTAAATATGCAGATAACAGCAGCTGAGAGGGGTTACAAGCACATTGGAGGACAGGATTAGAATTCAAGGTAACATTTACAAATTGGAGAAGCGGGCTGAATGAACAAGATGAAATTCAATAAAGACAAGTGCAAACTACTAGATTTAGGGAAGGAAAACCAAATGCACAACTACAAAGTGGGGATGTGATTGGAATAACAGAGACTTGGTGGGATAACTCACATGACTGGAGTACTGTCATGGATGGATAGAAACTGTTCAGGAAGGACAGGCAGGGCAGAAAAGGTGGGGGAGTTGCATTGTATGTAAGAGAGAAGTATGACTGCTCAGAGCTCCGGTATGAAACTGCAGAAAAGCCTGAGAGTCTCTGGATTAAGTTTAGAACTGTGAGCAACAAGGGTGATGTCGTGGTCGGAGTCTGCTATAGACCACCAGACAAGGGGGATGAGGTGGACAAGGCTTTCTTACGACAACTAGCAGAAGTTACAAGATTGCAGGCCCTGGTTCTCATGGGAGACTTTAATCACCCTGATATCTGCTGGGAGAACAATACAGCGGCGCACAGACAATCCAGGAAGTTTTTGGAAAGTGTAGGGGACAATTTCCTGGTGCGAGTGCTGGAGGAACCAACTAGGGGCAGAGCTCTTCTAGACCTGCTGCTCACAAACCGGGAAGAATTAGTAGGGGAAGCAAAAGTGGATGGGAACCTGGGAGGCAGTGACCATGAGATGGTTGAGTTCAGGATTCTGACACAAGGAAGAAAGGAGAGCAGCAGAATATGGACCCTGGACTTCAGAAAAGCAGACTTTGACTCCCTCAGGGAACTGATGGGCAGGATCCCCTGGGAGAATAACATGAGGGGGAAAGGAGTCCAGGAGCGCTGGCTGTATTTTAAAGAATCCTTATTGCGGTTGCAGGAACAAACCATTCCGATGTGTAGAAAGAATAGTAAATATGGCAGACGACCAGCTTGGCTTAACAGTGAAATCCTTGCTGATCTTAAACGCAAAAGAGAAGCTTACAAGAAGTGGAAGATTGGACAAATGACCAGGGAGGAGTATAAAAATATTGCTCAGGCATGCAGGAGTGAAATCAGGAAGGCCAAATCACACTTGGAGTTGCAGCTAGCAAGAGGTGTTAAGAGTAACAAGAAGGATTTCTTCAGGTATGTTAGCAACAAGAAGAAGGTCAAGGAAAGTGTGGGCCCCTTACTGAATGAGGGAGGCAACCTAGTGACAGAGGATGTGGAAAAAGCTAATGTACTCAATGCTTTTTTTGCCTCTGTCTTCACGAACAAGGTCAGCTCCCAGACTGCTGCACTGGGCAGCACAGTATGGGGAGGAGGTGACCAGCCCTCTGTGGAGAAAGAAGTGGTTCGGGACTATTTAGAAAAACTGGACAAGCACAAGTCCATGGGGCCGGATGCGCTGCATCTCAGGGTGCTAAAGGAGTTGGCGGATGTGATTGCAGAGCCATTGGCCATTATCTTTGAAATCTCATGGAGATCGGTGGAGGTCCCGGATGACTGGAAAAAGGCTAATGTAGTGCCCATATTTAAAAAAGGAAAGGAGGAGGATCCAGGGAACTACAGGCCAGTCAGCCTCACCTCAGTCCCTGGAAAAATCATGGAGCAGGTCCCAAGGAATCAATTCTGAAGCACTTAGAGGGGAGGAAAGTGATCAGGAACAGTCAGCATGGATTCACCAAGGGCAAGTCAGGCCTGACTAACCTAATTGCCTTCTATGAGGAGATAACTGGGTCTGTGGATGAGGGGAAAGCAGTGGATGTGTTATTCCTTGACTTTAGCAAATCTTTTATACTGTCTCCCAAGTTAAAGAAGTATGGGCTGGATGAATGGACTATAAGGTGGATAGAAAGCTGGCTAGATCGTTGGGCTCAACGGGTAGTGATCAATGGCTCCATGTCTAGTTGGCAGCCTCAAGCGGAGTGCCCCAAGGGTCAGTCCTGGGGCCGGTTTTGTTCAATATTTTCATTAATGATCTGGAGGATGGCGTGGACTGCACTCTCAGCAAGTTTGCAGATGACACTAAACTGGGAGGAGTGGTAGATACGCTGGAGGGTAGGGATAGGATACAGAGGGACCTAGACAAATTAGGGGATTGGGCCAAAAAAACCCTGATGAGGTTCAACAAGGACAAGTGCAGAGTCCTGCACTTAGGATGGAAGAATCCCATTCACTGTTACAGACTAGGGACCGAATGGCTAGGAAGCAGTTCTGTAGAAAAGGACCTAGTGGTTACAGTGGACGAGAAGCTGGATATGAGTCGACAGTGTGTCCTTGTTGCCAAGAAGGCTTACAGCATTTTGGGCTGTATAAGTAGGGGCATTGCCAGCAGATCGAGGGACGTGATCATTCCCCTCTATTCAACATTGGTGAGGCCTCATCTGGAGTACTGTGTCCAGTTTGGGCCCCACACTACAAGAAGGATGTGGAAACATTGGAAAGAGTCCAGCAGAGGGCAACAAAAATGATTAGGGGTCTGGAGCACATGACTTATGAGGAGAGGCTGAGGGAACTGGGATTGTTTAGTCTGCAGAAGAGAAGAATGAGGGGGATTTGAAAGCTGCTTTCAACTACCTGAAAGGGGTTCCAAAGAGGATGGATCTAGACTGTTCTCAGTGGTAGCAGATGACAGAACAAGGAGTAATGGGATCCTGGGAGGAAGCACAAGCAGGAGAGCGCAAGAGGGGAGGACTCCTGTCTCATACTGAGAAAGAGGGACAATCGATGAGTTATCTTAAGTGCCTATACACAAATGCAAGAAGCCTGGGAAACAAGCAGGGAGAACTGTAAGTCCTGGCACAGTCAGGGAACTATGATGCGATTGGAATAACAGAGACTTGGTGGGATAACTCACATGACTGGAGTACTATCATGAATGGATATAAACTGTTCAGGAAGGACAGGCAGGGCAGAAAAGGTGGGGGAGTTGCGTTGTATGTAAAAGAGGAGTATGACTGCTCAGAGCTCCAGTATGAAACTGCAGAAAAACCTGAGTGTCTCTGGATAAAGTTGAGAAGTGTGAGCAACAAGGGTAATGTCGTGGTCGGAGTCTGCTATAGACCACCAGACAAGGGGGATGAGGTGGACGAGGCTTTCTTCTGGCAACTAGCAGAAGTTGCTAGATCGCAGGCCCTGGTTCTCATGGGAGACTTTAATCATCCTGATATCTGCTGGGAGAGCAATACTGCGGTGCACAGACAATCCAGGAAGTTTTTGGAAAGTGTAGGGGACAATTTCCTGGTGCAAGTGCTGGAGGAACCAACTAGGGGCAGAGCTTTTCTTGACCTGCTGCTCACAAACAGGGAAGAATTAGTAGGGGAAGCAAAAGTGGATGGGAACCTGGGAGGCAGTGACCATGAGATGGTCGAGTTCAGGATCCTGACACAAGGAAGAAAGGAGAGCAGCAGAATACGGACCCTGGACTTCAGAAAAGCAGACTTTGACTCCCTCAGGGAACAGATGGGCAGGATCCCCTGGGAGAATAACATGAAGGGCAAAGGGGTCCAGGAGAGCTGGCTGTATTTTAAAGAATCCTTATTGCGGTTGCAGGAACAAACCATCCCGATGTGTAGAAAGGATAGTAAATATGGCAGGCGACCAGCTTGGCTAAACAGTGAAATCCTTGCTGATCTTAAACGCAAAAAAGAAGCTTACAAGAAGTGGAAGATTGGACAAATGACCAGGGAGGAGTATAAAAATATTGCTCAGGCATGCAGGAGTGAAATCAGGAAGGCCAAATCACACTTGGAGTTGCAGCTAGCAAGAGATGTTAAGAGTAACAAGAAGGGTTTCTTCAGGTATGTTAGCAACAAGAAGAAAGTCAAGGAAAGTGTGGGCCCCTTACTGAATGAGGGAGGCAACCTAGTGACCGAGGATGTGGAAAAAGCTAATGTACTCAATGATTTTTTTGCCTCTGTCTTCACAAACAAGGTCAGCTCCCAGACTGCTGCACTGGGCAGCACAATATGGGGAGAAGGTGACCAGCCCTCTGTGGAGAAAGAAGTGGTTTGGGACTATTTAGAAAAACTGGACGTGCACAAGTCCATGGGGCCAGATGCGCTGCATCCGAGGGTGCTAAAGGAGTTGGCGGATGAGATTGCAGAGCCATTAGCCATTATTTTTGAAAACTCATGGCGATCGGGGGAGGTCCCGGATGACTGGAAAAAGGCTAATGTAGTGCCCATCTTTAAAAAAGGGAAGAAGGAGGATCCGGGAAACTACAGACCAGTCAGCCTCACCTCAGTCCATGGAAAAATCATGGAGCAGGTCCTCAAGGAATCAATTATGAAACACTTAGAGGAGAGGAAAGTGATCAGGAACAGTCAGCATGGATTCACCAAGGGGAAGTCGTGCCTGACTAACCTAATTGCCTTCTATGATGAGATAACTGGGTCTGTGGATGAGGGGAAAGCAGTGGATGTGTTATTCCTTGACTTTAGCAAAGCTTTTGATACGGTCTCCCACAGTATTCTTGCTGCCAAGTTAAAGAAGTATGGGCTGGATGAATGGACTGTAAGGTTGATAGAAAGCTGGCTAGATCGTCGGGCTCAACAGGTAGTGATCAATGGCTCCATGTCTAGTTGGCAGACAGTTTCAAGCGGAGTGCCCCAAGGGTCGGTCCTGGGGCCGGTTTTGTTTAATATCTTTATTAATGATCTGGAGGATGGTGTGGACTGCACTCTCAGCAAGTTTGCCGATGACACTAAACTAGGAGGCGTGGTAGATACACTAGAGGGTAGGGATCGGATACAGAGGGACCTAGACAAATTAGAGGATTGGGCCAAAAGAAACCTGATGAGGTTCAAGAAGGACAAGTGCAGAGTCCTGCACTTAGGACGGAAGAATCCCATGCTCAGCTACAGACTAGGGACCGAATGGCTAGGTAGCAGTTCTGCAGAAAAGGACCTAGGGGTCACAGTGGACGAGAAGCTGGATATGAGTCAACAGTGTGCTCTTGTTGCCAAGAAGGCTAACGGCATTTTGGGCTGTATAAGTAGGGGCATTGCCAGCAGATCGAGGGACGTGATCGTTCCCCTTTATTCGACATTGGTGAGGCCTCATCTGGAGTACTGTGTGCAGTTTTGGGCCCCACACTACAAGAATGATGTGGAAAAATTGGAAAGAGTCCAGCGGAGGGCAACAAAAATGATTAGGGGTCTGGAGCGCATGACTTATGAGGAGAGGCTGAGGGAACTGGGATTGTTTAGTCTCCAGAAGAGAAGAATGAGGGGGGATTTGATAGCAGCCTTCAACTACCTGAAGGGGGGTTCCAAAGAGGATGGAACTCGGCTGTTCTCAATGGTGGCAGATGACAGAACAAGGAGCAATGGTCTCAAGTTGCAGTGGGGGAGGTCTAGGTTGGATATTAGGAAACACTATTTCACTAGGAGGGTGATGAAGCACTGGAATGCGTTACCTAGGGAGGTGGTGGAGTCTCCTTCCTTGGAGGTTTTTAAGGCCCGGCTTGACAAAGCCCTGGCTGGGATGATTTAGTTGGGAATTGGTCCTGCTTTGAGCAGGGGGTTAGACTAGATGACCTCCTGAGGTCCCTTCCAACCCTGATATTCTATGATTCTATGAATAGCTGGTTAGGGATTAGTACTACTGAAAATGATCGGGGGCTATAGTGGATCACAAATTGAATCTGAGTCAATTGTGAAAAAAACTAATTAAGCATTGGAATAGATTAGCAAGAGAGGTTGTGGAATCCCCATCACTAGAGGTTTTTAAGGACAGATTGGACAAACACCTCAGTGCTGGGGGCTGGACTAGATGCCCTCTCACTGTTCATTCCAGCCCTACAGTTCTATGATTCTATGCGGGGGAAACGTTTGGTCACTTTATTACAGCACTGACCAGCCCCTCCCACTAGCACTAAACCACCGAGACATTTTGAAACCCTCCCAGTAACAAAGTCTGGGAACCGAATGGGAGAGAAGCGCAGAACACAAGGAGTGACACTGGGGGATTCCCCCTGACACTGTCCCCAGGGCAGCACACGCCTACAGCAGGGGCTACAGGAACTGGCTTTTCCTCCCCTTGCACCTCCCCTTGCTCTCAGGAAAGTGAATCTGCCCAGGGATGCTGCAATAAGTGTGTGTGGGCCGGTCAGAGATCTGGGAATCTCTCACCCCAGTTATTTCTCCCAGTGCTCTTTTCAGTCTCTCTCTCTCCTTTTTCTCCTTGTGTCTCCCTTCCTCTGGCCTACATCCAATCCTGGGGGTTCGCTCTCCTATGGCTGGATCGGCTCCTGCAATTGCTAAAGGGAGGAGAGATGTGGGGTGAGGAGGGGCTGTTTGTGCAGAGTCACTTTCATGCCCATTCCCAGTTCCCTGAGGTCTCTAACAATCACCTGGTGTCTCTGGCTCAGATGTTGGGGTGGGCAGAGCATAGGGCTGACCTATGGGGCTAATTACAGCTGGAGAAAATCCTCACCTTGGCTGGGCACAGAGGAAGCTTTACTCACGGTCACTCCCCAGCCCCGATCCCGCTGGGGGAGCAGCAGCTGCTCAACCTGGGCCCCCAGACCACAATCGGGCAGCAGCGTCTGAACCAGGAAGCTCAACCCCAATATTCTGAAGGAGAGAAAGGGAGAAACTGAGTCACTTTCCCCCCTTTAGCAACAACTGAAACCCCCTCCCCACAGGGACACACCCTGATCTTATCTGCCCCCATGTTAATTTGGAGTCACTCACTGTTCTGCCTTGCAGTGACTCCGGATTAACACGCGTCTCAGCGTGTAGCCCTAAGGATTAATCTGCTTGCTTGCATAGATATATCTTTTCTTATAAGTTTAAGTATTTGGTGTATTGTAATAGGTTTATAGATTTATATTCAAAATAAGTTTGGCTGTAATGCAAGAGACCTACAGGCTAAAACCCTGTATGTTAAGCTAAGGCAAAGTTAGCATATCTATATTGTGACCATTTTCCTAGGAAAGTAAAGATGACCTATATAGATGTCTAGAGACCTTTTACCTAAACCAATAGACAATGAAGGATGGCAAAGGGGATTTTTCAAAGTTGTACCCACAGACTTAATAAGTACACCACAAGTGCGTACATACCTGTCAGCAATACGCACGTACATACTAGCCTATGGGGTAAGTGTACCCTAACATTTCTGTGGGGGAGGAATGAAATTTGGGCATAAGAGGAAGGATTTCCGGCACTTAGGTCATATAAAAGAGCTTCATTCATCATCTATTCTAGATCTCTTCATCTTCAACTAGCCAGGAGACTCGAGGAGCGTGTGACAGGGATTGTCGGGGATTCCAGGCACCCTTAGACCCCTAGAAATCTCACCCGAGGCATAAGTAAATGGTTAAAATTACAGAGACTTACAAATTGTGTGTCTCACCCACGCTTTCATACGAAAACAGAAACCTAATTTCCTGTGACTGCAGCTTGGCAGCAGTCCCAGTATTTCCAGTTTTGACTTAGAAGTTTAATTTTAAGGTTTTTGAATATAATAGTGCAAGATAAAAAGTAATATTATAAAGTAATAGTGTTATTGTTAAAGTAATCTTATTTAAAGTGATATGCACATCTAAGGGGTTTTGTAAAGGTTGAAGTTATAACGAATGGTACTGATATTAGCAGTAGCACTGGATCTGATGACCCACACTAGTGGTGGCGGGGGAGTTGACAAATCTAGGTATTAATTGCTGCCAAAAGGCCGCAATAGTTCAGAACTTGAACAGTTCAAGATACCTTATCTCAGTCCCCTTAACTCTCCCGGGCTGCACCTCTGATCCGTCTGCCTCAGTATTTCCCAGTATTTGGCAGGTCCTGACAGAGGGAAAAGACCTCTCGATTAGTTATGAGCCATCGAGGAAACAGAGGGAACATACTCCCATCCCTCTATTATTTACTTGGGACTTATTGAACCAAGTGTAAAAAATGGTTAGGGGTGTTATTTCCTGTGTTTCTGTGAAGGGACGCCTTCAGTTTCAGAGTAAAACAACAGAGTATTCATTCTAGTTGATTGAATAAGCTAGTGAAGTTGTAGAATTGAAATGAGTTCTATATTTTGTGTTAAGAGTGGAGTAAGGGCAAGAGTGGAGTCTGTTGGAGTTGCCCGCAGTCTGGCTTTAGAAAACTTTGCCAGAAAATACATTCAGGAACATGGAGGAGGTTTAGAACAGCTGAGAAATAGCGAGATGATTTCTGAGCATGGTAACCCATGGGGTTTTGTAAGTGAGGTATTTGATGTAGAAACAGAGCAGAAAAAGATCAGGACTAAACTGGTAAAAGGAATAGCTGTTGAATGCCTGCTCGTGGCTTGTAGTTCGCTGGCAAAGAAATTGAATAAAAAAATAGGGTTACTCAGGGAAGCCCAGCAAACTTTGGATGCCAGCTTAAAATCACTGGAGGGCTATAGATCAGACCGTGGTCAGCAGAGAGAAGATGTGTCAGAGGAGGATAAAGAATCGATTCCCATCCCTATTGGTATGGTGGAACCGACGGACAGGGCCAGCGCAACCACTAGGCGAACTAGGCGGCCACCTAGGGCGCCAAGTGGTTGGGGGCACCAAAAAGCGCGCTCAGGGGAGGCAGTGCAGTGGAGGTGAGCTGGGGCAGGGGGGCGCGGGGAGGGCTGCCCGCAGCAAGTAACGGGGGGCGTGCAGGGGAACCGCTCCCCGCCCCAGCTCACCTCTGCTCCGCCTTCTCCCCTGAGCACACCGCCCCCACTCTAATTCTCCTCCCCTCCCAGGCTTGCCGCGCCAAACAGCTGATTGGCGCTGCAAGCCTGGGAGGCGGGAGAAGTGGAGCGGCGCCGGCATGCTCAGGGGAGAAGGCGGAGCGGAGGTGAGCTGGGGCGGGGAGCTGCCGCATGGGGGGCTGCCCGGGGGGAGGGAGGACAGGGGGCTGCCACAGGGGGGGCGCCGCAGGGTGGGGGGGGGTGGGGAGCTGCCACAGGGCTGGGAACTGCTGCAGGGGGGGCTCCTCGCCCCTGCTCTGCCCCAGCCCTGCCCCCACTCCCCTGAAGACTGCAGCCAGGCCTGACCCTGCACTCACCATAGGGTAAGTGGAGCGACCTGGCCCCAGCCTGCTCCGCTCCCCTGGCTCCCAGCCGTGCCGCCAGCGAGTGGGGGGGGCGCGGTTCCCCTCTCCCTCCTCCCCCCAAGCCTGGGAGCCAGGGAAGCAGAGCAGGCTGGGGCCCCAGGCCTCCGCGGAGGGGGAGCTGGGGGGGGGCTGGCTACTTCCTGCGGGAAGTGGAGTGACTCGGCCCCAGCCTGCTCTGCTCCCCTGGCTCCCAGGCTTGGGGGGAGGGGGAACCACCCCTTCCCCCACAGTCACTGGCGGCGCGGCTGGGAGCCAGGGAAGCGGAGCAGGTTGGGGCCGGGTCACTCCACTTCCCGCAGGAAGTGGCCAGCCCCCCTCCCACCCATCCCCCACGGAGGCCTGGGGCAGGGCCGGCTCTAGGTTTTTTGCCGCCCCAAGCAAAAAAAATTTTGGCTGCCCCCCGTCCCAGCCCTGGGCTCCTCGCCGCACCCCCCTGCTGCCCCATCCCTGGGCTCTCCCCCCCCACCCACACCCCCTGCCGCCCCAGCTCTGGGCTCCCTCATTCCTCCCCACCATTGCCCCCCACACACACCTCCTGCCGCCCCAGCCCTGGGCTCTCTCCCCTCCCCACCTGCACCCTCCTTCCACCGCAGCCCTGGGTCATTGGTAACTCGCTCCCAGGGCGGGTCATTCAGCAGGAATTTTAGATGTGCACAGAACACAGACAGGATTTGTTCCCATATGGTTACAGAACTGCAGTAAAGTGGAACAATTTTCAGCTTGTGTGATTGGAGGATCTCTAGATGCATATTATAAGACTGTCCTACATAAATGAGGAAAAGTTGAGGTGCCTTTATTATTCTTTTGTTCCATTCTTTCTTTCTATGGGGAATTTGCCAATGCAATATCACTGTCTTCCTTTTACACAAACAAACAACAAAAAATGGCAATGGCTGTTGAAAATAGCAATTCCAGTCCTAATAACCACTGGGAAGCATTTCTTGCTCAATTTTATCCTACTTTTTCTACAGCAAGTTACAGTGGATCAGTATATTTGATTTGGGAGAAATGAAGTAACAGCCGCCCAAACTGAGCTTGAGCACTCCTGAATTTTGAGGTGTTCAAATCTGGAATGCAGGTGCTGGGGGGGGGGGGAAGGGGGCTGTGGCTCTGCGGGGGAGCACGGCAGCATGTATGCAGCAGTGTGTCTTGCACTGCGCGGAGCCAGACACGCTGGTCTGAGTGGCACGGTAAGGGGGCTGGGGTGTTGGATGGGGTGGAGGTTCGGGGGGGCAGTCAAGGGCAGGGAGAAGGGGGGGTTATATGGGTCAGGGGTTTGGGGGGGCAGTCAGGGGACAGGCAGTGGTTGGATAGGCATGGGAGTCCCGGGGGTTTGTCAGGGGACAGGTAGGGAGTGGGGTCCTAGGGCGGAAGTTGGGGGGGTGTTTCAGGAGGGGGCAGTTGGGGACAAGGAGAAGGGAGGCTTAGATGGGGTCCCAAGGGGCAGTTAGGGGCAGGGGTCCCAGGAGGGGGCAATCAGGGGACAAGGAGCAGCGGCGCTTAGATAGGGGGTGGGGTCCTGGGGGGCAGTTAGGGGCAGGGGTCCCAGGAGGGGGCAATCAGGGGACAAGGAGCAGCGGCGCTTAGATAGGGGGTGGGGTCCTGGGGGGCAGTTAGGGGCAGGGGTCCCAGGAGGGGGCAATCAGGGGACAAGGAGCAGCGGCGCTTAGATAGGGGGTGGGGTCCTGGGGGGCAGTTAGGGGCAGGGGTGATCAGGGGACAGGGAGCAGGGGGGTTGGATGGGTTGGGGTTTCTGTGGGGGGCAGTCGGAGGGAGTGGATGGTGGCAGGGTGGGGCTACCCTCCACCCCTGTGGAGTGTCCTATTTTTTTAATGTTAAAATATGGTATCCCTACTCACAGTGCAGCTCTCCATTCAGGGCAGGCTGCAGCATGAGGTCTCAGCTACCTCACTCCCTCCCCCTCTTTCCTGTTGGTAGTGGCCAAGGGAATGCTGGGAAATGTAGTTCTTTCCCTGCTCCAGGGCTGGCTGTATCGGCAGGGAGCTAACCAAGGAACTACAGCTCCCAGGGCCCCCTCTTGGTTCTCAGCTCCCATGCTGGATCCCTGCTGCCCCTGCAAATGGGCTGCCCCAAGGACATGCTTGCTTTGCTGGTGCCTAGAGCCGCCCCTGGCCTGGGGCCAGCCCCCCCCTCCTGTGGAGGCCTGGGATGAGGCCCCACACAGCCCCCCCCCGCAGAAGTCTGGGGCCAGCCCCCCCTCCCTCCAGTGGAGGCCTGGGGCTGCGTAGGGCACCAAAATAGCTAGGGATGGCCCTGGCTCCCCGGGCCGGAGGGGGGGCGCAAGGTGGAAGTTTCACCTAGGGCGTGAAATATCCTTGCACCGGCCCTGCCGACGGAGGTAGAAAACTCTGCAGGACCAACTAGTAGAAGTAGGGTAAGAGAATTAGCTCAAGCTGATACAGTACCTTTAGGAGCGGAGTTGGAGATTGAGTCTGAAGAGCCGCTGGGAGAGTCAGAAGAGGAAGTTAGCAGTGCAGGAGATACCGGCAGTTTGCAGATAGGAAAAGGAAGTCCCAGGGTGGCACCACAGGAGGTGGAGCTGAGTGCCCTAGAAAAGGCAGCTAGTGATGTAAAGGAGGAGTTGAGCAAAGCAAAAGGGGAGGAAATATCCTCTCCTCTGTTAGTGAAGAGTCAGTGCCTTTAGAGACTGTCATTATTCAGGGACTAGAAGGTGCAGTTACAACAACCAAGGAATAGAATTCCTGCTTCTCCACCCATTACATTAGCATCATATAGAGTAGAAGATCCAGCCCCTTTTGGGTGGACATTTATTAGCATTTGGGCAATCAACATTGCCTAGAACCCATGCAGGGGTGGCTCTATGTTTTTCGCCGCCCCAAGCACGGCAGTCGGGCCGCTGGTCATGCCGATTCGGCGGCATGCCTGCGGGAGGTCCGCTGGTGCCGCGCCTTCAGCGTCCCCACCGCCTAATTGCTGCTGAAACCGCGGGACCGACGGCCCTCCCGCAGGCATGCCGCAGAAAGCCACCTGACTGCTGCCCTCACAGCGACCGGCAGGCTGCCCCCTGCGGCTTGCCGCCCCAGGCACGTGCTTGCTGCACTGGTGCCTGGAGCCACCGCTGACCCCATGGAACCTCTACATCCCCTTGGTATATGTTGGTATCACCTGGTGTACCGGTAGAACACCCTACTACACCAGACCTTAGTGGACTAAGAGAGGTCCTGCATCAGTGTGGAGATGCCCTGAGTGTAAGACATAGAGGTTTTATGGGAAATTGTCCTGCATATCCAGAATTATCTCCAGTGGAAAGTTCTGATAGCTCAGATGAGGAAAATGTGACTTTGGGCAGGAGAAGTCAAAACATAGGAATTATAGATTCAAGCTCAGATAGAAGTCCAGATCCTGATCCAGAAGGAGGATCCTCAGATTCTAATTCTGATTGTCCTGTAGCAGTTGTTACAGATGTTAAGCCCCTAGATCTGGTAACTAAGCAAGTAGGAATGATGGAAGATTCGTCAGTTGCAATGCATGCACAACGTGTGCAAGAAACAGCAAAAGTGAAGGGAAGATTGGGTTAAAATTTTACAACTCACAGTGAATTTAGCATTGTGGAGTACTTTGCCACCTGAGTACAGGGTAGGAGAATTTTTTTTTAACAAAACGGTAGCCCTATTGGAACATAATCAGCATCCGGGGCAAGCTGGAGTGGCAATTCTGTCTAACTTAACTGCAGGTAAAACTGATGTGGAGACTCATTAGATCTTTGCTTTAAGTGCAGCATTCCACAGTCATATGAAAGAGGAAACAGATGAGCCACCATACGTTAGTTTGCTGGTTAATAACTCTCTTCCCCATTTACGGGAAATGGTTAACATGCATATAATTGATGATACTTCTTTAAAGAAGGCATTAGCCTTACTAGCCAAGGCATATGCGCAGGGGGGCTCTAAGATAGGTCGGCGTGGAGCCCCTGTTCCAATACTTCAGGAATCACGAACTAATCCCACTGTGAGGATTGAGAGACCTCAACTTCAACCAGGGTTAGATCGAGGGGTTCCTAAATTCCCTCGGTACCAGCATTGCCAAATTGACCCTAACCCATGTAATAACCCTGGACCTTCGAGTGGGCAGGCCCCTCGACAGGGTTATGCATTTGGATCTTATGTAGGGGCCCGGGACTGTGTTCCTTTCTTTTCAGATTACCGCACAGAACAATTCACGTCTGCAGAGATCCAAGTCACCGCCTCCCCACAAAACTGAGGACTCAGTTGTAAGGATGTTTAAGACAGCGCAGCAGACGCGTGAGGCTCAACGACGGGATATCCAGGAACTCTGAGCCCGTGTGAATGAGCTGATGATGGTAGGCCAGGGCCCAGCACCCTTGAACCATCCAGTGGCCTCTGTTGACCCATTTCCTTCTCTCCGGTGGACAGCCTCTCCGCCTCCAGAGTTGGCTGTCTCCAAAGAGATAGAGGAAGAACCGATAGATTATTTGTCTGCATATGCTGCATGATGTTAATCAACCCCGAGTGTAGTCATAACCCCTGTCATGGAAAAATGACCACGCGTTGTGTTTGGATCAGAATCGCCTGAGGCCTCTTTATTTTCATGCATGCACGGGGGGTACCAGCGAACTGGCAATCCCCCCGACTATAGATTTTCAAATAGCTTATATAGCATAAAACCACAATTAGGTAATGCATACTTTCTTATCAACATTATTGCCATATTTGGACTACATTCCCCAAAAAAGGGAATATAGCTTAGCAAGCTTTCCTGTTTTTCACAGTCTGCCCTTTGCGGTTTCTTGCTCTGTCACCTGACATCTATTAATCATAATCTGTTACAAAGGTTAATTCTACTTTTATAATTTCTACAGTTAATTCTGCTTTTATGATTTCTGTCTACCCTTCTCCTTTTACTCTTCCCCCCCCTTTTCTCCTTCCTCCAGGCCATACATACAGTTCACCTGACCCTACATACAGTTCACTTGACCAAAGTTTAGGCCTTAGACTATTTTTCCTCCACATCCCATTAGCCAGGGATGCAAGCGGGAGACCCAGAGTATCTGCAGTGGTAGGGGGCATCCACAAGAATTTTATTATAGATACTGAGGCAGCAATTAGCATTTTCCATGTCAAGGATCCTAGATCCTCTTCTCTGTCATCAGGGTGTACAAAGACACTTGCAACTTTTGCAAGTAATCAGGTTGTTACCACACTTTCTATACCCCTTGAAGTACAGATAGGTCACCTAAGAAAGGTTCATACCTTTGCACTGATGAAATTAGCAGACCCAAAGAATTGTCTATTGGGAACTGATTTCCTATACAAACAGGGATGTGTTCTTGATCTGGGTAACCAGAGACTTGGGTCTCTGCAGACGTGTCTTACCGTAGAACAGGTAAAGGATGACTCACCAGTGATCATACCTGAGTGTGGCCTGGTATCTCCAGTGGAGGACTCTGAACCTGAGGGGTATGATTTGAACAAAACAGTGGCTAATCATGCAGACCAACCTGAGTTACAGGCGTTACTTCGCAAGCATGCGAATGCCTTTGCTAAACACAAACTTGATTGTGGATGCATGGCAGTCACTATTGTTGTGGAAGGAGGAGAGATTTCAGCCCAGAGACAGTATCCTTACCCAAAACAAGCAAATCCGTACATAGAAAAGACTATCAAGTCTTTACTGACACAGGGAGTACTACGTAGATGTACTTCCACTGCGAATTCCCCTATTTGGCCTGTGAAGAAACCAGATGGTTTGTGGCGTCTCACAATAAATTACAGATGCCTGAATCAGGTCACACCCACTTGTGCCCCTACAGTGGCCAAAATGCCAAATCTAATCAAGTCCTTTGATCCAGAGGCTGTGTGGTTTACTGTCCTAGACATCAGTAACACCTTTCGGACATTGCCATTGGCCTACATTTCACAGTATCGCTTTGCATTTAGTTTCCAGGGAGTCCAATATTCCTGGACACGTTTACCTCAGGGGTATAAAAATTCTCCAGCTTTATTCCATGCGCAAATGAGGCGGGTACTGTCGCAATTTTCTAAACCAAATGTTCTATTTCAATACGTAGATGACCTGTGTTTAGCTACACAGACTAAAAAGGAGCATTTAGAAAGACTTGATGAGCTCCTGCAGATCCTAAAGGAAGCAGGGTTAAAGTGCAATCCGGCCAAGGCCCAGCTAATGGCCAATTGTCTCTCTTTCTTGGGCCTCACCCTGACAATGGGGTGGAACCCCGGCACAACAGAAAGTAGATGCAATCCAAACATTGCCTTTACCACAGGACCCAACAGTTTTAAGATCGTTTCGGGGTTTAATGGGGTACCACAGGGATTTCATCCCCAATTTTGCTTCTATTGCAGGTCCCTTGTACCAACGACTAAAGAAAGGTGCCCAGTGAAAATGGTCTGAGCAGACACAGACGAAGTGTCCCAGCTAAAACAGGCCATTGTCAAGGCTCCAGTGTTGATCACTCCAAATCCCGAGATACCCGATCGTCCAGAGATAGCAGTGAGTGTTAATGCGTTAGCGGCTGTGGCCTCACAAGAAAGGCATGGGAAAATCAGACCTGTGGCTTATGCCTCACATTTAATGTCATCAGTTGAACTTAAATATGACAATTGTGAAAAGTACCTATTGGCCACCAGTTGGGTCATACAACACTTTTGTTTTCTAATTGGCCTCAGCCCAATCATATTATGCTCATCGCACACTTCCCTTCAGTTCTTACTGTCCAATGGGGTAAAAGATGGGCAAGTCTCAAATCCTCACCTAGCCCACTCGGCATTACTGCTTCATGGGAAGGATATTGCAGTCAAACATATTAGGACACCATCCTTGTTACCAGCTGCTCTACTGTATCAAGGAGAGCCACATGTGTGTCCCGATCTGGATCAATTGGATCTAAGGGTAGAGGAAAAACAAAAGCTTTTTCCAAACATTGATCCAGGAGACAGATTCCTTTAATAGGTATCATTTCTTTGTTGATGGTTCTAGTTATTACTATCAAGGCAAACCATATACCGGGTTTGGAATCTACGCAGTTCCTCCCGAGGGGAAAGGAGAGCCTTGGGAGAAGGCATATTCATCCATTCCACATTCAGCTCAATATGCTGAATTAGCTGCAGTGGCTTGCGTGTTGGAATATTGTGTGTCTGTTTTCAGACTCTGCATGGGTATGCAATTCTCTCACAGAATTTCTACCATGTTGGGAAACAAAATGGGTTTACATCTTCTGATGGCACACCTATTAGGTATGCATCGTGATGAAATACATCCATTGGTTAGCAGTAATAATCACTGTTCCAGGGTGGCCAATTAAAGTGAAAAAAGTAAAAGCTCACAGGAAATTAGACCCTTATGCTAAAGAAAATGGGAAGGCTGATAAATTAGCCTGAGAAGGAGCCTGATTAGGGGGATTCTGGAAAGGAAAAGATCAGGAATATTCTGTTACTACCCCTAGTCCCAGATGCCCTATAGCCACAACTAAATTGTGACTGACATACCAGATTTAAAAGATATGCAGAAATTGGATAGGGATATAGTGAGAGTAATCCTAGAGCTTTCCAAGACAGAAAAAGACGGGTCACTAACAGTAGTGACTTCTGCCTTTGTACAGAAGACATGAGCAGCATTTACAGTTAGTAGATGGAGTTCTCAGGTATACAGGAGGTCCTTTCCCTGTGAGGGTAGTTCCAGCTCACCTATGGAGGGAAATGATGTATGAAGGATTAAAATGCAAGTGGCATATGGATTGTGTACAGGCCCAAAGTCCAGAGTTTGGTCAAGAGGTCAGAGGTCTAGCAAATAGTGATTAGCTAAGAAAAAGCAGAATAAACAAGATAACCTTGCCTTTGCTAAGATATGCTTAATCAGTAGAAATGCCAGATGTTGAAGCAATAACTGAATAATTATGTTTCATTCAATGTTTCAAATTAAACAAAGAATCCCTGTACCTATTGTGTTAGTTTCTTTTGTAGGGAGAAGTTCTTCCCCCACGTCCAACCTTGAGTTTATGAAAGGTTGGCACATATCAGTATAAGATATGGCCTCCTCTCACCTCCCTTTCCCAGGGACCAATGCCTGCCTTAAAACACACAGGAGACAATCTTTATTGCCATATACTGTCACTGATTCTTTGTTTTAACCCCTAGGAATGTATCTGCTGGACAATCAGAGGAGCTACTCCATTCCTATGAATCCCAAATCAGAATTCAACATATATATTTTATCCTAATAACATTTTATCAAAGTATTAATTAAATGTTAACGTGCTAACTTAAGACCATGGGCAGAGACATTATGTAACCTGTTAACCATTGGCTACTGTGCTATCTTGTCTTGTGGCCAGACCTATCCCGGAGTGTGGAACTACCTACCCCATCACTTTCCCCCGCCCATGGAAAATCCATATTTTCTATTGTAATCAATTGATTGACAGTGTCTCTGAGCCTAATAAGCAAGGTGACACTCCACCAGCACTGTGTGTAATAAACTCCTATGCTTGACCTCTACACGGTGTGGATTTATGTCCTTCAGTTTGGGGGCTTGTCCAGGATTCAAGCTTGTGAACTGGCTGAGGATCTGAAACTGAAATCCAAAGGAGGTGAGTATGTTTACTTTACCACCTCATTAGGCCAGGGATAGAAGCCTTTCATCCCCTTTCAGACACATCTTGGTCCCTTTTTTAAATTTGTATAAAGGAACCTAGACACATGTAGTCCAAGCAAAGGGGTTAAATAAGGGTACCACTTGGGAGGAAAGACTTGTGCAAGAGGGTTATGTACTGTTTAAACTAAGGGGTGTGTTACGGAGGACTTGGATAAACCCCAGCAAGCGACTGGCCGTGAGTTAAGTCCAGGATTGGCTGGGTACGCAAGCGGTAGGCAATGCAAACTGGTGGTCCATTTCCTCATTGCATGTAACATTGCAAGTCCTAGGGGAGTACCCCCCGACCCCCCAGGCATGTGACGTACATGCTTTCGAATAGCACAAAGTCTCCAACCAATAAGGCCGGCAATTGTGTGTAACTTGGGAGGCAGGGATAGCTCAGTGGTTTGAGCATTGGCCTGCTAAACCCAGGGTTGTGAGTTCAATCCTTGAGGGGGCCACTTAGGGATCTGGGGCAAAATCAGTACTTGGTCCTGCTAGTGAAGGCAGGGGGCTGGACTCAATGACCTTTCAAGGTCCCTTCCAGTTCTAGGAGATCTCCATTTTTTTAAGACCGCGCTGTATTTAAAAAGGGGGGAGACGTCCTCATAAAACTGTCAAGGCTGTTGAGATTGAGACCATAGCATAAAAATGGGGGGAAAGTAAATCCTCATCAAGGCTGACAGGCTGTGGAGATTGAGACTACGGCATTTAGGGGGGGAAGACGTAAGTTCCCAACAAGGTCAGCAGCCGGGGTGACTAAAAACCCATGGCGTCAAAAGGAGAGGCGATAATCAGTCCTCGAGAGTACTTGGAATATAAACATGTCAAAACTCGGCAGGCAGCAGCTAAAAAAGCAAACTACTCTGCAGCCGGACCAGAGGCAGATCTGGTTACTTGGTGGAATAATCAGAAAAGTGACAAAACAGACAAAGCAGTAATAGTTTTATTAAATATTCTTAACATAAAAAAATTAAAATGTAATTTTAAGATTTAAAAATCAGGCTCTGAAAAATAAGAGCCTGTGCTCTAAAATATGTAATTGTCAAGAAATTGGAAAAAATCCCAGAGCAAAAGAATCACATTCACCATGCCTGGGACACACCTCCAGATTGGGAGGGGAACAGCACACTCCTGGCATTTGTCAGCCAACTGCTCCACCGATTAACTATCTGTGGGAAAACTCAGCAGCACAAAGCAAAGGGGAAGAATCAGAACCCCCTCCATACATTTCTTCGCATGACAGGCCAAATTTGAGCACCCACAGAGATAATAAAGAAGCACCACAAGAATTAATTGTCCCAGGGGAGCAAGTACAGCGTACGACTCCAATCAAAACACAGCAAAGGAGGTTCAGAAATGTTAATGCGGAGGGTGAACCAGTAAGGGGACTCAGGACAGAAACAACTGAAATTTACCGTCCCTTCACCCCCCAGGAAAAACAGGCACTACTGTCTGATTTACCCGAACTCAAGTGTGATAACAAGAATACTGAGTTCTGGGACAAGCTGGATGGCCTGACTGAAATACATGGCCTCCATAGGAAGGACGTTCACATCCTGGTCAAGTGCAAGTGCCCCAGGGATGTGTGGGAGAACCTAGATAATAAATGGAAGACAGGGCGCTGGGCTGAAGATCAGAACCCCAACCCAGCGGGAGGGGATCAGGCTGAAGAACCAGCAGGAATCCCAAACCCAGATGCAGGCACTGTAACAGAATTCAGGAATGCACTATCTGTTGTTCTAGGAGCCCAGACCACTAACTGGGGGGCTCTGCAGTCTGTGGTTCAGCAGAAGGGGGAGTCTGCCATGTCCTATGCTGAAAATAAATGGAATGCATTCCGAGCTCATTCATGTCTGGAGAATATAACATCCCGAGACCATGATGTATCCCTTCAAATCCTAAAGGAAGGGCTGTTTGCAGATCACCAAGCAGTCCTGGCATTAGGCATCTCAGTGGGAGAGACGTACTCAGCAGTAATGAAATGGGCCACAGAAATAGAAAACAGAAAAAAAGAGGAAAGTAGCAGCAACCAAACCCTCTGAGGAAATTGTAGCGGTTCATGCAGTCAGAACCACTACTTGCTTCACTTGCAATAAGCCTGGACATCTGGTACATGACTGTAAAAATAAAAATAAAATCAAAACATGCAGTAATTGTAAAAGGAGCGGCCACTTACAGGAAGGCTGCTTCCACCCCGGAGGGGGTAAAGAAGGGCAGTGGCCAAACGAGCAAAATAAAACTAATACAACTAGTACCCAAGAACAAAATAAGAATAAACAAATCCAGGAGTTGCTCAAACTCCTGGCTAGCAAATAGGTATCAGCGGCCTCTGTGGCTGGAACCGAAGGCAACCCCAGGATGTTTCTTAACGCACGAGTGGGGGGCTGACGGTGCAACATGTTAAAAGACACAGGAGCCTCGGTATCGATAACCAGCCAAGATCTCCCCCTCACCCGTAGAACAATATGGATTGAAGGGGTGGGAGGGGGAAAATTAAAAGCAATCCTAAGCCAGCCAGTAGAAATAGAATTTTAAGATATAGTCACAGTCTGTCAAATCTGGGTTTGCCCTGAGCAGGGAGACACAATTTGCGGCATAGATCTCCTTAAGGGGCTCGGGGGAGTAATCAATCCCAGCGCTAGCTGCATTGAATGTGCCAAAGGGTCCAAACAAACAAAAAAAATCTCAAAATATAGCCATGATTGCCAGTAATAGGGTAATAATACCAGAGTGGGGGCAACAGATAAACAAGATTGTGGGCTAGTAAACATAAAGCCTATATCTGTAGAAGGACCAACTCACAAAGTCCACAGGCAGTACCCAATTAAACCAGAAGCCTTAGAGGCAGTTAAAGATATAGTCACTAATTTAAAATCTAAAGGGGTAATTAAAAAAACCACCTCCACAACTAACTCCCCAATTTGGCCCGTCAGGAAGCCAGACGGGACCTGGAGGTTAACTACACACTACACCCACCTTAACCGGGTGACTCCAAAGGCACATCCTATTGTGTCAAGCCCTGCCACTATTCTTAATTTGCTAACACCAGAACACTCAGTATTCTCAGTCCTGAATGTAGCTAATGGATTTTGGAGTATTCCCCTTGCAAAGGAGATTCAGGAGAAATTTGCATTTACAGTAGGAGACCAGCAGTACACTTGGACCCGAATACCTCAGAGGTTCCATAATTCTCCCTCCATATTCCACAGGGCAATGGCAGAAGTAATAGCACAAGTGCTTTTGGAAGGGGATACTGTAATACTACAGTATGTAAATAATTTGCTAATTGCCAGTTCAAATAAAAAGGACCATTTAAAAACCTTAAACAGACTATTCATGTATCTTCTTGAGGCAGGATTTAAATTAAGCCCGAAGAAAGCTCAACTGCAACAGCAGCAGGTTTTATACCTAGGGCATAACATCTCCAAGGGAGAAAAGGCACTCACAATAGACAGAAAGCAGGCAATTTTAGGGTTAAAGAAACCACGGACAGTTAAGGAAGTCCGGAAGGTCCTGGGACTCCTTAATTTCTGTAGAACCTATATACCGGAGTACTCAGAGATGGTGGAACCAATTCAAAACCTCACTAGAGGGGGAAAGCCTGCAAATGAGTTAGTAATATGGGGCACAGAATAAGAGGAGGCATTTATAAAAATAAAACAGGCTTTAGCCTCCGCCCCCAGCCTGGGCTTACCCGATATGGGAAAGCCGTTCCACCTTTACTGTAGCCATAGCGGGACCCAGTATTCTGCTGTACCAACCCAGCTTCACGGAGACAGACAGCGTCCGGTAGCATACCTATCTACCATAAGACCCCCTGTATCCCAGGGATTACCGGAGTGTGTAGCAGCTCTAGATTGTGCTACGTGGGCTGTGAAAGCTTGTGAATCATACACTCTTACAGGGAAATTAGTGCTCCATACACCCCATACACTTATTGATCTCCTTAACAAAGGGCGACTAAGATCTGTAACAGATGCCAGCAGGAGTCAGTGGGAATCAATATTGTGCTTGCAAAACCCTAACTTCTCCATAGTAAAAAACCAAAAAAATAAATGTAGCCAAATGTCTGAACATAAAGGGAGAGGTACATGAATGTCTTATAAATAGAGAAGAGGAAGTGTTGGGAAGAATTAAAGAAGAGCCATTAGAGAATCCAGATATAGTTTTGTATGTAAATAAATCAAGAAAGTATAAAATTGGAGTGCCACACACCGGATGGGCAGTGGTACTCAGTGATGGGACAGTGATAGCATCAGGTCAGATGGAAGGATCCAAGTCAGCACAAGAAGCAAAGCTAACAGCCCTCACTGAAGCTTTGAGAGTGGGGGAAGGCAAGAAGATCACTGTATACACAGACAACAGATATACATTTGGAGTAGTGCATGACTACATGGACATGTGGTCACACAGAGGTTTCATAACAACAACTGGCAAGCCAATTAATAATATGGAAGCAGTTCAAGGACTAACAGAAGCTGCCAAACTACTATCAAAACTAGCAGTAGTAAAGATAAAAGCACACAATAAAATCTCAAGTGAGGAACAAAAAGGAAATTATTGGGCAGATAAACGTGCCAAAGAAATTGCACAAGCAAGTCCTATTAAGGTTTGTGCAGCTAGAGTGCCAGAAGAGGAAGTGAATTTAAAAAAGCTATATGCAACCCTAAGCCCAGAAGAGAAAAGTAAATAAATCAAGAAAGTATAAAATTGGAGTGCCACACACCGGATGGGCAGTGGTACTCAGTGATGGGACAGTGATAGCATCAGGTCAGATGGAAGGATCCAAGTCAGCACAAGAAGCAAAGCTAACAGCCCTCACTGAAGCTTTGAGAGTGGGGGAAGGCAAGAAGATCACTGTATACATAGACAACAGATATACATTTGGAGTAGTGCATGACTACATGGACATGTGGTCACACAGAGGTTTCATAACAACAACTGGCAAGCCAATTAATAATATGGAAGCAGTTCAAGGACTAACAGAAGCTGCCAAACTACTATCAAAACTAGCAGTAGTAAAGATAAAAGCACACAATAAAATCTCAAGTGAGGAACAAAAAGGAAATTATTGGGCAGATAAACGTGCCAAAGAAATTGCACAAGCAAGTCCTATTAAGGTTTGTGCAGCTAGAGTGCCAGAAGAGGAAGTGAATTTAAAAAAGCTATATGCAACCCTAAGCCCAGAAGAGAAAAGTAAATTGGAAAAACAAGGCTGTGTGTATAAAAATCACCTCTGGTATGGGCCAGGGGTGGAGGAGCTGGTAGCCCCGGAGTGCATACGGGCTCTACTGCTCCATGCCATCCACTCTCCAGCTCATCTGGGGTGGAGACAAATGAGGGCCGCCCTGGAATACTGGTGGTGGCCAGCCATAAAAAAAAGGCTTTACAATTTCTCAAAAGATGTGTAACATGTGCACAAGTGAATGTGGGTAGAAGGAAAAAGGTGCCTCTGAATCACCAACCACAACCAGAGGGACCGTGGCAAAATTTGCAACTTGATTTTACTGGACCCTTGCCACAAAGCAAAGGGTACACTTACATTTTGGTAATTATTGACACTTTTACCCAATGGGTAGAGACATTCCCAACCAAGAACTGTACTGCCACTGTCAATAGAGTCTGACCAAGGAACTCACTTTACAGGGTGAGTAATGAAGGAGGCATGTAAGGCACTAGGAATAAAGCCAAGATTCCATATACTATACCACCCTGAAAGTTCGGGAATGGTGGAAAGAATGAATAGAACAATGAAAACAGCCTTAACAAAAGCAGTACTGGATACAGGAGAAGGGTGGGCTCGTATGCTTCCTGCTATATTGTATCGAATCAAAGGCAGCCCAAATAGGCTGACTCAACTGACACCCTTTGAGCATGACGGTCCCCCGAAGGTCAACCCTGACTGTTGATGGGACGCGGCTCCACCGTACTCTGCCAATGATGGGTAACCTAACATGGGATCCGGAATGGCACTACGGCAGTAAGTATCTAGAGGAGGGTCTACAGGCCCTGCAGGCGAAGATCGAGGAGTTGGTGGCCGAGGCCCAGAGGCATACTGGGGAAGGCCGTCTGAGGTACACTCAGATAGGGGAAACCGTGAAGTACTCGAAGGCGCGGAACTAGGCAATGAAGATTAAAGCAATAATTATGGGCAATGCGATCTCAGGTAATAAGGTCCCCTGGGAATGGATCTGGGTGCTATTTTGTCAAGTTATGTGGGGAGTGTCTATCCTGACATTCCTGATGGTACTGGTGCTTTACCAGCGACTCCGCAGTAGGCTGGGTACATTAAAATTGGTATATTTGACCTGGCGGGTTAGGGAACCCTAGGGTCAAGAGGAGGGACTGAAGGGTTAAAATCCATGTGCATTTTATATAAACAACCTGGTATATGGATTGTGCCAGCTCTTTTCCAGACCCAAAGTCCAGAGTATGGTCAAGGGACCAAAGGCCTAGCAAATAGCGATTAGCTAAGAGAAGCAGAATAAACAAAAGATAACCTTGCTTTGCCAAAATAAGCCTAGTCAGCAAATTGCCAGGTGTTAGAGCTGAGAACTAAATAATTGTGTCTTATTCAGAGTTGCAGATTGAACAAAGAAGCCCTGTTTCGGTTGTTAGTTTCTTCTGTAGGGAGACGTTCTTCCCTACAGACCTTGAGTTTATGAAAGGTTGGCACATGTCAGTATAAGATATGGCCTCCTCTCACCTCCCTTTCCCAGGGACCAATGCCTGCCTTAAAACACACAGGAGACAATCTTTATTGCCATATACTGTCACTGTTTCTTTGTTTTAACCCCTAGGAATGTATCTGCTGGACAATCAGAGGAGCTACGCCATTCCTATGTACCCCAAATCAGAATTCAACATATATATTTTATCCTAATAACATTTTATCAAAGTATTAATTAAATGTTAACTTGCTAACTTAAGACCATGGGCGGAGACATTATGTAACCTGTTAACCATTGGCTACTGTGCTATCTTGTCTTGCGGCCAGACCTATCCTGGGGTGTGGAACTGCCTACCCCGTCACTTTCCCCCGCCCATGGAAAATCCATATATTCTATTGTAATCAATTGTGAGTGTCACCTAAGAAGCAAGGTGACACTCCACCAGCGCTGTGTGTAATAAACTCCTATGCTTCACCTCTACATGGTGTGGATTTATGTCCTTCAGTTGTAAAACCTTTACCTCCTCAATAACTAATTCAACTTCCCTGAAACACAGGACACCTTATGGAACTTGGAGAGACAAAGCCAGTTGTAATAATTTGATAACGGGGGGAAGTTTAACCTTATATAAACTTGAATATGAGGATGAAGGACGATATGAGGTACTCATTATAGCTACCTTTCAAACCAAAACAGGAAAAGCGATTTACTGTTTATAATATGCATGACATAACCCAACTGTTTAACTGATTAATTTTCTGTTGAGTCTTATTAATCACTTTAAACAATGATCAGCACAGGGATCAACATTTAGGAAAAGAGATTATATGCTCTGCATATGGGGAATATGTCGTGAATACAATCACTGATGTAACTTTAGCGCTCTCGTGGCCAAGATGGAGTCTGCTCTGCAGGCAGCTCTGGCCAAGAGACGTCGCGCGCAGGAATGCAGCAGGAGAAATCCCTTCCACCCCAGGGGCACCTGTTCCAAACCCCCAGAGTGAACACACACACCCACAGGAAAAGTACAGTGGATATAACAAGGGAAATATTTATTTACAGAGGGATGAGAGGAGAAAAACAACAAGGGGAAATATAGGGGGAGCACTAGAACAGGGTTGCATCCAAGCCGAGGCCCCACAGGCCCAGTGGTAGCACAGTCTGGAGGGGCAGACACCGAGCAATGTGTCTGCACACAGAGTTCAGGAGTCCTGAGCAAAGTTCCAGTCCAGTGGTGAGTCTGGGGTGCTCCTGGTCATCTTCGGCGCCAGTGAACTTTCCCCAACAAACCCCTCCGGTGCCCTCTTCTGCTGCTCTCTGCAAAGCCACACAGAGCGACCACCTCCCCACTTAACTAGCTACAGCCTCTCTCCTTGTTCCCAATGCAGTGTCAGAAGCCCCAGTACTCACAGCCCCATGCAGCTCTGGGCAGCCATGATACTGGGTCCAGCTCCGCCCTGTCCTTCTCGGGCGATTCCTCCCTGGCACAGTGCTCCTCCTGGCTCCTGTACTGGGGTGTGCCTGATCGGCCCTGTCCGTCTCAGGCCTCGGGCTCTACCTTTTCTGTCTTCTCCTCATTATCTTAGCCCATATTAAATCGTGTGGAGTAACTAAGGCTCCCGGGGGGATATACAATCCTTTAAAACTGCCTTGCATTGCTAAAATGGCAGCTGCCGGGGTGGTAAGTGGCCAAATGCGATTATTTAATAAAGCATGACCCGGGAAGCCTCGTGCCCAATTGGCCGTTTTGGCTAAGATGCCAGCCTCCTCACGGTCCACCAATTCTGCTCCGTGTTCTAAGGCTAGCCACCCGACCCAAACCATAGGTGCCTCATCGGCTTTTCGTTGCGTTTCCTTTAAAAACTCTTTAAGTTCAGCCTTAGTACGTGTTCGCAGTTCAGTAACCCGCGTGGTGTTGCCTGTTTGTGCATCTATTTTAGTTTTAGTTATCGCAATAGGCAAAGCTTCTGCTACAGTTTCAGATTCAGTAAATTCTGGGGCTGTTGGCAGAGCTGGATACAGAGGAGTTTTAGAAGCTTCATATGGGGGTGGCAAAATTTTCTGAGAGGGACTTGGGGAGGGGGAGGTAGTGATGGGCTCTACCTTTTCTGTCTTCTCCTCATTATCATCTTTAGGAGAGCCTGGGGCTGCCTGTTTAGCTGCAAACATTGTGCCCCAGTGGAGGACAGAGCACAGATCGAGGGCCTTGCATATCATGCTAAACAGGACGGTAGAAACATCCTCAGATTTATATTCATCGGGTCGCAATTTTTTGGTTTTCTTAATTAAATCTAATTCTTTTATCATCTGGCATAATAATTTGTGTGCCAGATCAGCAGGTATTACCCGAGGTGGGGGAATCAATTTGGAAACGGTACCTCCGGATTTTCTAACAATGCGGCTACACTCTCTCCAAAGCTGAGAGGGATCTGCAGCACCGAGGTCCTCCACAGTCTCCGTGCACTGAGGCTGTAGGGAACAATCGGCTGGCTGACACCTAAAGCTCGGGTGGCACCGAAGGAGGCATCCCGTATCTGCCAGGGTTAATGGTACAGTATAGCCTTTTAGAGTTTTACCCGAGCCAAGGGAACACATCCATTCTATTTTTGGATCAGTCGAATTTTGGCTAGTAAAAAGGTGAAACTGCAAATGTTGGAACTGTTCAGTTTCATCATCTGCGCGGTCTGCAGCGTGCCACGGGCATGGCCCAACTCCCTTGCATCCTGTTCGTGACGCCATGTGGATTGCCACGGGCACGCAGGGGCGAAAGAAAATGCAGGCCTGTTATTTACCAGGCTGCACGTGGCAATAGACTATATTGGTAAGGGATGCAAGGAGAGTATGGGTCACGATGCAAACTGCAGACACACACACACACAACTAAAATTAATCAATTTAAAGTTTTATTGGGGATAATTACAAGGGGTAAGGGAGCAGCGTTTGATTAGCTAATAGAGTTAATGAAACTTAAAACACACAATGACTAAAATATCTACTAACAATATTTATAAACAAAGATGCAGCAATTAGTAATAACTGATACTTACAAATACAAACCAACGCATAACGACCGGCAAACGTAGAAACTCTGTTTGAAACATGTGAGCTGAGAGAGAGGCTTCGAGGTGATCAGGCTCGGTTACGGGTGTACACAGGATACACAGGATTCGTTTTTCTTTCTCCTCTCCCTGCCTGCACATGGCAGGCAGCCCATAAAGTACCAACTATGACATCATAGAAGTGTCATAGGGGACGGGGCCCAAAACCTGTTTGTGTTCGTTTCTGATTGGCACAAGCAAAGTTTACACCAAGTAGGGGAGCAGGTGCCTCAAAGTCTGGCTTTGCCCCCAAAAAGTGAGGAAATGCATATTGTTTTAGAATGCGTGCAACACTGAATGACAAAAGAAGAGGCCAGGGCAATACCGGTATGGGCAAATTTTACAGGATGCAGACAGGAACTCATCTCAACAAGGCAGGGAGCAGCTGAGGCTGGACATTAATGGCCAGGGGTGATGAGGGCAATAAATCATCCCCTGGAGCCCCTGTACTAGGATACCCCTGAGCAGCAGGAACTGAAAAGGCCAACACCCTCTCTGGTGCTGCAGAGGCCAACCTAGATGGACATAGGAGGGGGAGCCACAGGGTAGCCCTGGGCTTCTCCACCCCAAGCCGGGCAGTTGAGGGGAGCTGCAGGTCCGTGCCGTGCAGCCGTGCTGGGACCGGACCCCGACCCACTGCCCTGTGTGTCTTCCCCCCCCATTGATGCAATGACTCCTGGGGGCCAGGTGGGACAGTGTCCTGCAGGTATTCCTTCCTACCCCCCTCCCACCCCCAAGGATAATGATGCTGGTAGCCACATGGGGCAGGGCCGTGTGTGTGTGTGTGGTGGGGGGGAAGATGATCTCTAGCATCCACATGGGGCAGTATCCTGTGTATAGCACCACAACTGCCGCAGTGACCCTGGGTGTGTGTGTCTCCATCCGTCCACTATTTGGGCAGTGACCCCTGAGGGGTAAGTGGGGCAGAACTAGTGTTGACGTCACTAGGCATCACCATCACCCTAGGTAACTCGGGAGGGTGGAAAATCACAAGTGTCAATGAAGCCTTCCTGCACTAGGCCTAAAATGAACCAAACTCCTTCCATGTTTAAACTCTAATCGACCTCAAAAGCCAGGTGCAAGTGGAATGTGTAAGCAGCCTGCTATCAGTGGTAACCCCCCTTACCGGTAGCAAGCGGTAATAATGAGGCCTGCATGTTTCTGGCTGAAGGGAAAAAGGACAAGATAACGGTTTAAAGAAGTAACTAACAAGCTAGGCTTATAGCTGCCAAGAATGACTTAACTGCTTAAATGTAATCGTTATTTGCTTAGTAATTGTTACCAGGGACGGGAGGGGTGGAGAGAGAGGAATGGGGAAGAAGGGAGGGGTGGTGGGGGAAGGGGTGGAATGAGGCTTGACTGCAAAATGTATAAAAGAAGAAAAGCTGTTTCTGTTAGTGTGCTTGATTTGAGATGTGCCTGTCTCCTAGCACCGCTTTGAGATCTCAAATAAACTTTGTTTGCTTCTCCACCTGGTGTGTTTATTGACGCGAAGCACACCGGGCCACGAACCTCACTGTTGCTGTCCTCGGGCACTCTGTGCTGGCAACACTAGGGTGACCAGATGTCCTGATTTTATAGGGACAGTCCTGGTATTTGAGCCTTTTTCTTATATAGAAGCCTATTACCCCCCACCCCCTGTCCCAAATTTTCACACTTGCTGTTTGGTCACCCTAGGCAGAACACACACACGGGGGCAGCACTATGGGAGTGGGAATACAAAAGCCCCCCTGCCGTGGTTCTGCCCCCCCGGCTTATGCCCAGCTCCCTCCTCCCCCATCCCCGCCTCCAGCTGTTTGACCCCCCGCACAGTCGGTGTCCGCCCCCTGCCCAGACTCCGCCCCTCTTCCCACGCGATTTGCCCCCCCCCCCGGGAGTTTCAGGACAAGTCAGGGCAGAGTGAGGGCGCAGCGGCTTCAGCGGGTGCTACTGAGCATGTGGCATCCGTGCTTCGCGCGCATGCGCAGTCCCAGCCCAGGCAGCGCGCGCGGGCTCAGTGCCTCCGAACCCGTGTCCGACCCGATGTTGCCGCATCCGCAGGGCCAGGTACCGGGGCGGGGTCTGTACGGGGTGGGGCTGGGGTCAGGCTGGGCCCGAGCGGGCGGCTGTGCCCCAGGGCAGGCTGGGAGATGTAGTTCCTGGCGCACCGCGGGCCGGAAATGACGTGGGGCCAAGTGACGGGCGGAGGCGGTTAGCGGTGTGCGTGGGGGCCCCGCCCCGCTCGCTGATTGGCGGAGAGACCCCGAGGGCAGCCGCGCGCATGGGGCCGGACAGAGACTCCCGGAGCCAAGGGTGGGGGAGGGGCAGAGGGTGTGAAATGTGGGGGTAGGCGGGGGAGCTGGAAAATCAGCCAGGGGTGGGGGAGGGGCAGAGGGTGAGAAATGGGGGGGGTCAGGCAGGGGGGCTGGAAAATCAGCCAGGGGTGGGGGAGGGGCAGAGGGTGTGAAATGGGGTGGTAGGCGGGGGGGCTGGAAAATCAGCCAGGGGTGGGGGAGGGGCAGAGGGTGAGAAATGGGGGGGGTCAGGCAGGGGGGCTGGAAAATCAGCCAGGGGTGGGGGAGGGGGCAGAGGGGGAGGGGTTGGGGGGACTGGAAAACCAGCCAGGGGTGCAGGAGGGGACAGACTGGTTCAAGGCCAGTTTCATACCTGGGTAGATTTTGGTATGTGTCTGGAATGGGTGCCATGTAAACATATTCATGTTCCTCACCACGTGGTGCCTGTCTAGGTGTCTGTCTAGGTTTTGGCTTGGGTTTGTTGGATCTATACTGCAGGCAACCTAAAATAAGGAAATGAATTCCAATTGCAATTCCTTGTATAATCACTCGTTCTTTTAATCCAACATTTTCCCCAGGAGTTGTTGCAGGCTCATTCCCCTCATTTATTAATTGGGTAATAACTGGTTGGGCTTTGTCCATATCTCCTTAATGGTGATGGTTTTAGCTGTAACCCTAGCGGGGAATGTAGGCAAGAAAGGTGGGTGTGCTTTGGATAGTTAAATCCTGATAGGCTTCTTTGGACTGAATAATGGTGATGTTCTCAAACGTGGGAATAGGGGAAGTAGCTTGATTTCCTGTCAAAGTGGGTTGCTTTGGAGTAAAACAAAAATTTGGTTCTGTGACAGGACACTCCAAGGGACCATATTGGTACCTCTTTTGGTTGGTAATCATGCAAAATTGGTTACTTCCAGCATAGGGCACCCTCTCCATCGGAGTCTTCTACTTGGTCAGCCTCACCAGGTATGCTGATGATGAACTCTGTATTTTTTCTCCCTGTAGTCCACACAGAACAGTGTCTGTTTCAAACACGTTACACCTACAGATATACTGAGGCCCTTTCTCAGAACAACAGGCCGTCTGTGGCACTTTCCAGGTCTGAGTTGGAGTGTGATAGACCACCAGGGGAGGTGCATTAATGCATTCCCTATAGATGTCGTCTTCGAGGTGACCAATAGAATGGACAGCAGCCAATTGCCTGTACACATCCCTGTCTGGGTCAAACGCTGGTAACGAGACTGTGAATGAGACATACAAGGGCACGCTGCCCAGCCTGCTGAAGCAGCTCCAGCCAGGCCAGAGACATCCTCCCTTGGCCCTCCCCAGATAAGGTGGGAAGGGATGGGATGGGATGGGGAGAGTGTGGGGGTCCTGGGCTAGGGGTGGGGTCATGTGGGGGGTGGTCACAGGGGGTTACTCCCCTGACTCCCAGCTTCTCCCCCCCAAAAAAAATTTCCCCACCTGTTGCTGACCCGGCCTATCAGGGTAAGCCGCTGGAGCGCCGGGACACTTTGTTTACTTACTTCTGTCTTCTCCACTTGCATGCGGCTGTTCGCAGATCCATCTTAACATTATTTGAAGTAGTTAGTAAAATTAAGTTGTCACTGCCACCCCCGCCTGTTGTCCTCCCAGTTGATTCGCCACCAAAAGACCCTCCAAAGAGTCAGTTTAATCCCCAAAAATATCCTGAGTGAACTAAAGCTGAACGGGCACGATTTGGCTTCCTTCTTAACAAAGGAATCCCCAAAGAAGCCCTGCGTAAAATGTCAGACCAAGAGCAGCAAAATATAGCCGAACAGCTAGGCTGGAAAAATTGGGAGGACTATGTTAGGTCAAAAAACGAATAGGGGCCGGATGCTGCCCGGCCCAAATTAAAGATCCCATCGATGAACGCCCATACGCCACCCTGTTAGTTAACGGTGACACTCCCACCTCCTTTTTATTAGACACTGGAGCTCAAGTTAGCATTATTGAGCCCAACGTTCCCCACTGTCCTACTGGCCCCTTTATGTTTGTTCAAGGCCTCAATGCAGTACAAGAAAAACCCGTGGTTTGGGTTAAAATTGCCCACGAAAAATACGTAAGAAAAATAAAAGCCTGGTTAGGATCAAAAAAATCTGCTAGGTGTCTCAGATATTAAAAAATTTAAACTGCATAATCAAATTCTGCAAGCCCTCCCTATAACCGTAGGCGATCATTCCCCCTATACCCCCGAAGTAGTTAACTCCCAGCCATGGAAATTTTCCCCATCCCCACAAAATCCGAAGGGCTTCCCCTTATTGAAGCTTTGCTCACTCAGCTTCTAGAAGAGAAAAAGATAGAAAGGGTTACTGCATCCACCTTTCTGTCCGCGGGTTGGGGTATTCCCAAGCCCGGCGATCCCTCTAAATATCGCCTTGTCATTGATTATAGACAAGCTAACAGCCGTGTAAAGCCTATCGCATTTTCCAGCTCTGTCACCATTCCAGAAATACAGCGGCAACTAAGCGATGCAAGTAATCAGTGAGCATGTACTCTTGATTTAAAAGATATGTTTTACCAAATCCCACTCCAGGACACACAAGGAATCTTAAATTTTGCTTTTAAGGGTGTCCAATATAAATGGAAAGTCTGCCCACAGGGGTTCTGTAATTCACCTGCACTTGCATCGTCCCATCTCAATATCACATTACAAAAGGTAAAACCCCTGCAGGATGTGTCCGTGTTAGCCTATGTAGATGATATTGTCATTTGTGGGCCCAATCCACAAGCAGTTCAAAGTACCACCCAAATGATAATAGATGCATTAGAAGCAGATGGGTGGCAAATTAACAAAACAAAGAGCCACCTGCAGGCCAGCCAGCAATTCTCATTCTTGGGACTCCATTTCACTCCCATCACTGACACACAAGCCCCAGCCAGCGTATTAGACCCTTGGACAGAAGCCCCTCCAAAAAATAAACGAGAGCTTCAGCAGCTACTAGGTCTCCTTAATTATCACCGCCAATATATTCCGGCGCAATTAATTTCTAACCTAGAAATCCTACAAAGCTCTCTCTCTTCTAAACACTCCCGAGAAGTGTGGAATGCATCAGCACAAAAAAGCTTAGAGAAGCTAGCTGGCTGGTTCGCCTCTAACCCCCCCCTCGCCCGTTTTAATTCCCAAGAACCCCTCAACATTAATTTGTTTATCACAAAACACCATGTAGGGTTCACTGTATTGCAACATGGTAATGCCATTTACAATTGGGCCCATCGCCTGTCTGGACCCCAGTATAACTATGGTCTGGTGGGGAAAATGCTACTGGCTGCGTCCAGTGCTCGTCACTGGTCCCAAGTCCCTATCCCAGGTACCTTGTCTGGACCACGTGTTCATTTAATCCTGTGGCTTACAAGTACCCGAGTTTCATGGCACTGCTCGCACCTGGCAGCTTCTATGTTTCCAGATTGAGGTAGCTTGGCAGGCATGGACCCGAACTCCCAGCGATAACATCTTAGCCCCCCCCCTCACCAACCGTTATGCATTGAAGCAAAATATGATCCCTGGGTTGTGTCTGACGGGGGCACCTCACCATCCCCTAGGGCGGGAGTTCTTTGTTCCACATGTAATTACTTTAATGTGCAGTTACTGCCCCCCTCCTGCTCCGCACAAGAATGCGAAGTGCAGGGCATTCTTTTAGCTGCCCAGCATGTTGCTAATGCCCACTCTGCCAACAAGCAAGTTGTTTTAGGTATCGATTCTCAATTTTGTTTAGATATTTTAATTGAGCAAGCCTCTCCCTCAGCTTTTGTTAAAATGTGGGACCAAATTTTTACCCTAATTCGTAAATTCTCTCACCCTTGGTTCGTTACGCACTGTCCCTCTCATCGACCAGACTCTAACCCCCTGCATTCCAGTCTTGATCAAAGAATGAGAGAGGTCTCCCAAGTTCATATGGCAAATCCCGCCCCACAGGCCGACCCGCTGTTGCGCTGGCTCCACGAAGAATGGGGACACTTACCACCCACAAAATTGTACGGCCTGTTATCTGGCTTTTCTAACCAAAAGCCTGACGTTAGCCGCAGTCAGTGCGAGCTCATTGTTCAGTCCTGCTTGCAGTGTGTGCAGGTAAAAACTATGAATCGTCCCCGATATGAGCGCTCTGCATACGCTGCAGAACACTTTGCCCCAGGTAGTACGTGGCAAATTGACTTAATAGGACCCCTGCCAGGTGCTCGTCGTTTTCCAAAAGCCTCAGTTACTGTCGATCTGGGGTCTCGGCAAACCTTTTGTGTCCCTCTTACTAAAACCAATGCTGCTTCTGTCGCTGTGGCTCTTAAGCAAACAGCAGCTGCCTGGGGCACTCCCACTGAAGTCCAAGCAGATGGTGGGCCACCCTTTACCAGCAAAAGCATTGAACAGCTCATTTTTGGATGGGGGGCTTCCCTTCACATCCATACTAAATATCATCCTCAAAGCAATGGTGTGGTGGAGCGAAAAATCGCAGTCCTTAAGACTATGCTACGAACAGCAAACCCCAACCCTGATTTTAAAAACTGGAGCTCATTTTTACCCCAGGTACTTATCGCACTCAACAAAAGTTACTCTTGCTGGCCTCACATTTCACCTACACCTAAGCCGCCTTGGTCCCCCGTGTTTAACACCGGCCAACTGGTTTGGCTTACAGAACCCCAAGCCTCTGGCCATCGAGAACCTATAAAAGCCACCATTCTCCGGGCCGGCAAGTACCCTAACACCTACTTAGTGGCTACAAGTACCCCCGGTGACAAGCTAGTTCATCATAACTGGCTCAGCAAATGTAGTTCTTAATAAACAAACTAATGCCCCTGAGCAGGGCTTGTATTATTCTGTTTTACAGGTTATGCTGCTCTCCCTCACAACATCTTTGCCCACGGAGCCCTTAGGAGAAGGTGGACTACAAACTTGGTTCACCGCCTACTGGCTGCAGGAGGTCAGCGGAAACCAGTCCCTGTCAGCGCTGAGTCCAGAAGATTGTCTTGTTTGCTCCACTCAGTTCTCACCTAAATATCCATTACCCTTTCAATTTGTACCAATAGTTTATAATTTTTCTTCATTTAATATTTCTAGTGTGAATTGTTCTTCCCCCTATGTGCAGTGGGCTGCTTCTAGTGTTTGGAATAATTGTTCTTCACAATTTAATTCTTATGTGTTTCCAGTTCTTAATGCTTCAGGTCGAAGTGATCATAGCTTTCCTTTAATTGAGAGTATTAGAGTTCCAGCATCTCATTGTTGGGTTTTTGTTGGTAATAGTTTAACCCCAGCCCCTACTTGGGTTGGTACTTATTCTAATTGTTCTATGTGGAGTTTCTCTTATGCTAATACCTCCCTAACTAAACCCACTCTTAATTTTACCTATCCCCCTCCCATTAATTGTTCTTATCGTCTTAATTATAATATTTTTTTGGAACCTTCTATACCTCCATAACACATACGTATCTGTTTCATGCCCAGCATATGCATCATGCTGAGGCTGCATGTATCAATCGTGCATCCAGCTTTTATTCTGTAGCCAACAATGGGTGGAGCCATACCACAGTTTCTTCCTTAAGACCCGGTCATTTTTGGATTTGCGGTAATGTTGCATTTGCTGTGCTTCCTCCCAATCCCCAGGGTATATGCACCATTGGCACCCTGTATCTACAGGGCAGAGGTATTTATACCTGGCCATCTAGCCACCGACACCATCATAGGACCCACTCTTTTTGGACTCGTTTGCAAACAGCAGCTTCCTCCCTCGCCTCCTCTATTGTTAGTTTTAACCCTGTTGGTTATATGATGTTACGTGATCAAGTGCTGTTTCAATCCCTTGCTATTGAAATGCTTGCTAATACTATGGGCAAGGGCCTCTCCTTAATTAATCAGCAGTTAAATTCCCTTGTTCAGTATAGTATTCAAAATAGATTAATGATTCAATATTTGTTACAATCTTCCTCATTTTGTACTAAATTTGCTGAAGTATATCCCAACTTTGCTAATAAATGCTGCGTTTCTTTGCCTTCTATTTCTCCTAATTTGTCCTCAATTGTTAAAGACCTGCAAACGTTGAGCTCTACTGTCCGAGAGTCACGAGAGTCCTTCCAGTTTTGGTCATGGCTCGATTGGCTTGGCCTTGCGCCCTACAAATCCTATTTCCAATCCCTGTTTGTGTCCCTTCTAGTTGGGCTCGCTCTTCTCTGTCTCGGATGTGCCTTCATTAAAGCCTGCATTCGCAAGTTTGTTGCCTCGGCCTACATCGCTTCCACCCCCGAAGCGCATCCCCTCGAAGGTGGGGATGAGGAGTCGGACTCGGAAGTTTAGGTTTTCGGCCTAACTATTTCGGCCAGGGCATGGGGGCATGTTGAGATGAGTTCCTGTCTGCATCCTGTAAAATTTGCCCGTACCGGTATTGCCCTGGCCTCTTCTTTTGTCATTCAGTGTTGCACGCATTCTAAAACAATATGCATTTCCTCACCTTTTGGGGGCGAAGCCAGACTTTGAGGCACCTGCTCCCCTACTTGGTGTAAACTTTGCTTGTGCCAATCAGAAACGAACACAAACAGGTTTTGGGCCCCGTCCCCTATGACACTTCTATGATGTCATAGTTGGTACTTTATGGGCTGCCTGCCATGTGCAGGCAGGGAGAGGAGAAAGAAAAACGAATCCTGTGTATCCTGTGTACACCCATAACCGAGCCTGATCACCTCAAAGCCTCTCTCTCAGCTCACATGTTTCAAACAGAGTTTCTACGTTTGCCGGTCGTTATGCGTTGGTTTGTATTTGTAAGTATCAGTTATTACTAATTGCTGCATCTTTGTTTATAAATATTGTTAGTAGATATTTTAGTCATTGTGTGTTTTAAGTTTCATTAACTCTATTAGCTAATCAAACGCTGCTCCCTTACCCCTTGTAATTATCCCCAATAAAACTTTAAATTGATTAATTTTAGCTGTGTGTGTGTGTGTGTGTGTCTGCTGTTTGCATCGTGACCCATACTCTCCTTGCATCCCTTACCAATATAGTCTATTGCCACGTGCAGCCTGGTAAATAACAGGCCTGCATTTTCTTTTGCCCCTGCATGCCCGTGGCAATCCACATGCCTCAGGCTTTCTCCACTGCATTTTCTATCCTGAGAACTTAATGGGTCCCATCACCATGGTACCTGGGACCAGCCATCTCCTCTCGTGGCTTTTCAGCCCTGAAAATCTCTAGGCCTCTCTCACAACATACAATCCTTTTTCTTGTTCATCCCATTAAGGCTGTGGATACACTTGAAACTTCAAAGCGCTGCTGCGGGAGCGCTCCTGGGAGCTCTCCCAGCGCTGCAGGTACTCCACCTCCACCAGGGGATTAGCTTACAGTGCCATAACTTGCTGCGCTCAGGGGTGTGTTTTTTAGCCATAGCCTGAGTCACTGGGCCAGCACCCACAGCACGTCTGTGGAGAGGTGGAGATGACACCCGTTCAGCTCCAGCTAAAGCTACCCTTTTTATAGTCACTTACAATAGCACTGCTAATGAATTAACATTGTCTGGCTTTTACCATATCTATTTCGGCTACTTTAATTGAAATACCTTCTACGTGCTCATTGGCTATTTAAAATTTTTATTAAAGTTAATGTTTAAAATCAAATTTACAGAAGTTAAGAAGGAAGGTACTGTACATCTGGGTCAGGCTTGGGTTATGAGGGATTACAAGTGTCGGTTACAAGGTTCATGAGATACATACATAACACATATCCACTGTCGTTTTAAAAACTCCTGCACCCCAATCTGGGTCTATGCTGGTTAAGTGATCTCAGGTACGCCACCCCTAGAATGTATCCAGAGTCCAAGTCAGTATTGGTATAGTGAATAAGTACATGGGTGGGGTGCGTCCCTTGGTTTCTCATGGGGCCGGTTTTGTTTAATATCTTTATTAATGATCTGGAGGATGGTGTGGACTGCACTCTCAGCAAGTTTGCAGATGACACTAAACTAGGAGGCGTGGTAGATACACTAGAAGGTAGGGATCGGATACAGAGGGACCTAGACAAATTAGAGGATTGGGCCAAAAAAAACCTGATGAGGTTCAACAAGGATAAGTGCAGAGTCCTGCACTTAGGACGGAAGAATCCCATGCACAGCTACAGACTAGGGACCGAATGGCTAGGTAGCAGTTCTGCAGAAAAGGATCTAGGGGTCACAGTGGACGAGAAGCTGGATATGAGTCAACAGTGTGCTCTTGTTGCCAAGAAGGCTAACGGCATTTTGGGCTGTATAAGTAGGGGCATTGCCAGCAGATCGAGGGACGTGATCGTTCCCCTTTATTCGACATTGGTGAGGCCTCATCTGGAGTACTGTGTCCAGTTTTGGGCCCCACACTACAAGAAGGATGTGGAAAAATTGGAAAGAGTCCAGCGGAGGGCAACAAAAATGATTAGGGGTCTGGAGCGCATGACTTATGAGGAGAGGCTGAGGGAACTGGGATTGTTTAGTCTGCAGAAGAGAAGAATGAGGGGGGATCTGATAGCAGCCTTCAACTACCTGAAGGGGGGTTCCAAAGAGGATGGAGCTCGGCTGTTCTCAGTGGTGGCAGATGACAGAACAAGGAGCAATGGTCTCAAGTTGCAGTGGGGGCGGTCCAGGTTGGATATTAGGAATCACTATTTCACTAGGAGGGTGGTGAAGCACTGGAATGCGTTACCTAGGGAGGTGGTGGAGTCTCCTTCCTTGGAGGTTTTTAAGGCCCGGCTTGACAAAGCCCTGGCTGGGATGATTTAGTTGGGAATTGGTCCTGCTTTGAGCAGGGGGTTGGACTAGATGACCTCTTGAGGTCCCTTCCAACCCTGATATTCTATGATTCTATGAAGGAAGTGGGTTATTTCCCTAACTGGCGTTCTCGATTACTCAACCTCAACTAGGAGATGGGGGAAAGCCGACTGCTGCAGAGGAGCATGTGGATCGGACAGAGACTTCTCTTAGGGGAGAGTCTAATGATAGAAGCAACAGAGGGTCCTGTGGCACCTTTAAGACTAACAGAAGTATTAAAGGTGCCACAGGACCCTCTGTTGCTTTTTACAGATTCAGACTAACACGGCTACCCCTCTGATATCTAATGATAGAGAATCTCCAGGTTATAGTCAGGAGCAGAGGATGGAGGAGGATAATGTAAGGGCCAGATCAGATGATAAACATTCACATAAAGAATCGGACACATCAGAAAAGGGCAGACAAATAAACAGTGACAAGTTTTTAAAGTGCTTGTACACAAATGCTAGAAGTCTAAATAATAAGATGGGTGAACTAGAGTGCCTCGTGATAGAGGAGGATATTGATATAATAGGCATCACAGAAACCTGGTGGACTGAGAGCAATCAATGGGACACAAGTATCAGAGGGGTAGCCGTGTTAGTCTGAATCTGTAAAAAGCAACAGAGGGTCCTGTGGCACCTTTAAAGACTAACAGAAGTATCAGGAGCATAAGCTTTCGTGGGTAAGAACCTCACTTCTTCAGATGCAGGTAATGGAAATCTCCAGAGGCAGGTATAAATCAGTATGGAGATAACGAGGTTAGTTCAGTCAGGGAGGGTGAGGTGCTCTGCTAGCAGTTGAGATGTGAACACCAAGGGAGGAGAAACTGCTTCTGTAGTTGGATAGCCATTCACAGTCTTTGTTTAATCCTGATCTGATGGTGTCAAATTTGCAAATGAACTGGAGCTCAGCAGTTTCTCTTTGGAGTCTGGTCCTGAAGTTTTTTTGCTGTAAGATGGCTACCTTTACATCTGCTATTGTGTGTCCAGGGAGGTTGAAGTGTTCTCAATGGGACACAATCATTCCGGGGTACAAAATATATCGGAAGGACAGAACAGGTCATGCGGGGGGGGGGGGGGGGAGAGTGGCACTATATGTGAAAGAAAATGTAGAATCAAATGAAGTAAAAATCTTAAGTGAATCCACATGTTCCATAGAATCTCTATGGATAGAAATTTCATGCTCTAATAAGAATATAACATTAGGGATCTATTATAGACCACCTGGCCAGGACAGTGATAGTGATGATGAAATGCTAAGGGAAATTAGAGAGGCTATCAAAATTAAGAACCCAATAATAGTGGGGGATTTCAATTATCCCCATATTGACTGGGAACATTTCACTTCAGGACGAAATGCAGAGATAAAATTTCTCGATACTTTAAATGACTGCTTCATGGAGCAGCTGGTACGGGAACCCACAAGGGGAGAGGCAACTCTAGATTTAGTCCTGAGTGGAGCACAGGAGCTGGTCCAAGAGGTAACTATAACAGGACCGCTTGGAAATAGTGACCATAATACAATAGCATTCAACATCCCTGTGGTGGGAAGAATATCTCAACAGCCCAACACTGTGGCCTTTAATTTCAAAAGGGGGAACTATGCAAAAATGAGGGGGTTAGTTAAACAGAAGTTAAAAAGTACAGTGACTAAAGTGAAATCCCTGCAAGCTGCATGGGCGCTTTTTAAAGATACCATAATAGAGGCCCAACTTCAATGTATATCCCAAATTAAGAAACACAGTAAAAGAACTAAAAAAGAGCCACCGTGGCTTAACAGCCATGTAAAAGAAGCAGTGAGAGATAAAAAGACTTCCTTTTAAAAGTGGAAGTCAAATCCTAGGCCTGGTCTACACTACGTGTTTAGGTCGACTTTAGCAGCGTTAAGTCGAATTAAGCCTGGACACGTTCACACGACGAAGCCCTTTCTTTCGACTTAAAGGGCCCTTTAAACCGGTTTCTTTACTCCACCTCCGACGAGGGGATTAGCGATAAAATCGGCCTTAGGGGGTCGGAATTGGGGTAGTGTGGACGGAATTCGACGTTATTGGCCTCCGGGAGCTATCCCACAGTGCTTCATTGTGACCGCTCTGGACAGCACTCTCAACTCAGATGCACTGGCCAGGTAGACAGGAAAAGCCCCGCGAACGTTTGAATTTCATTTCCTGTTTGCTCAGCGTGGAGAGCACAGGTGACCACGCAGAGCTCATCAGCACAGGTAACCGTGATGGAGTCCCAGGATCGCAAAAGAGCTCCAGCATGGACAGAACAGGAGGTACGGGATCTGCTCGCCATATGGGGAGACGAATCACTGCTAGCTGAACTCCGAAGCAGTAAACGAAATGGCAAAATATTAGAAAAGGTCTCCAAGGCCATGAAGGACAGAGGCCATAACAGGGACGCACAGCAGTGCCGCGTGAAAATTAAGGAGCTAAGGCAAGCCTACCACAAAGCCAGAGAAGCAAACGGAAGGTCCGGGGCAGAGCCGCAAACATGCCGCTTCTACGCGGAGCTGCATGCCATTCTAGGGGGTGCAGCCACCACTACCCCAACCGTGTGCTATGACTCCCTCACTGGAGAAACACACAGGGAAGCGGGTTCGGGGTACGAGGAAGATGAGGATGGAGATAATGTAGATAGCTCACAGCCGCAAGGAAGCGGAGAAACCGGTTTCCCCAACAGCCAGGATATGTTTATCACCCTGGACCTGGAACCAGTAACCCCCGAACTCACCCAAGGCGTGCTCCCAGACCCTGAGGGCACACAGGGGACCTCTGATGAGTGTACCTTTGTAAATATTACACATGGTTTAAAAGCAAGCGTGTTTAATGATTAATGATTAATTTGCCCTGGCAATCGCGGCCAGTACAGCTACTGGAAAAGTCTGTTAATGTGTATGGGGATGGAGCGGAAGTCCTCCAGGGACATCTCCAGAAAACTCTCCTGGATGTACTCCCAAAGCCTTTGCAAAAGGTTTCTGGGGAGGGCTGCCTTATCCTGTCCGCCATGGTAGGACACTTTACCACGCCAGGCCAGTAGCACGTAGTCTGGAATCATTGCATAACAAAGTATGGCAGCGTATGGTCCCGGTGTTTGCTGGCATGCAGACAACATCCATTCCTTATCGCTCTTTGTTATCCTCAGGAGAGTGATATCATTCACGGTCACCTGGTTGAAATGGGGCAATTTTATTAAGGGGACATTCAGAGGTGCCCGTTCCTGCTCTGCTGAACAGAAATATTCCCCGCTGTTAGCCACGCGGTGGGGGGGAGGGGTGAAGTGATCATCCCAGAGAATTGGGTGTGTGGGGGAGGGGAGTTAGTTGGGTTTGTGCTGCATGTTAACCCTCAAACCGCAGCCCCTCCTTTTACATTGCAAACCCATTTTAAATGGCCAACCCAACGGGTGCTTGGTATGGGAAATGAGAGCACTACTGTTTGAAACCATTCCCACATGTTAAGAAGGTTAAAAAAGCCAAAAGACTGTGTCTTACCATGGCTGCCTGCAAGCTGAAATCTGTGGCCTGGCACTGCGTGAGTGATCTCTCACACCAAACCGGCAGGCCCTCAATATAAGAGGAAAAATGCGACCTTGTAACGAAAGCACATGTGCTGTGTAATGTGAACAGCAAAATTTAACGTGAAAGAGTGTACCCATTGTTCTCTAAAATGTGTCTTTTTTAACCACCTCTCCCTTCTCCTCCACCAGCTGCAAATGTTTCTCCTTCACAGAGGCTAGTGAAGATTAGAAAGAGAAAACGGAGGACGCGGGATGACATGTTCACAGAGCTCCAGATGTCCTCCCACACTGACAGAGCACAGCAGAATGCGTGGAGGCAGTCAATGACTGATTACAGAAAAGCACAATATGAACGAGAGGAGAGGTGGCGTGCTGAATCGCGGGATGAACAGAGCAAGTTGCGGGCTGAAGATGATAGGTGGCGTCAGCTTGCAGACAGAAGGCAAGAGTCGATGCTCCGGCTGCTGGAGCATCAAACTGATATGCTCCAGCGTATGGTTGAGCTGCAGGAAAGGCAGCAGGAGCAGAGACCGCCGCTACAGCCCCTGTGTAACCAACAGCCCTCCTCCCCAAGTTCCATAGCCTCCTCACCCAGACGCCCAAGAACACGGTGGGGGGGCCTCCAGCCACCCAGTCACTCCACCCCAGATGATTGCCCTAGCATCAGAAGGCTGGCCTTCAATAAGAGTTAAAGTTTTAAACTGCAGTGTGTCCTTTTCCTTCCCTCCTCCCCCACCCATCCCGGGCTACCTTTGCAATTATCCCCCTAGTTGTGTGATGAATTAATAAAGAATGCATGAATGTGAAGTAACAATGACTTTATTGCCTCTGCAAGCGGTGCTCGAAGGGGGGAGGAGAGGGTGGGGTGGTTGGCTTACAGGGAAGTAGAGTGAACCGGGTGGGGGGGGCGGAGGGTTCATCAAGGAGAAAGAAACAGAAGTTTCACACCGTAGCCTGGCCAGTCACAAAACTCGTTTTCAAAGCTTCTCTGATGCTCACCGCGCCCTGCTGTGCTCCTCTAACCGCCCTTGTGTCTGGCTGCGCGTAATCAGCGGCCAGGCGATTTGCCTCAACCTCCCACCCCGCCATAAATGTCTCCCCCTTACTCTCACAGATATTGTGGAGCGCACAGCAAGCAGCAATAACAATGGGGATATTCTTTTTGCTAAGGTCTGAGCGAGTCAGTAAGCTGCGCCAGCGCGCTTTTAAACATCCAAATGCACATTCCACCACCATTCGGCACTTGCTCAGCCTGTAGTTGAACAGGTCCTGACTCCTGTCCAGGCTGCCTGTGTACGGCTTCATGAGCCATGGCATTAAGGGGTAGGCTGGGTCCCCAAGGATCACGATAGGCATTTCAACATCCCCAACGGTTATTTTCTGGTCCGTGAAGAAAGTCCCTTCCTCCAGCTTTCGAAACAGAGCAGAGTGCCTGAAGACGCGAGCATCATGTACCTTTCCCGGCCATCCCACGTTGATGTTGGTGAAACGTCCCTTGTGATCCACCAGGGCTTGCAGCAGCATTGAAAAGTACCCCTTGCGGTTTATGTACTCGGTGGCTTGGTGCTCCGGTGCCAAGATAGGGATATGGGTTCCGTCTATGGCCCCACCACAGTTTGGGAATCCCATTGCAGCAAAGCCATCCACTATGGCCTGCACGTTTCCCAGAGTCACTACCCTTGATATCACCAGGTCTTTCATTGCCCTGGCAACTTGGATCACAGCAGCCCCAACAGTAGATTTGCCCACTCCAAATTGATTCCCGACTGACCGGTAGCTGTCTGGCGTTGCAAGCTTCCACAGGGCTATCGCCACTCACTTCTCAACTGTGAGGGCTGCTCTCATCCTGGTATTCTGGCGCTTCAGGGCAGGGGAAAGCAAGTCACAAAGTTCCATGAAAATGCCCTTACGCATGCGAAAGTTTCGCAGCCACTGGGAATCGTCCCACACCTGCAGCACGATGCGGTCCCACCAGTCTGTGCTTGTTTCCCGGGCCCAGAATCGGCGTTCCACGGCATGAACCTGCCCCAGTAACACCATGATTTCCACATTGCTGGGGCCTGTGCCTTGTGAGAGGTCTATGTCCATGTCAATTTCCTCATCACTCTCATCGCCGCGCTGCAATCGCCTCCTCGGCTGGTCCTGGTTTTGCTTTGGCATGTTCTGGCTCTGCATATACTCCAGGACAATTCATAGATTCATAGATTCTAGGACTGGAAGGGACCTCGAGAGGTCATCGAGTCCAGTCCCCTGCCCGCATGCCAGGACCAAATACAGTCTAGACCATCCCTGATAGACATTTATCTAACCTACTCTTAAATATCTCCAGAGATGGAGATTCCACAACCTCCCTAGGCAATTTATTCCAGTGTTTAACCACCCTGACAGTTAGGAACTTTTTCCTAATGTCCAACCTAGACCTCCCTTGCTGCAGTTTAAGCCCATTGCTTCTTGTTCTATCCTCAGAGGCTAAGGTGAACAAGTTTTCTCCCTCCTCCTTATGACACCCTTTTAGATACCTGAAAACTGCTATCATGTCCCCTCTCAGTCTTCTCTTTTCCAAACTAAACAAACCCAATTCTTTCAGTCTTCCTTCATAGGTCATGTTCTCAAGACCTTTAATCATTCTTGTTGCTCTTCTCTGGACCCTTTCCAATTTCTCCACATCTTTCTTGAAATGCGGTGCCCAGAACTGGACACAATACTCCAGCTGAGGCCTAACCAGAGCAGAGCGGAAGAATGACTTCTCGTGTCTTGCTCACAACACACCTGTTAATACATCCCAGAATCATGTTTGCTTTTTTTGCAACAGCATCACACTGTTGACTCATATTTAGCTTGTGGTCCACTATAACCCCTAGATCCCTTTCTGCCGTACTCCTTCCTAGACAGTCTCTTCCCATTCTGTATGTGTGAAACTGATTTTTTCTTCCTAAGTGGAGCACTTTGCATTTGTCTTTGTTAAACTTCATCCTGTTTAACTCAGACCATTTCTCCAATTTGTCCAGATCATTTTGAATTATGACCCTGTCCTCCAAAGCAGTTGCAATCCCTCCCAGTTTGGTATCATCCGCAAACTTAATAAGCGTACTTTCTATGCCAATATCTAAGTCGTTAATGAAGATATTGAACAGAGCCGGTCCCAAAACAGACCCTTGCGGAACCCCACTCGTTATGCCTTTCCAGCAGGATTGGGAACCATTAATAACAACTCTCTGAGTACGGTTATCCAGCCAGTTATGCACCCACCTTATAGTAGCCCCATCTAAATTGTATTTGCCTAGTTTGTCGATAAGAATATCATGCGAGACCGTATCAAATGCCTTACTAAAGTCTAGGTATACCACATCCACAGCTTCTCCCTTATCCACAAGACTCGTTATCCTATCAAAGAAAGCTATCAGATTGGTTTGACACGATTTGTTCTTTACAAATCCATGCTGGCTGTTCCCTATCACCTTACCACCTTCCAAGTGTTTGCAGATGATTTCCTTAATTACTTGCTCCATTATCTTCCCTGGCACAGAAGTTAAACTAACTGGTCTGTAGTTTCCTGGGTTGTTTTTATTTCCCTTTTTATAGATGGGCACTATATTTGCCCTTTTCCAGTCTTCTGGAATCTCTCCCGTCTCCCATGATTTTCCAAAGATAATAGCTAGAGGCTCAGATACCTCCTCTATTAGCTCCTTGAGTATTCTAGGATGCATTTCATCAGGCCCTGGTGACTTGCAGGCATCTAACTTTTCTAAGTGATTTTTAACTTGTTCTTTTTTTATTTTATCTGCTAAACCTACCCCCTTCCCATTAGCATTCACTATGTTAGGCATTCCTTCAGACTTCTCGGTGAAGACCGAAACAAAGAAGTCATTAAGCATCTCTGCCATTTCCAAGTTTCCTGTTACTGTTTCTCCCTCTTCACTAAGCAGTGGGCCTACCCTGTCTTTGGTCTTCCTCTTGCTTCTAATGTATTGATAAAAAGTCTTCTTGTTCCCCTTTATTCCCGTAGCTAGTTTGAGCTCATTTTGTGCCTTTGCCTTTCTAATCTTGCCCCTGCATTCCTGTGTTGTTTGCCTATATTCATCCTTTGTAATCTGTCCTAGTTTCCATTTTTTATATGACTCCTTTTTATTTTTTAGATCATGCAAGATCTCGTGGTTAAGCCAAGGTGGTCTTTTGCCACATTTTCTATCTTTCCTAACCAGCGGAATAGCTTGCTTTTGGGCCCTTAATAGTGTCCCTTTGAAAAACTGCCAACTCTCCTCAGTTGTTTTTCCCATGACAATGCGCGTGGTGTTCATAGTGCTCATAATTGCCGCGGTGATCTGAGCGGGCTCCATGATCCCAGTGCTAGCTATGGCGTCTGGTCTGAAAAAAGGCGTGAAACTAGTATCTGACAGACCAGGGGAAGGAGGGAGGGAGGGAGGGAGGGAGGGAGGGGCGAGTGACGACATGGCGTACAGGTACAGGGAATTAAAATCAACAAAGGTGGCTGTGCATCAGGGAGAAACACAAACAACTGTCACACAGAATGCCCCCCCCCCCCCCAAAGATTGAACTCAAAAGCCTGGGTTTAGCAGGCCGTTGATTTGACGGAGGGAGGGGGAAGCAAATGAATACAGAACAAATCTATTTTTTACATCTTAAGACGACGGTGCAGCATGACTGATAGCCCTCGGCATCTTCTGGGTGCTTGGCAGCAAATACTGGGCGCTTGGCAGTTAGTGTACTAAGACTGATAGCCACTGCAGTATGACGACGATGGATACCAGTCGTAATATACTATCTACTGCCAAAAGGCAAGGGGCTGCTGCTGTGTAGCAATGCAGCCCCACGTCTGCCAGCCCCACGTCTGCCAGCACCCAGATCGCCCTCGGCCTCTTCTGGGTGCTTAGCAGAAAATACTGGGCGCTTGGCAGAAAATAGCATACTACGACTGATAGCCATCATTGTCAAGACAGTTCGATAGGACTGAGCATGTCTGCCCAGGTGCCCATGATTGACAGCCACTGCAGTACGATGACGACGGATACCAGTCGTAATAAACCATCTACTGCCAAAAGGCAAAAGGCAAGGGCTGGTGCAATGCAGCCCTACGGCTGCCAGCCCCACGGCTGCCAGCACCCAGATCGCCGATGAAGGCTACCAGTCATGCTGCACCGTCTACCGCCAAAAGGCAGTTAGCTGCTGCTGCTGTGTAGCAATGCATTCCCACGTCTGCCGGCACCCAGATGACATATGGTGACGGTGAGCTGAGCTGAGCGGGCTCCATGCTTGCCGTGGTATGTTGTCTGCACAGGTAACCCAGGTAAAAAGGCGCGAATCTATTGTCTGCCGTTGCTCTGACGGAGGGGGAGGGGCCTGACGACATGTACCCAGAACCCCCCGCGACACTGTTTTGCATCATTCGGGCATTGGGATCTCAACCCAGAATTCCAATGGGCGGCGGAGACTGCGGGAACTGTGGGATAGCTACGCATAGTGCAATGCTCCGGAAGTCGACGCTAGCCTCGGTACTGTGGACGCGGTCCGCCGACTAGAGCACTTAGAGCATTTTATGTGGGGACACACACAATCGGCTGTATACAACCGATTTCTATAAAACCGACTTCTATTAATTCGACCTAATTTCATAGTGTAGACATACCCCTAGTGAGGCAAATAGAAAGGAGCATAAACGCTGCCAGATTAAGTGCAAGAATGTAATAAGAAAAGCCAAAGAGGAGTTTGAAGAACGGCTAGCCAAAAACTCCAAAGGTAATAACAAAATGTTTTTTAAGTATATCAGAAGCAGGAAGCCTGCTAAACAACCAGTGGGGCCCCTTGATGATTGAGATACAAAAGGAGCGCTTAAAGACGATAAAGACATTGCGGAGAAACTAAATGGATTCTTGCGTCAGTCTTCACGGCTGAGGATGTTAGGGAGATTCCCAAACCTGAGCCGGCTTTTGTAGGTGACAAATCTGAGGAACTAAATAAAAAAAAAAACTGTCACAGATTGAAGTGTCACTAGAGGAGGTTTTGGAATTAATTGATAAACTTAACATTAACAAGTCACCGGGACCAGATGGCATTCACCCAAGAGTTCTGAAAGAAGTATGGGTAATAAGCAGGAAGAACTGGAAGTGCTAATAAATAAATACAACTATGACATTGTTGGCATCACTGAAACTTGGTGGGATAATACACATGATTGAAATGTTGGTGTGGATGGATACAGCTTGCTCAGGAAGGATAGACAGGGGGAAAAGGGAGGAGGTGTTGCCTTATATATTAAAAATGTACACACTTGGACTGAGGTAGAGATGGACATAGGAGACGAAGTGTTGAGAGTCTCTGGGTTAGGCTAAAAGGGGTAAAAAACAAGGGTGATGTCATGCTAGGAGTCTACTACAGGCCACCTAACCAGGTGGAAGAGGTGGATGAGGCTTTTTTTAAACAACTAACAAAATCATCCAAAGCCCAAGATTTGGTGGTGATGGGGGACTTCAACTATCCAGATATATGTTGGGAAAATAACACAGCGGGGCACAGACTATCCAACAAATTCTTGGACTGCATTGCAGACAACTTTTTATTTCAGAAGGTTGAAAAAGCTACTAGGGGGGAAGCTGTTCTAGACTTGATTTTAACAAATAGGGAGGAACTCGTTGAGAATTTGAAAGTAGAAGGCAGCTTGGGTGAAAGTGATCATGAAATCATAGAGTTTGCAATTCTAAGGAAGGGTAGAAGGGAGAACAGCAAAATAGAGACAATGGATTTCAGGAAAGCGGATTTTGGTAAGCTCAGAGAGCTGATAGGTAAGGTCCCATGGGAATCAAGACTGAGGGGGAAAACAACTGAGGAGAGTTGGCAGTTTTTCAAAGGGACACTATTAAGGGCCCAAAAGCAAGCTATTCCGCTGGTTAGGAAAGATAGAAAATGTGGCAAAAGACCACCTTGGCTTAACCACGAGATCTTGCATGATCTAAAAAATAAAAAGGAGTCATATAAAAAATGGAAACTAGGACAGATTACAAAGGATGAATATAGGCAAACAACACAGGAATGCAGGGGCAAGATTAGAAAGGCAAAGGCACAAAATGAGCTCAAACTAGCTACGGGAATAAAGGGAAACAAGAAGACTTTTTATCAATACATTAGGAGCAAGAGGAAGACCAAAGACAGGGTAGGTCCACTGCTCAGTGAAGAGGGAGAAACAGTAACAGGAAACTTGGAAATGGCAGAGATGCTTAATGACTTCTTTGTTTTGGTCTTCACCGAGAAGTCTGAAGGAATGCCTAACATAGTGAATGCTAATGGGAAGGGGGTAGGTTTAGCAGATAAAATAAAAAAAGAACAAGTTAAAAATCACTTAGAAAAGTTAGATGCCTGCAAGTCACCAGGGCCTGATGAAATGCATCCTAGAATACTCAAGGAGCTAATAGAGGAGGTATCTGAGCCTCTAGCTATTATCTTTGGAAAATCATGGGAGACGGGAGAGATTCCAGAAGACTGGAAAAGGGCAAATATAGTGCCCATCTATAAAAAGGGAAATAAAAACAACCCAGGAAACTACAGACCAGTTAGTTTAACTTCTGTGCCAGGGAAGATAATGGAGCAAGTAATTAAGGAAATCATCTGCAAACACTTGGAAGGTGATAGGGAACAGCCAGCAAGGATTTGTAAAGAACAAATCGTGTCAAACCAATCTGATAGCTTTCTTCGATAGGATAACGAGCCTTGTGGATAAGGGAGAAGCTGTGGATGTGGTATACCTAGACTTTAGTAAGGCATTTGATACGGTCTCGCATGATATTCTTATCGATAAACTAGGCAAATACAATTTAGATGGGGCTACTATAAGGTGGGTGCATAACTGGCAGGATAACCGTACTCAGAGAGTTGTTATTAATGGTACCTAATCCTGCTGGAAAGGCATAACAAGTGGGGTTCCGCAGGGCTCTGTTTTGGGACCGGCTCTGTTCAATATCTTCATTAACGACTTAGATATTGGCATAGAAAGTACGCTTATTAAGTTTGCGGATGATACCAAACTGGGAGGGATTGCAACTGCTTTGGAGGACAGGGTCATAATTCAAAATGATCTGGACAAATTGGAGAAATGGGCTGAGTTAAACAGGATGTTAACAAAGTTTAACAAAGACAAATGCAAAGTGCTCCACTTAGGAAGGAAAAATCAGTTTCACACATACAGAATGGGAAGAGACTGTCTAGGAAGGAGTATGGCAGAAAGGGATCTAGGGGTTATAGTGGACCACAAGCTAAATATGAGTCAACAGTGTGATGCTGTTGCAAAAAAAGCAAACGTGATTCTGGGATGCATTAACAGGTGTGTTGTGAGCAAGACACGAGAAGTCATTCTTCCGCTCTACTCTGCGCTGGTTAGGCCTCAACTGGAGTATTGTGTCCAGTTCTGGGCACCGCATTTCAAGACAGATATGGAGAAATTGGAGAGGGTCCAGAGAAGAGCAACAAGAATGATTAAAGGTCTTGAGAACATGACCTATGAAGGAAGGCTGAAAGAATTGGGTTTGTTTAGTTTGAAAAAGAGAAGACTGAGAGGAGACATGATAGCAGTTTTCAGGTATCTAAAAGGGTGTCATAAGGAGGAGGGAGAAAACTTGTTCACCTTAGCCTCTAAGGATAGAACAAGAAGCAATGGGCTTAAACTGCAGCAAGGGAGGTCTAGGTTGGACATTAGGAAAAAGTTCCTAACTGTCAGGGTGGTTAAACACTGGAATAAACTGCCTAGGGAGATTGTGGAATCTCCATCTCTGGAGATATTTAAGAGTAGGTTAGATAAATGTCTATCAGGGATGGTCTAGAGAGTATTTGGTCCTGCCATGAGGGCAGGGGACTGGACTCGATGACCTCTCGAGGTCCCTTCCAGTCCTAGAATTTATGAATCTATGAATCCTACTACTCCAGGGCTCCCAAGACCTAACCTGTGGGGATGCACACCGAGCAACGCCTGCCCATGTGCTATGAAGCGAGATAGCACAAGGAAAGGCAAGGAAAAGATTGAGAGAGAGTGTTGGCCAACACACGAGAGAAAAGAGAGAGAAACAAGGGAGGGAGGCAAGCAACTCACCACCTGGAGTGCCTTTCCCTCGTCTGAATTCCACACAGCACCATGTTCAACGAGAAAGGTCACAGCCTCTGAACAAAACTGAAGCGAGTGCAGATGAGGAATTCCAAACACTGACCGCTTACTCACAGCCAGTTATGTGGAAGGCAGAAAGCGGAGAACTGTTCATGTCTGCTTAGAAGAATGTCCAAGCTGCTCAGATCCACCTCTTCCAGTTTCTCCTCCGGCTAGGCTTCCTGGACAATTCCTCTGCCAGCACAGCTGCAAAAGCCATGCATGAGTCAGCATTACACAAAGCTGTGAAGGTGCGTGAAATCTTGCCCTCATCCCTGCCTCCCTCTCCCATCCCATCTACATCAGCCCCACTCAATGAACAGAGATGGAGTTAACACCGACAGACACCGCTCCATTCCACTATCCACTGCCCTGCATGATTTTCGTCCCCCACTACTTATTCATGGCTCCCAAGACCTAACCTGTGGGGATGCACACCTAGCACGCCTGCCTGTGTCCTAAGAAGGGAGACGGAACAAGGAAAGGCAAGGATAAAGAGAGGGTGTGTGTTGGCCAACATACTGGAGAACAGAGAGAGAGACAGTGAAAAACACGGAAGGAAGGCAAGCAACTCACCACCTGAAGTCATCCTCCTGGATCCAACCTTCTGCTGCGTAGGACACACCGCTACTGGCCAGAGAACTGAGCAGCCCCTGAAAATAGGGACCTTGTCTCTCTCATAACCACAGCTACTCAAAAACGTTTTCTTACAAACACAGCCCCAGCTAACGGGGCGTCCCTACCTGGAGCAAGGTGGGCCGTGAGCAGAGCAATCACCAAAACAGACACTTATCTCATTGAGAGTAGCGGCTGTTCCGCTCCCAGTTGGACGGCTTTTTCGTGGCATCAATAATTCTCGCGGTCCCATCGCTCTCGCTCGCTTTCCATCGCACGAGGGCAGTAGACTCTGACGCGAGATTTCTTTTCCCTTGGTACTAAACCCAGCAAAAGGGGAAAAAACAAGTAAGTTACCATCTCAGTCGGCAAGGTTGGGTAGGCTCTTCTTTTTTCCTCTCCCACACGGTGGGGCTCTGCCCTGAACCCTCCTCCCATCACGCCTTTAGGACTACAAGTAGAAAGCACCCCTTACAATGACACCTGAAATAGTCACTCTGCACAGCAGATTCTAGTCAGACACACCAAACCTGTGGGGGGGAAAAGAACATTGAAATTGGGCTTGTTTTTGGCTTGTAGCTTATTGCTTATTGTAGCTTGTTGCTTACGGCAAGCAGGGGCAAGGAGGGAAAAGGGGGGAGAGAGTCAGGGGGGCACAGTGGGCCCACCCCAGTTCCAGACTGCACGGCAGGGGAGATCTAGTCACAGAGTGTTGAGTTCTTAGGAATTGGCTTGTTTTGGCCTTGTTTTGAAATGGGTTTAGCTTGATTTTGGGCTGATTGTGAAAGTCGGGGGGCTTCTTTACCCAGTGAAAGTTGGCAACTGTGACTAGTCCCTTCCCCAGCCTTAATACCAAAGAGCCTCATACCCAACAAGGAAGCAAACGGCCAGTGAAGAAAATTACAGTGAGTACAGATGTGGAATTCCAAGCACTGACTGCTTACTCACAGCCAGTTATGCAGGAGGGAGAAAGCTGAGGACCGTTCATGTCTGCTTAGAAGGATGTTCAGGCTGATCAGGTCCACCTCTGAGAGTCTCTCCTCTGGGTAGGGCTCCTGGACAATTCCTCTGCCAGTGCAGCTGCAAAAGCCAAGCATGAGCCATCACTACGCAAAGCTGTGAAGGACGGCAAGCAACTCCTCACCTGGAATCATCCTCCTGGATCCAACCTTTCCTGCAGAGGACACACCGCTTGTGAACAGAGAAATGAGCAGCCTCTGAAAATGGGGACCTTGTCTCCCTCGTAACCACAGCTAGTCAGGAACATTTTGTTACAAACCTATCCCTAGCGAACGGGGCGTCCCTACCTAGAGCCAGGTGGGCAGTGAGCAGAGCCCTCACCTAACGAGACACTTATCTCAGTGATGGTGACGTCTGCTCTGCTCCCAGCTGGACGGCTCTTGCCTGGCATCAGTAATGTTCCCGGTCTCCCTGCTCTCGCCCGCTTTCCATCGCGTGAGGGGAGCGGACTCTGACCCTCCACTTCTTTTCCCTTGGTTCTGAACCCAGCACAAGGGGGAAAAACAAATCAGGGAGCATCTCAGCCGGCAACATCGCATAGGTTCTTCTTCTCGCATCTACCGCACCTCAGGGCTCTGCCCTCAACCCTCCTCTCATTACAGCTTTAGCAGTACAACTAAAAAGCAGCCCGTTGCACCTACATCCAAAATACTAACTCTGCACAGGAGACTTGTGCCTTTTCCTCATCTGAATCCCACACAGCACCGTGTCCAACAAGGAAGTTCACAGCCTCTGAACAAAACTGAAGTGAATACAGATGAGGAATTCCAAACACTGACCGTTTACTCACAGCCAGTTATGTGGAAGGCAGAAAGCTGAGGACTGTTCATGTCTGCTTAGAAGGATGTCCAGGCTGCTCAGATCCACTTCTGCCACCTTCTCCTCTGGGTAGGGCTCCTGGCCAATTCCTCTGCAAGCGCAACAAATAAGCCAACCATGAGCCATCACTACACAAAGCTCTATTGGTGCATGAAACCTTGCCCTCATCCCTGCCTCCCTCTTCCATCCCATCTACATCGGCCCCACTCGATGAACGGAGACCGAATTAACACCGACAGTCACCGCTCCACTTTAGCACCCACTGCCCCTCATGATTTTCGTCCCCTCCTACTTCTTCATGGCTCCCTAGACATGTGGGGATGCACACCTAGCACGCCTGCCCGTGTGCTATGAAGGGAGACAGCACAAGGAAAGGCAAGGACAGATTGAGAGAGAGTGTTGGCTAACAGACTAGAGAACAGCGAGTGAGAGAGAGAGAGAGAGAAACATGGGAGGAAGGCAAGAAACTCACCACCTGGAGTCATCCTCCTAGATGAAACCTTCTGCTGCAGAGGACACACCAATCCAGGCCAGAGAAATGATCAGCCCCTGTAAATGGGGACCTTATCTCCCTCAAAACCACAGCCGACGGAGCGTCTCTACCTGCAGTCAGGTGGGTCGTGAGTAGAACCCTCAGCAAAACACTTCTCTCAGTGATAGTGGCATCTGTTCCGCTCCCAGATGGACGGCTTTTGCATGGCAATCACAATACTCGTGGTCTCATCCTCTCGCTCGCTTTCCATTGTATGAGGGCAGTAGGTACTAAACCCAGCACGAGGAGGAAAAACAAGTATGTTACCATCTCAGTCGGCAACGTCTCGTACGCTCTTCTTTTCACCTCTCCCACATGGTGGGGCTCCGCCCTCAACTCTATTCCCATCACACCTTTAGCACTACAACTAAAAATGAGCCTGTTGCACCTACACTTAAAATAATCACACAGGAGACTTGTCTCTTTCCCTCGTCTTAATCCCACGGAGCCCCGTACCCTACAAGAAAGCACACGGCCCTATGACAGCAAGTACAGAGCTGGAATTCCAAGCACTGACTGCTTACTCAAAGCCAGTTATGCAGGAGGCAGAAAGCTGACAACTGTTCATGTCTGCTTAGAAGGATGTCCAAGCTGCTCAGGTCCACCTCTGCCACTTTCTCCTCCAGCTGGGGCTCCTGGACAATTCCTCTGCAAGAGCAGCTGCAAAAGCCAAGCATGAGCCATCACTACACAAAGCTCTACTGGTGCGTGAAATCGTGCCCTCATCCCTGCCTCCCTTTTCCATCCCATCTACATCGGCCCCACTCGATGAACAGAGACCGAGTTAACACCGACAGTCACAGCCCTGCATGGTTTTCGTCCCCAAGACCTGGCCTCTGGGGATGCACATCTAGTACACCTGCCCGTGTCCTATGACGGGAGACAGCACAAGGACAGAGAGAGAGAGAGAGAGAGAGAGTAAGGGCTGGTCTACACTGGGGGGGGGGGGGAGGAAATCGATCTAAGATACGCAACTTCAGCTACGCGAATAGCGTAGCTGAAGTCGAAGTATCTTAGATCGAATTACCTGGGGTCCACACGGCGCGGGATCGATGGCCGCGGCTCCCCCATCAACTGCACTACCGCCGCTCGCTCTGGTGGAGTTCCGGAGTCGACGGTGAGCGCGTTTGGGGATCGATATATCGCGTCTTAATGAGATGCGATATATCGATCCTGGATAAATCGATGGCTACCCGCTGCTACGGCGGGTAGTGAAGACGTACCCTAAGTGTTGGCCAACACACTAGAGAAGAGACAGAAACATGGGAGGAAGGCAAGCAACTCGCCACCTGGAGTCATCCTCCTGGATCCAACCTTGTGCTGCGGAGGACACATTGCTCCTGGCCAGAGAAGTGAGCTGCCTCTGAAAATCGGGACCTTTTCTCCCTCCTAACCACAGCTAGTCAGGAACCTTTTCTTATGTAACCCTTCTGCCCATCTAGTTGGCAGCAACAAGGGCCGGGTTCTGTATCTAGGGGTTCCGTTTCAATAATACAATGCAAAACCGGCTCGAGCCCCCACCCAGTGACCTGGGACAATTACATACCGCCCCCCTGGGTACCTCTAAGAGGCAATACTTCCCCTCTCGCAAGCACGGAGTCTGAGTGTAGCAGAAAATGTTTAATAACATGAGGTAAACGACATCAGCATAAAATTGGAAAAACACCACAAACAGGATTCATAACACAAACCATGAGCAAAACCCACCCCACAAATTGGGCTGTGTCCTTTCCCTTTGGTTCTTGAATCCAGCAACCCAAAAATCACTCAGAGTCCCCAAAGTCCAACACCCCCAAAGTCTCTTGGGTCCAGCAACCACCCAAAGTCCCAAAAGTCCAACAACCCCCAAAGTCTCTGTCCCTGGTCAGTGCAGCCCCAGAGTAAAGGGGGGGGCACGCAGGGGGTTAAGGGGCACCTTACGTGATCCGAGGCTGGCCAGCCGTCTGTTTCTCCGTGGGGGTCCCGCCGCAGCCTTTACCACGAGCCAATCCACTTTCCTGCCATCCCACGAACTGCTCCGCTCTACAAGCTGCTCCGCTCCGCTCCGCTCACCGACCTGTGAGCCGTTCCAGCCGTCCCCGCAAACAGCTCCACTCGCCGTTCCTTGGGCCACTCCAACCGGCCCCGCAAGGCTCCACGCCGCTCGCTGCTCCTCCAGTCGTCCCCACAAATTGCTCCACCAGCTGCTGAGCAATATAGCTTCAGGCTCCCCCACTAGTTAACACAGCACTCAGTGATCTCAGCTCTTAATAACATCAGCTCTTAGCGATTTCAGCTCATAGTATAGTAGGGGAGCCCCAGTGCGGGTGCACCATTGGCCCAAAGTGAATTCAGCTCAGCAGCCTGTAACTAGACTCCTAAGGGAATCAAAGTTAGCTCTGACATTCAACAGTGGAGAGAGGAGGCGGTGCAATTGGTGTTTCAAACCCTCAGAGGGGGCCCATACCATCAGGTACAAATACCTGTCCCCATCCTCTCTCAATTCACTGGGTTTTGTAACCCATGCCCCTTGTCAAGCAAGTGCTACTTAGGTAATGGTGAAGGACTCACTCAGTCCTTCTGTCATACAACAGTTCCACTGGCCTTGATTCACAGAATCAGGGTAACAAAACTTTATTCTTCCTGCCCCAACAATAGAGAAACTGGGGATCCCACACCAGCCAAAGTAACCACTTTCAGTTGCTGTGTTTCATGCCAGGCGAGTGGGTGTGCCTATGCAAACAAGATCAGCCCCTGGAGTTCTTTTCCACACTCGCCATAATTCACCACCAGATGTCAGGGTAGAGCTCATCCTGACACTGCTTACACTTACAAACCCAGCCCCCAGCTAACGGCGTCCCTACCTGGACTCAAGTGGGGCGTGAGCAGAGTTTTCACCAAACCAGACCCTTATCTCACTGACAGTGGCGTCTGCTCGGCTCCCAGATGGACGGCTCTTGCCTGGAATGAACAGTGCTCACAGGCTCGCTGCTCTCACTCACTTTCCATCGCATGAGGCCAGTAGACTCTGACACGTGACTTCTTTTCCCTTGGTAGTAAACCCAGCACAAGGGGGAAAAACAAATCAGTTACCATCTCAGTCGGCAACGTCTTGTAGGCTCTTCCCTTTGCCTCTCCCGCATGGTGGGGCTACCCCTTTTCCCGTTACACCTTTAGCATTACAACCAAAAGCACCCCTTGCAACGGCACCCAAAAGTCACTTTGCACAGCAGACTCTGGCCCCTCCCCAGCCTTAACACCACAGAGCCCCGTACCCAACGAGGAAGCACACGGCCTGTGAAGAATACTACAGTGAGTAAAGATGAGGAATTCAAAGTATAAGTTTTAAACAAACAATTTAACACTGTACACAGCACTGATGATTGTGAAGCTTGGTTGAGGTGGTGATGTCAGAGGGTGGAAGAGGGTTGGATAATTCCCAGGGAATGCCTTACTGCTAAATGATGAACTAGCACTCAGCTGAGCCCTCAAGGGTTAACACGTTGTTAATGTAGCCTCACACTCTACAAGGCAGCACGAATGAGACTGAGAGGAGACAGCATGGCAGACAGAGATACACACTCTGCGTGCGTGTGTGTGTGTGTGTGAGAGAGTGAGAGAGAGAGAGAGAGATGCGCATTGCCCCTTTAAGTACGCTGACACCACTCTAAGTACATTGCCTTTTTAAGTAGATCAGGAAGTTGAGACAGCAGCTGCGGCCAGCAGGCTCTCTCCATCCTGAGCCCTGTCCTGTCCCCATCCTGCTCTACATGGAAAAGTGGTAAGCGGGGGGGCAAGAGTAGGGGGAGGGGGACACCCTGACATTAGTCCCCCCTTTCCCCTCTCCCCTGCACAGCAAGCAGGAGGCTCCCGGGAGCAGCTCCAAGGCAGAGGGCAGGAGCAGCACCTGGCAGTGGGGGAGTGTGACAATGAGGTTCTGGCGGAACCCAACTGAGAGTGCCAACTCAGGACAAATTGCTCAAACAGAGCAGTTACAGCCCAAGGCTGGGGTTTTTCCACCTCTAAGGCAAACCAAACCAGCCAGACTAAGAGGACTTCGGTCTCACCACACTGGCTAACCGCAAGTCTCACAAGCAATCTCCTTAGACACTCCAGTCCCAGTATTACCACCAGTGCCACTCGTTATGGGGACAAATGGTTATGAAAACCAAGACCCAAGTAAAAGAAAAGGGTTCTCCTGATCCCAAAGGACCAAGCCCCAGACCCAGGTCAATATACAAATTAGATTTTACCCACAAATCACGCTGTTGCCAATCCTTTAGAATCTAAAATCTAAAGGTTTATTCATAAAAGGAAAAAAAATAGAGATGAGAGTTAGAATTGGTTAAATGGAATCAATTACATACAGTAATGGCAAAGTTCTTGGTTCAGGCTTGCAGCAGCGATAGAATAAACTGCAGGTTCAAATCAAGTCTCTGGAATACATCCCCAGCTGGGATGGGTCATTCTGTCCTTTGTGTAGAGCTTCCATTCCTGGCAAAGTCCCTCCAGAGGTAAGAAGCAGGATTGAAGACAAGATGGAGATGAGGCATCAGCCTTATATAGTCTTTTCCAGGTGTAAGAACACCTTTGTTCTTATTGTGGAAAATTACAGCAAAATGGAGTCTGGAGTCACATGGGCCAGTCCCTGCATACTTTGCTGAGTTACAAGGCGTATCTGCCTTCTCTCAATGGGTCCATTGTATAGCTGATGGTCCTTAATGGGCCATCAAGCAGGCTAGGCAGAGCTGACACCAATTTGTCTGGGGTGTCTCCCAGAAGCATAGCATAAGTTTGAAATACAGACAGTATAGAGCCAATATTCATAACTTCAACTACAAAATTGATACACACATATAGACAGCATAATCATAACCAGTAAACCATAACCTTGTCTTAGACACCCCATTTGACCCCCTTTATACAAGATCTGGGTGCCACTACAGGACCTTGGTTGCAACAATGATCTATATGGTCCCAGATTATATCAATAACGTCACAGGGAGGGACAGCTGAACTGCCAGCAATTGATAGCCTGCTGGGCAGCTGCTGCACAGGGAACTTAGGGGAGAGGGGAGCTGATAAAGGGAGCTGATAGGGGGGCTGCCGGTCCACCCTGGTTCCAAGCCCCCACCAGCTAGCTGCAATGGGCTGCTCTTCCTGCAAGCAGTGGACAAAGCAGGTGGCTGCCAAGCAACGTTGTAAGGGAACATTGCGCAACGTTCAACGAGCATGTTCCGGGACGACTTTAAGTGAGGAGTTACTGTATTCAAACCACTGGCCGCTTACTCACAGCCAGTTATGTGGAAGGCAGGAAGCAGAGGACTGTTAATCTCTGCTTAGAAGGATGTCCAGGATGCTCAGGTCCACTTCTGCCACCTTCTCCTTCGGCTGCTGCTCCTCAACGATTCCTTTGCAAGCGCAGCAAATAAGCCAAACAAGAGCCATCACTCCACAAAACTCAATTAGTGCCCTCATCCCTGCCTCCCTCTCCCTTCCCGTCTACATTGGCCCCACTCGATGAACAGAGACTCGATCAACACAGAGTGACTCTACACTCTCACTCCCACTGCCCCGCATGATTTTCGTCCCCTCCTACTTTTTCATGGCTCCTGAGACTTAGGCTATGGTTACACTGGCGCTTTACAGCGCTGCAACTTTCTCGCTCAGGGGTGTGAAAAAAAAAACCCCACACCCCTGAGCGCAAGTTACAGTGCTGTAAAGCGCCAGTGTAAACAGTGCCCGGCTCCCAGCGCTGTAAGCTAATCCCCTCGTGGAGGTGGAATACCTGCAACACCCCAGCGCTGGCGCGTGACCACACTCGCACTTCAAAGTGCTGCCGCGGGAGCGCTCCCGCAGCAGCGCTTTGGAGTTTCGAGTGTAGCCATGCCCATTGCTTGTAGGGAAATTCTCCTCCCGCACCCAGAACAAGGAGGAAAACTTTTATGAGAAACCAAGCCCTCTTAAAGGGATGCAGCCATCTGTACTCAGCCTCTACCATGCATTTATCTTAGGCTTCAGCCATGTCGCTAAAAGTCGCGAAGTATAGTTGTGAGGGAGGCAGAAAGCTGACGACTGCTCATGTCTGTTTAGAAGAATGTCCAAGCTGCTCATGTCCACTTCTGCCAGCTTCTCCTCGGGCTGGGGCTCCTGGCCAATTCCTCTGCAAGAGCAGCTGCAAAAGCCAAGCATGAGCCATCACTGCCCAAAGCTCTATTGGTGTGTGAAATCTTGCCCTCATCCCTGCCTCCCTCTCCCATCCCATCTACATTAGCCCCACCCCTTGAACAGAGACTGAGTGATAATTTCTCTCATGGAGCAACAGTGACACCAGATGCCCAATCGGGGTAATGCACAAAGCATTTCCCTTAGGGAGCAACAGAGACACTAGGTGGCCACTCGGTGTAATTACACAGAATATTTACCTAATGGAGCAACAGTGACACTGTGTGGCCAGCCAGGGGAATGCACAAAGCATTTCCCTGATGGAGCAGCAGTGACATTGGGGGCCACTTTGGGGAACACACAAAGCATTACCCTAACGAAGCAACAGTGACACCAGGTGGCTAATCCAGGTAATGCACAAAGCATTTCAAGCAGCAGGAGTGACACCAGGTGGCCACTCGGGGTAATGCACAAAGTATTTCCCTCATGGAGCAAGAGTGACACTGCGTGGCCAATCCAGGTAATACACTGAGCATTTCCCTCAAGGAGCAACAGTGACACCCGATGGCCACTCGGGTTAATGCACAAAGTATTTCCCGCATAGAACAGCAGTGACTCCCGGTGGCTACTCGGGTTAATGCACAGAGCGTTTCTCTCGAGGAGCAACAGTGCCTCTTGGTGGCCACTCGGGGTAATGCAGAAACCATTTCCCCCATGGAGCAACAGAGACACTGGGTAGCCACTGGGGTAATGCACAGAGCATTTCTCTCATGGAGGAAGTGACACCGGGTGGCCAGTCAGGGAAATGCACAAAACATTTCCCTCATGGAGCACCAGTGACACTGGATGCTGTGATGATACAGCAGGGCCAGAGAGCAGCAGGAGGGTGGTAGATGGGAGGTATATAAGCCCTAGGATGATCAAGGCTTTATTCCCTGTGGACTAGGGAAAGGTTACTACAGGGGAATTGGAGCACCTAGACCCAATTCAGGCCCCACCCAAGACCTAATAAAATACCCCTGTGTCAGTCAGACAGGGAGAGGGAAGGACAGCTGACTAGAGTTTGGAGGAGTATTGCTGTTAGCTAGAGGACCAGAGGAACCCTGCCCAAGCAGAGCAGAGACACTCCCCCGGCACAAAGGACTGAGGGAAGCCCTACCCAAGGGGAGAGAGGATAAGCAGCCTGAAAAGGTGAAGGAGCTAGGGACACTATCCCTGCTCGTCCTGACTAATAGCCGTTGATGGACCTCTCCTCCATGAATTTGCCTAGTTCTTTTTTGAACCCCATTTTAGTCTTGGCCTTCACAACATTCTCTGGCGAGGAGTTCCAGCCATAATCCCACAGAGCCCCATACCAAACGAGGAAGCACATAGCCTGTAAAGAGAACTACAGCGAGTACAGATGAGGAATTCCGAGCACTGACCGCTTACGTGAGAGGCAGAAACCTGAGGACTGTTCATGTCTCCTTAGAAGGATGTCCAGGCAGTTCAGGTCCACCTCTCTCAGTTTCTCCTCCGGCGAGGGCTCCTGGACGATTCCTCTGCAAAATAATAAAGCCAAGCAAGAACTATCACTACACAGCGCTCTATTAATGCCCTCATCCCTGCCTCCCTCTCCCATTCCATCTACATAGGCCCCACTCGATGAACAGAGATGGAGTTAACACCGACAGTCACAGCTCCGCTCCACTATCCACTACCCTGCATGATTTTCATGCCTTCCTACTTCTTCATGGCTCCCGAGACGTAGCCTGTGGGTATGCACACCTAGCACGCCTGCCCGTGTGCTATGAAGGGAGACAGCACAAGGAAAGGCAAGGACAGAGAGAGAGAGAGAGAGAGAGAGAGAGAGAGAGTGTTGGCCAACATACTAGAGAGAGAGAAACACGGGAAGAAGTCAAGCAACTCACCACCTGGAATCATCCTCCTGGATCCAACCTTCTGCTGCAGAGGACACACCGCTTGTGAACAGAGAACTGAGCAGCCCCTGAAAATCGGGACCTTGTCTCCCTTATAACCACAGCTAATCAGGAACCTTTCTTACAAACCCAGTCCTAGCTGGACCCAGGTGGGGGATGAGCAGAGTCCGCACTAAACCAGACACTCATCTCACTGACACTAGCGGCTGCTCCACTGCCAACTGGACGGCTCCTGCCTTGCATCAACAATGCTCATGGGCTCGCTGCTCTCTCTCGCTTTCCATCGCACGAGGGCAGTATACTCTGACGTATGACTTCTTTTCCCTTGGTACTAAACCCAGCAGAAGTGGGAATAACAAAAAAAATTAGTATCTCCGTCTGCAATGTCGCGTAGTCTCTTCATTTCACAGCTCCCGTATCCCACGGCTCTGCCCTCAAACCATCTCCCATTACTACTTTACACCTGCAACTAGAAGGGACCCGGTGTAACTGCACCCAAAATAGTCACCTTGTTCAGGAGACTCTTGTCCCTTCCCCGGCCTTAATCCCACAGAGCCCTGTACCCAACAAGGAAGCACACAGCCTGTGAAGAAAACTACAGCAAGTACAGATGAGGAATTCAAAACACTGACCTCTTACTCACAGCCAGTTATTCAGAATGCAGAAAGCTGAGGACTGTTCATGTCTCCTTAGAAGAATGTCCAAGCTGCTCAGATCCACCTCTGCCAGTTTCTCCTCCAGCTAGGGCTCCTGGACAATTCCTCTGCAACAACAGCTGCAAAAGCCAAGCATGAGCCATCACTACACAAAGTTCTATTGGTGCTTGAAATTTTGCCCTCATCCCTGCCTCCCTCTTCCATCTCATCTACATTGGCCCCACGCAATGAACACCAACAGTCACAACTCCACTTTAGCCACCACTGCCCCGCATGGTTTTCGTCCCCTCCTACTACTCCAGGGCTCCCAAGACCTAACCTGTGGGGATGCACACCTAGCACGCCTGCCTGTGTCCTAAGAAGGGAGACGGAACAAGGAAAGGCAAGGATAGAGAGAGGGTGTGTGTTGGCCAACATACTGGAGAACAGAGAGAAACACGGAAGGAAGTCAAGCAACTCACCACCTGGAGTCATCCTCCTGGATCCAACCTTCTGCTGCGGAGGAGACACCGCTCCTGGCCAGAGAACTGAGCAGCCCCTGAAAATGGGGACCTTCTCTCCCTCATAACCACAGCTAGTCAAAAACATTTTCTTACAAACACAGCCCCAGCAAATGGGGCGTCCCTACCTGGAGCAAGGTGGGCCATGAGCAGAGCAATCACCAAAACAGATACTTATCTCATTGAGAGTAGCGGCTGTTCCGCTCCCAGTTGGACGGCTGTTTCGTGGCATCAATAATTCTCGCGGTCCCATCGCTCTCGCTCACTTTCCATCACACGAGGGCAGTAGACTCTGACGCGTGACTTCTTTTCCCTTGGTACTAAACCCAGCACAAGGGGAAAAAACAAGTTACCATCTCAGTGGGCAACGTCATGTTGGCTCTTCTTTTCGCCTCTCCCACATGGCGTGGCTCCGCCCTCAACCCTTTTCGCATTATACCTTTAGCATTACAACCAAAAAGCACCCCTTGCAACTGCACCCGACAGTCACTCTGCACAGCAGACTCTGGCCCCTCCCCAGCCTCAATACCACAGAGCCCCGTACCCAACAAGGAAGCACACGACCTGTGAAGAATACTACAGCGAGCACAGATGAGGAATTGAAAGCCCGGACATCTTACTCACAGCCAGTTATGCAGGAGGCAGAAAGCTGAGGATTGTTCATCTCTGCTTAGAAGGATGTCCAAGCTGCTCAGGTCCACATCTGCCAGTTTCTCCTCTGGCTGGGGCTCCTGGACAATTCCTCTGCAAGCGCAGCTGCAAAAACCAAGCATGAGCCATCACTACACAAAGCTCTATTGGTGCTTGAAATCTTGGTCTCATCCCTGCCTCCTTCTCCCGTCCCATCTACATCAGCCCCACACGATGAACAGAGACCGAGTTAACACCAACAGTCACCGCTCCACTCTCGCACCCACTGCCCTGCATGATTTTCGTCCCCTCCTACTTCTCCATGGTTCCTGAGACATAGCCTGTGGGGATGCACACCTACCAGACCTGCCCTTGTCCTACGAAGGGAGACAGCACAGGAAAGATAAGGACAGAGAGAGAGGCTGTGTGTTGGCCAACATACTAGAGAAGAGAGCGAGAGAGAGAGAGAGAGTAAGAGTGAAAAACATGGGAGGAAGTCAAGCAACTCACCACCTGGAGTCATCCTCATGGAGCCAACCTTCTGCTGCGGAGGACACACCGCTCCTGGCCAAAGAAATGAGCAGCCCCTCAAACACAACTAGTCAGGAACCTGTTCTTACAAACCCAGCCCTAGCTAACGGGGCGTCCCTACCAGGAGCAAGGTGGGCCGTGAGCACAGCAGTCACCAAAACAGACACTTATCTCACAGAGTGGCGGCTGTTCCGTTCCCAGTTGGACGGCTTTTGCCTGGCATCAACAATGGCCGTGATCTCGTCGCTCTCGCTCGCTTTCCATCGCATGAGGTTAGTAGATTCTGACTCATGACTTCTTTTCCCTTGCTACTAAACCCAGCACAAGGGGGGGGAAACAAATCAGTCGCCATCTCAGTTGGCAACGTTTTGTAGGCTCTTCCCTCCACCTCTCCCGCATGGGGGAGCTCCGCCCTCAGCCCTCTTCCCGTTACACCTTTAGCATTGCAACCAAAAAGCAGCCCTTGCAACAGCACCCGATAGTCACTGTGCACAGCAGACTCTGGCCCCTCCCTAGCCTAAACAACAAAGAGTCCTGTACCCAACAAGGAACCACACGGCCTGTGAAGAATAGTACAGCGAGTACAGATGAGGAATTCAAAGCACTGACCGCTTACTCACAGCCATTTAAGCAGGAGGCAGAAAGCTGAGGACTGTTCATGTCTGCTTAGAAGGATGTTCAGTCTGCTCATGTCCCCTTCTGCCAGCTTCTCCTCAGGTTCCAGCTCCTGGACAATTCCTCCGCAAGAGCAGCTGCAAAAGCCAAGCATGAGCCATCACTACACAAAGCTCTATTGGTGCTTGAAATCTTGCCCTCATCCCTGCCTCCTTCTCCCGTCCCATCTACATCCGCCCCACTCGATGAATACAGACCGAGTAAACAGACAGTCACCGCTCCACTTTAGCACCCACTGCCCCTCATGATTTTTCTCCACCCCTACTTCTCCATGAGTCCCGAGACCTAACCTGTGGGGATGCACACCTAGCACACCCGCCCGTGTCCTATGAAGGGAGATGGCATAAGGAGAGGAAAGGAGAGAGAGTCAGTCCATGGGGCTGATCGATGGACAAGCTCAGTAGGCAATTTGGGGTCCGTGCATCAGTGGCTTAGTCGTATGAATGACTGTCTGGGATATATGGGGGTGGGGGCTGCACTGTAGTGTGTAGTAAGATGAGGCCCGGAAACATAAACTCTTGTGTCAGAGGCCCAGTCTGAGGCCTGAAGCCTGAACCAAAGTACTTCCAGGCATTGCTAAGCAAAAGCTGGGCTGTGAGCCAGAGGCAGGCCCCACTCACAGAAGTTGGCGAGAAGAGGGTTGTTAGAAGCAGGTGCATTCACATATAAGTGCTAATAAGAGGAACTTGTGCCAAGATGGCACCTGGACATCCCGATACGATGACACTCCACAGAGATAATGAGGAACAGACAGGTGCATCTTAAAGACAGGATCAAAAGGACAGCATGATGGATAGATCTGTTTGTCTGAAACAACATGATCACAGGGGGAGACAGCCCCCAATGAGCCACGGGGCTGTACTTCAATATGTCAGTAGGGATGAGTAATCTGTCCTGTAACAGTATGAAAGTTGGTCCCGGAGTGCACATCTTTGTCTGGCCTAGGGGGCACTTGAAAGTCCCGCCATTGACTGAACCGGTCCACTGCCAGGGGGCACAAATTCATAGCATGGCTTGTAGAGTCTACGGGAAACTATTATTGTGCTTCGTTTGACAATAAACCTGGCTGGGTGCCTTCGTACCTTACTAGAGTCTGTGGTCTTTGGGGGTTCTCTCGGGGTCTGCTCTGTCAGCAATCTGCAGAGCCAGGGCAGCACACAGAGGGAACACACACACAGCTGACTGGTATCATCATCGAACAAGAGCAGAGCACCACATTGGTAGCTACTGACAACACTGGTGACCCCGACCGCTGATCTGGTGAGTAAGCAAGCTGTCCACTGTAGGAATCGCGATCTAACATGGCAGAAAACCATGAGCTAGGGAACCGCCTTTTCCCCTCCCTTCAAATCCCCATGGAGTTTGATAACTCCTGGACTCTCTGGATTGCCAGTAAAGGGGGTCCATATGAATTTTAAAAAAAGTGAGGAAACATGGACTGGCATATGTGGAGCAGTGGTAGAAACCGAGGCTCTAAAAAATAATAATAAAAGTAAAAAAGCAAGAATTTTGCAACTAATGTCTATGGTAGTGAGATGGCTCAAACAGCACGCCACCATACTGGCCGGATAGGTAATGGAAAAAAACAAGGGAAGTAGAAGAGGCAACCCGGGCAGTCGAGCACTGGAAAGCCCAAGCTCTTTTAGCAGGGCAACAGGCGGTCCAGACTCACGATATGCTCGAGCAAATAAAGCAGGAGAATAAAACATTGGAAACAGCTGCAAGGAACCTACAAAAAATACATGTGCCGTCCCGTTATAAATATGGGTGGTAAACAGCAGGCTTCAAGGCAGCTACCCTGTGCCTGAAGAATGGGGACAGAAATGGAAAAAGGTGACCCTAGCAAAATTAAAAGATGAAACGGGGTCCACTGCATTGCAACCACCACCTTATGATAAAAGCCAGGTTCTGGTAAAACCTAAACCGGGACCTAGACTGGTGCCTGTCAGAACGGGACGAGTAAGTGCACAGAAGGAAAGAGTAGCAAACAATACTTTCACAGAATTGGTAAATCAGATGAAGGAAAATATGGAACAGTTCACAGAGCACATTAGGAGACAGGAGCTGCGACTCGATCGCAGGGGAGTGAATAAAAAATAATTTCAAAGTAAATACCCAAAATTAAGTGGGTTAACACCTAGAATTGATGCATTAACACATGGAGTTGCCCAAAAACAGTTAATTGCAGCAAAAAAGTGCACTCCCGCCATCCATTTGGCACGCACACAAAAGCAACAGACACTGGGGGAACAAATTCAGGTTTTACAAGAGCAGGTAACTACCCCCATTCTCCTCTCAAAGCCAGGATAAAAACCAGGGGCGCGGTTTCCAACTGTGCAGTTTCCCAAATGCTTTGATCCACAGAACCACACTCCACGCTCATATCTAAAAATATAACTGCCTTTCTCAAATATTTGTACATACCAGTTAAGTTTTTTCCTTTATATGCTTCCTCAGTTTGCTAAACGCGCTGCTGCTGCCCGTACTTCAAATACTTTGATAGAGTTAATCTCTGTTGGCTCAGGTCTCGCTTCCTTCCTAGGTTGCTCTCCACCACCCCCCTTCCCCCGCCTCTCCTCACTTCGGCTCTCTCTCGGTTTTAAAAGTTAAAAGTTGAAGTGTTTACAGAAACCTCCAAAGGATAAAGCAATTGAAAACAGAACAAAACAAGCAACAAAAAGAAAACAAGGTAAAAACTTTACTTTAAATAAATCCAGTGAATTAATTATTTTAACCCTTCAGGAATGCAACACCTGGAATTATTCCTACCTTTCTTGAAGATATGGTTGCCAAGCAACAGAAATGCAGACTCTGCTTCTAATCCTAACCACACACTAATATTTTAAACATGGGCTTTTCTAATTTCATATAGCAGAGTTTTAAAATAATGTTAAATATAAAGTAATGCAAAATTCCTTGCTACCAAATTAATACAATAAATTTAGCATATATTAATATATTTTTATCAATTTATATGAAAACTTTTAAATAAGGTAATAACTTGTTTATTCAAATGTTTAACCATTTTTATTTTTGTTTGCCTTATTTTGTATAGTTATTAATAGAATTCTGGCGCCATTTGTTTTTAATTGCAAGTCTGTCCTGTATGTCATGTGTGTTGTATGTTGTGTGTCATGTGACTATTTTTTATTATTTTTATTTTGTTGCAACAAAAGTCAATTTTATACCCTTTTAAAAAATATATGTATATGTGGTACCACACTATTTTAAAATCATGGTTGGGCTATAATCATAGTATTATTAACACCAATTTTTTGTGCAAAGTTCAAAAAGGTTTCAGTTACAAATATATGTACATATATTTATACCTCAACAAATAATGCAATTGCAAACAAAAAGAATTCTTTTTGAAAACAGTTCTGTTTTTTAAGTATTTTTTATGGTTATTCAAAGAAAAAAGGTATGGGGAAACCTCAACATTAAGGTAAAGATAATATTAACAAAACATCGATTTCTTGTTTGGGCTTTTTATAAACTTGTTAGTACTTTTAAATATAGCTAAAAGAATGTGATAGCAAAAAATTTATTCATAAAGCTAACCAAACAACGTCAACAGGTCTCCACGTTTTCAACAGGTTTCCACTTTTGGCTCCCAAACACAACAAAGCATCATCAAAGTTTAATACCCTCAAAGTATTTGCATGAACCTGTATTTACAATTGTCATAACTATAAAGGGAAGGGTAATAGCCCTCCTGTGTACAATACTATAAAATCCCTCCTGGCCAGAGACTCCAAAATCCTTTTACCTGTAAAGGGTTAAGACGCTCAGGTAACCTGGCCGACACCTGACCCAAAGGACCAATAAGGGGACAAGATACTTTCCAATCTTGGTGTGGGGAAGGCTTTTGTTCGTGCTCTTTGTTTTGGGGGTTGTTCGCTCTTGGGACTAAGAGGGACCAGACATCAATCCATGCTCTCCAAATCTTTCTGAACAAGTCTCTCATATTTCAAACTTGTAAGCAACAGCCAGGCAAGGTGTGTTAGGTTTATCTTTGTTTTCTCAACTTGTAAATGTTCCTTTTGCTAGAGTGTTTATCTCGGTTTGCTGTAGCTTTGAACTTAAGGCTAGAGGGGGTTCCTCTGGGCTCTTTGAATCTGATTACCCTGTAAAGTTATTTTCCATCCTGATTTTACAGAGATGATTTTTACCTTTTCTTTAATTAAAAGCCTTCTTTTTAAGAACCTGATTGATTTTTCCTTGTTTTAAGATCCAAGGGGTTGGATCTGGACTCACCAGGAACTGGTGGGGGGGAAAGGTTAAATTCTCCTTGTGTTAAGATCCAAGGGTTTGAATCGGTGTACACCAGGAAATTGGTGAAGAAGTCTCTCAAGGCTACCCAGGGAAGGGAATTAGCACTTGGGAGTGGTGGCAGCAAAACCAGATCTAAGCTGGTAGTTAAGTTTAGAAGTTTTCATGCAGGTCCCCACATCTGTACCCTAAAGTTCAGAGTGGGGAAGGAACCTTGACAACAATTGATTTTGGTTTAATTTTATAGTTGGTTTAATTTTATACGCTTTTCTTTTGTTATGTTATGTTAATGGGAAGAAATGGTTGTTAAAGTTTGTGCTTCTAAACAGTTAAGAAGAGTGAAGTTGGTATCATAAGCAAATTAACTCTAAATAGCTTGTTAAAATTATGTTACTAACTCTTTTGCTGAAACAAAGAGTTCAGCAAGGGAAAGCAATACACCTTCTCACGGAAGAGTGTGAGCATTTATTTTAGCCATTAAGCATTACGTTTACTATGAAATATTAGTAATGCACCTCAAATGAAAATGAATGTCTATACAACAATTGCAATAGAAAAATCAATGGTAAAATAACTGGATGGACTATCTAATGAAGAAGCAAAGGGTACCAATGTGACTCCCAATTTTGCCCCATAGTTATGTATATGGTACAGTATAAAGCAATGACTATTTTTCAATGGCCTGCATGTTATGCCTAGCTTGTGTTATAAAAGACTCGGTCCCTATTACATAGTTTGTTTACAATGTAATAAGAACAAAGTTAAACTGTGTATTAAGTTTGGGTTACTGAAAACAAAAACAAAAAAGGAAAAACAAACAAAAACTTTACTATGTTAACTAAGTGATTGGGCAACAAAATGGCAAATGAAGTTTAATGTGGATAAATGTAAGGTAATGCACATTGGAAAAAATAACCCCAACTATACATACAATATGATGGGGGCTAATTTAGCTACAACAAGTCAGGAAAAAGATCTTGGAGTCATCGTGGATAGTTCTCTGAAGATGTCCGCGCAGTGTGCAGAGGCGGTCAAAAAAGCAAACAGGATGTTAGGGATCATTAAAAAGGGGATAGAGAATAAGACTGAGAATATATTATTGCCCTTATATAAATCGATGGTAAGCCCACATCTCGAATACTGCGTACAGATGTGGTCTCCTCGTCTAAAAAAAGATATACTGGCACTAGAAAAGGTTCAGAAAAGGGCAACTAAAATGATTAGGGGTTTGGAACGGGTCCCATATGAGGAGAGATTAAAGAGCTTAGGACTCTTCAGCTTGGAAAAGAGGAGACTAAGGGGGGATATGATAGAGGTATATAAAATCATGAGTGATGTGGAGAAAGTGAATAAGGAAAAGTTATTTACTTATTCCCATAATACAAGTACTAAGGGTCACCAAATGAAATTAATAGGCAGCAGGTTTAAAACAAATACAAGGAAGTTCTTCTTCACGCAGCGCACAGTCAACTTGTGGAACTCCTTACCTGAGGAGGTTGTGAAGGCTAGGACTATAACAGCGTTTAAAAGAGAACTGGATAAATTCATGGTGGTTAAGTCCATTAATGGCTATTAGCCAGAATGGGTAAGGAATGGTGTCCCTAGCCTCTGTTTGTCAGAGGATGGAGATGGATGGCAGGAGAGAGATTACTTGATCATTGCCTGTTGGTCCACTCCCTCTGGGGCACCTGGCATTGGCCACTGTCGGTAGACAGGATACTGGGCTAGATGGACCTTTGGTCTTACCCAGTACGGCCGTTCTTATGTTCTTATGTAACTAACAAAAGTTGTTTAAGTTGCATCCCACAGACCAAAGCCACCAGAAAATATCACACCCTGAAGACACCAATTGATATCAGTATACAGTGAAGAAACCCCCAAAGCATCAAAAAAAGAAAAATGAAGTGCTTTATAAATAAGAGACTGGTGAAACACACCTCTATCTACCATATATGGACAATTAAGTTAACAATCAGCTAAAAACCACTAGCTGGACCAGGATAAACCGTCATTTAATTTCAACTTGGTTACTGTTTAAAAACAACTGTATTATTGCTGTATTACTGTATTATCATTGTACTGTTGTATTATTGCTGTATTGTATTATTGCTGTACAACATTTACAATGTGCATAACCTTGCTAAACTGTTTAACCAACACACAGGTAAAAATTAACAAACAAATGGCAGCAAACAACGTGAAGGCAAGGAAAAAACAAAGTGGTAAACAAACAAAGTTACACAGTAACTACAAATTGGGTAAACAAATTGCCTGTTAGCACCAGTCATACTTTGGGTCAGTGACACTGCATCCTAACTGAGGCACATGTTATTCAAAACAATCGTGTTCAGTGTCTGGGTACCAACACTACATCCTGACACAGCGATATTCGATACATTGGTTATTGTCCATTCAGTAGGTTATCTGGAAGACAGCATCCATAAGAAACAACTGGATCTATGTCAGCTACTGGTGCATCGCAGAGCCGTGCAACCAATGGAACAGAGACACTAGCCACTTCTGTTTCCTGCCCAGTGAAGCTCACCAGAGGGTGACAACCAGCAGTAGGGGTAACCTATAACATGGATGGGCAGTACTGTGTAGTAACTAATCACAATATAGTTATATATAAAAGGCCTCAGTGGTAGTGTCACTACTCCAAATTTCTGTTTTACTTCTCACATATATAGCATTGTGGGACACATTATCACAATCCCTATCCCAGTATTTCAAAACACTCAGCCTACTACTACTAATTATACAGATGGTAACTGTAATTGCCCTAATAAAAGTGGGTTGCTACCTGCAGTACCACAAGGGCCAAACTACAACACCAGATTGAAAAAGAATTGTTATGCTTGGATATAAAGTGTTATATGTTGTGACAAAGTTCCTCCTCTATCTTGGTGGGTCCTGCTTATTGGCGGATTTTCTTGCCTCAGAGATTCACCATGTGGGTTGGGGAACAGCCCAGACACTTCCCCTCTGGAAGAACCCACAGTCCAGGTCAATTGGGAGGTTTGGGGGGAACCCGGGCCCGCCCTCTACTCCGGGTTCCAGCCCAGGGCCCTGTGGACTGCAGCTGTCTATAGTGCCTCCTGTAACAGCTGCATGACAGCTACAACTCCCTGGGCTACTTCCCCATGGCCTCCTCCAAACACCTTCCTTATTCTCACCACAGGACCTTCCTCCTGGTGTCTGATAATGTTTGTGCTCCTCGGTCCTCCAGCAGCACACCCTCTCACTCTCAGCTCCTTGCACCTCTTGCTCCCAGCTCCTCACACACGCACCACAAACTGAAGTGAGCTCCTTTTTAAAACCCAGGTGCCCTGATTAGCCTGCCTTAATTGATTCTAGCAGCTTCTTCTTAATTGGCTCCAGGTGTCCTAATTAGCCTGCCTGCCTTAAATGGTTCTAGGAGGTTCCTGATTACTCTAGTGCAGCCCCTGCTCTGGTCACTCAGGGAACAGAAAAGTACTCATCCAGTGACCAGTATATTTGCCCTCTACCAGACTCCTGTACCCCACTGGTCTGGGTCTGTCACATATCCCTCCCCCCTGCTCAACGCCAAGGGGTTGGGCAGCTTGGGACGCCAGACAGTGCACACGTGACAAGCCATCAGCGTTGCCATGACGGCTCCCTGCTCTGTGTTGCACACGGAACTGGAAAGGTTGGAGGGATAAGAACCATCTGGTCACCCTTGTGTTCTTCTCCTTGTTCCGCTGCATCCATTGAAGAGGGGCATGGTCGGTCACGAGGACAAATCTGCGCCCGAGCAGGCAGTAGCGCAATGTTTCCATGGCCCATTTTACAGCGAGGCATTCTCTCTCCACCACTGCATATTTTTGTTCCCTTGGAAGGAGTTTCCGACTGAGGTATAGTATTGGATGTTCCTCCTCCCCGACCATCTGTGATAGAACGGCCCCCAACCCTACTTCCGATGCATCCGTCTGCAGGATAAACTCCTCGGTGAAATCAGGGGCTATCAGTACGGGGTTACTGCAGAGGGCAGTCCGTAGGTCTGTGAATGCTTCCTCTGCTACGTCAGACCATCTCACCAGATCAGGTCCACGGGCTTTCACTAGGTCTGTTAGGGGGCTTGCCCTTGTGGCAAAGTGAGGGATAAATCGTCGGTAATACCCCACCACACCTAGGAACGCCCGGACTTGTTTCTTGCGACTTGGTCGGGGCCAATTTTGGATGGCCTCTAACTTGTTCACTTGGGGTTTTACCAGACCTTTTCCCACAATGTAGCCAAGATATTTGGCCTCTGTAAACCCTACAGCGCACTTGGCAGGGTTTGCTGTAAGGCCAGCTCGCCTGAAGGTATCGAGGACTGCCTCCACCTTCTCCAGGTAGGTTTCCCAGTCTGGGGTATGAATGACCACATCGTCCAAGTAGGCAGCAGCATAACTGTTATGCGGGCGTAATAGCTTGTCCATGAGGCGCTGGAAGGTAGCTGGGGCCCCATGTAGTCCAAAAGGGAGGACAGTATATTGAAAAAGACCCTCTGGTGTAGAGAACGCAGTCTTTTCCTTTGCGTCTTCTGCAAGGGGAATCTGCCAGTACCCCTTTGTCAAATCTAGGGTAGTCAAGTACCGGGCATTACCCAGACAGTCCACTAGCTCATCTATGCGAGGTATGGGGTACGCGTCGAACTGGGATACTTCGTTTAGTCGCCGGAAGTCGTTGCAAAATCTTGTGATGCCATCAGGTTTGGGCACCAGCACGATTGGGCTGGACCACTGACTGTGGGATTCTTCGATGATCCCCAACTTCAGCATTTTTTTTACTTCTGCTTTTATTTCCTCCCTTTTTGCCACTGGCACCCGATAGGGCCTCATTGTTACTCTGGCCCCAGGGTTCGTGACGATGTGGTGATATGTCTCGGTTGTTCGACCCGGTTTTGTCGAGAACACATCTTGGTTCCGGAAGATCATCTCAGACACCTCATTCTTCTGGTCTGGTGTTAAATCGGGAGACACTCTCACCTGTTTGGAAGGCTTGTTTTCCTGGGTTAGGTCTTTTTGGATCGTTGTGCATGCCTCTTGTGCATGCCAGGGTTTCAGAAGGTTAACGTGATAAATCTGTTCTTGTTTTCTGCGTCCTGGCTGCTGCACCTTGTAGGTTACTTCCCCCATGGGTTCAACCACCTCATAGGGCCCCTGCCATTGGGCCAGAAGCTTGCTTTCTGCCGTAACCCAAGCCCCTGGTTGGAACTGTCGCACTTTTGCCTGGCGATTGTAATATGTTCGCTGTGCCTCCTCCAAATGTTCCCATACAATAGGGGTAACCCGGGCTATCCGGTCTCGCATCTGCATTACATGCTCTATTATATTTCTCCCCTCATTGGGTTCCTCTTCCCAGATCTCTTTGGCGATATCTAGTATGCCACGGGGGTGACGCCCGTATAATAACTCGAAGGGGGAAAACCCAGTTGAGGCCTGAGGTACCTCCCGGATAGCGAACATAAGGTAGGGTAGTAGGGTGTCCCAATCCTTCCCGTCCCGACTTACCACCTTCCTTATCATAGCCTTGAGGGTTCAGTTAAACCTTTCTACCAACCCATCGGTCTGCGGATGGTAGACCGAAGTTCTCAGGGTATGTATACGGAGCAGCATACAAAGGTCCTTCATTAGCTTCGACATAAATGGGGTTCCTTGGTCAGTTAATATCTCCTTCGGTAGCCCCATTTGGGCAAAGATCCCCACCAGCTCTTTGGCTATAGTTTTAGAGGCCGTGTTCCGCACGGGGACAAGTATGTATTGGTGGCCCCGAGCCGTCTTCTCCAGGGGTCCCACTAGGTCCATGGCTATTCGCTCGAAGGGGACCTCTATGATGGGAAGGGGTACTAAAGGTGCCCTCAAGTGGGGATGGGGACTGTGCAGCTGACACTCCGGGCAGGAGGCACAGTACCTCCGCACTTCTTCATGTACTCCGGGCCAGAAGAACCGTCGTAGGACTCGTGCCAGGGTCTTCTCTACCCCCAAACACCCCCCAAAAAGATGACTATGAGCCAGACTTAATAAAGTGTTCTGGTGTTTTTGAGGTACTAGGATCTGCTGTACCTTCTGCCCCTGTACTGGTGTAACCCGGTATAAGAGATCCTTCTTCATTATGAAGTAGGGTCCTGGTCCCTGGGTTTTCCCTTCCACGGGGACCCCATCTATTTCAGTCACCTCCTTCCTAATGTTGTCATACCTTGGGTCTTCTGCCTGGTCCCGTCCAAAATTTCCTCTCCCGGGGCTAATCTGCCCAAGATCTAGGGGCCCAGTCTCTGTTGCCTCTACTGGTTCAGAAGCATTAGGGTGGGGGTCAGACTCAGGTGCTTCTCCCTCCTGCGTGGCCTCCTTTTCAGCTGCGCGGGTCCGCCTACCTACAAGAGCGACCCTCTGGCTTTGGGTCAGTATTCGTGTTCCCAAGGCCTTAGCTGCCCTTCTTTCCCTTTTTGTCTTTCTACCCTGTCTGGGAGTGGAGAACAAATCTGGGGATATTTCAGAGAAGATTGGGGGTTGACAGTCTGCTGTGGATGCCTCACCAATTTTAGGGTCCCCATCTTTCTCCAATCCCCCTACTGGGAGTAAGTTTCCAAACCCTGGGAAATCCCTCCCTATGAGCACCGGGTATGGGAGTTCAGGGACTACACCTGCTGCTACCTCAGTAGTGTTCCCTTGGATCTCGATTTTTACTGGGATGGTGGGGTAGTAACTAACTGTCCCATGGACGCATGTTATCCCCGTATGTTTAGCCTGCAGCAGCTGACTACGCTTCACGAGCTTCCCTGAGATAAGCGTGATAGCACTCCCCGAATCAACCAGTGCCGTGGTCCCTACCCCATTTAGTTTCACTGGTCTGGTATACATATGTGGGGTTAGTGAGACCCCCCACAAGGTGGATTAGGGAGCATGGATCTGCCCAGTTCCCCAGGTTACACTGCATAGGCTCCTCAGCATTGGGACACTGTGCAGCTATGTGTCCCCACTCCCCGCAGGCATAACATCTGTATGGAGCCCTAGGCGTTCCCCGGTCTCTTGGTTTGGGCAGTCTAACATCACGATCCTCTTCTCCCTCAGTGCTCCGACTCTTTGTGGCCTCTGATGGGCCTTCAGCCTCTCTCTTTTTCCACCTGGGCCCTCCTGGTGGCCCAGTCACCCAAACTTTAGGGCTTGGTGCTGCTAGTTTAACCCGGGGTGCCTCTTCCTTAACTGGTCGGGTCAGCTCCCTCGCTGTCCTTCGCCTCTCTACCAGGGCGACAACCTCATCATAGGTGGAGGGTTCGTTCTGGCTTACCCAGGCACGAAGGTCTGGTGGTAGTCCCCTCATGTATCGGTCAACGACCAGAACCGCTAGTATCTCTTCCGGACTCCGGGATTCTGTTTGCAACCACTTTCGTGCGAGATGGATGAGGTCATACAATTGGGACCGCGGGGTTTTGTCTTCCTGGTACCTCCAACCGTGATACTGCTGGGCCCGCACTGCTGTCGTTACCCCAGATCTGGCCAGGATCTCTGCTTTCAGCTGGGGGTAGTCTGCCGCAGCCTCTTCAGGCAGATCATGGTAGGCCTTCTGGGCCTCCCCACACAGGAATGGGGCAAGGATGCCAGACCACTGATCTCGAGGCCAGGCCTCCCGTAGGGCTGTCCTCTCAAAGGCCAGAAGGTATGCCTCTACATCATCCTCCCGTGTCATTTTCTGCAGCCAATGGCTGGCCCGTAGGAGCCGCGTCCCATCATGGCCACGATTCAACTCTGTAAGGGACTTTACCTGGTTTACCAGTTCCCGCAACATAGCTCGGTCTTGAGCAGCCTGGTCCATCAGCAGGTGATTAGTCTCTTGCTGCAGCCGCACTGCCTCCTGTTGGGCGGCTGCCTGGACACGGGTAGCCTCCTGCTGGGCCGCTGTAGCTTGTATCAGTGCCCGCACTACGTCATCCATTGTGGTGGGGGGGAAAATAAACCCTCTCCCCCCCCCCCCTTTTTTTTTTTTTTTTTAAATCACCCTCCTTCTTCCGCCACGCTGTGCACCCCAAGATCCCCCCCCGACACCGGTGTGACAAAGTTCCTCCTCTATCTTGGTGGGTCCTGCGCTTATTGGCGGATTTTCTTGTCTCAGAGATTCACCATGTGGGTTGGGGAACAGCCCAGAGACCTTCCCCTCTGGAAGAACCCACAGTCCAGGTCAATTGGGAGGAACCCGGGCCCGCCCTCTACTCCGGGTTCCAGCCCAGGGCCCTGTGGACTGCAGCTGTCTATAGTGCCTCCTGTAACAGCTGCATGACAGCTACAACTCCCTGGGCTACTTCCCCATGGCCTCCTCCAAACACCTTCCTTATTCTCACCACAGGACCTTCCTCCTGGTGTCTGATAACGCTTGTGCTCCTCGGTCCTCCAGCAGCACACCCTCTCACTCTCAGCTCCTTGCACCTCTTGCTCCCAGCTCCTCACACTCGCACCACAAACTGAAGTGAGCTCCTTTTTAAAACCCAGGTGCCCTGATTAGCCTGCCTTAATTGATTCTAGCAGCTTCTTAATTGGCTCCAGGTGTCCTAATTAGCCTGCCTGCCTTAAATCGTTCTAGGAGGTTCCTGATTACTCTAGTGCAGCCCCTGCTCTGGTCACTCAGGGAACAGAAAAGTACTCATCCAGTGGCCAGTATATTTGCCCTCTACCAGACTCCTGTACCCCACTGGTCTGGGTCTGTCACAATGTATACATACAGACTATACATATATGCCCATATACACTACAAATATATATGCCATATCCATATTATTCATATATATTAATTATTTGGGAGTGCCTCTAAAGCTCAATCATAACACTACATTCCTCAGTCACGGTCCCAACATTCCCAGGCCCACCATAAGAGACTAAAAGATAATGGGATAATAAAATCTGTCTATCAGTCATATGAGGGAATGTGCAGACTGAACGACGGGTGGGGCATGAGTGTCTGGATGGTAAAATGGGATAACCACATGACAGTGTTTAGCCCACTGGGTTGTCCTCAGTCCATACATTATGCTTTTCCGGGACGATGAGTAAACATCCTTCCCTTAAAAAGACAAAAAGTGGGGGACTGTAGTAAGATGAGGCCCAGAAACAAACTCTTGTGTCAGAGGCCTAGTCTCTCCCAGACTACTGCACTGGGCAGCACAATATGGGGGGAAGGTGACCAGCCCTCTGTGGAGAAAGAAGTGGTTCGGGACTATTTAGAAAAACTGGACGTGCACAAGTCCATGGGGCCGGATGCGCTGCATCCGAGGGTGCTAAAGGAGTTGGCGGATGAGATTGCAGAGCCATTAGCCATTATTTTTGAAAACTCATGGCGATCGGGGGAGGTCCCGGATGACTGGAAAAAGGCTAATGTAGTGCCCATCTTTAAAAAAGGGAAGAAGGAGGATCCGGGGAACTACAGGCCAGTCAGCCTCACCTCAGTCCCTGGAAAAATCATGGAACAGGTCCTCAAGGAATCAATTATGAAACACTTAGAGGAGAGGAAAGTGATCAGGAACAGTCAGCATGGATTCACCAAGGGGAAGTCGTGCCTGACTAACCTAATTGCCTTCTATGAGGAGATAACTGGCTCTGTGGATGAGGGGAAAGCAGTGGATGTGTTATTCCTTGACTTTAGCAAAGCTTTTGATACGGTCTCCCACAGTATTCTTGCCACCAAGTTAAAGAAGTATGGGCTGGATGAATGGACTGTAAGGTGGATAGAAAGCTGGCTAGATCGTCGGGCTCAACGGGTAGTGATCAATGGCTCCATGTCTAGTTGGCAGCCGGTTTCAAGCGGAGTGCCCCAAGGGTCGGTCCTGGGGCCGGTTTTGTTTAATATCTTTATTAATGATCTGGAGGATGGTGTGGACTGCACTCTCAGCAAGTTTGCAGATGACACTAAACTAGGAGGCGTGGTAGATACACTAGAGGGTAGGGATCGGATACAGAGGGACCTAGACAAATTAGAGGATTGGGCCAAAAAAAACCTGATGAGGTTCAACAAGGATAAGTGCAGAGTCCTGCACTTAGGACGGAAGAATCCCATGCACTGCTACAAACTAGGGACCGAATGGCTAGGTAGCAGTTCTGCAGAAAAGGATCTAGGGGTCACAGTGGACGAGAAGCTGGATATGAGTCAACAGTGTGCTCTTGTTGCCAAGAAGGCTAACGGCATTTTGGGCTGTATAAGTAGGGGCATTGCCAGCAGATCGAGGGACGTGATCGTTCCCCTTTATTCGACATTGGTGAGGCCTCATCTGGAATACTGTGTCCAGTTTTGGGCCCCACACTACAAGAAGGATGTGGAAAAATTGGAAAGAGTCCAGCGGAGGGCAACAAAAATGATTAGGGGTCTGGAGCTCATGACTTATGAGGAGAGGCTGAGGGAACTGGGATTGTTTAGTCTCCAGAAGAGAAGAATGAGGGGGGATTTGATAGCAGCCTTCAACTACCTGAAGGGGGGTTCCAAAGAGGATGGCGCTCGGCTGTTCTCAGTGGTGGCAGATGACAGAACAAGGAGCAATGGTCTCAAGTTGCAGTGGGGGAGGTCTAGGTTGGATATTAGGAAACACTATTTCACTAGGAGGGTGGTGAAGCACTGGAATGCGTTACCTAGGGAGGTGGTGGAGTCTCCTTCCTTGGAGGTTTTTAAGGCCCGGCTTGACAAAGCCCTGGCTGGGATGATTTAGTTGGGAATTGGTCCTGCTTTGAGCAGGGGGTTGGACTAGATGACCTCTTGAGGTCCCTTCCAACCCTGATATTCTATGATTCTATGAGGCCTGAAGCCTGAACCAAAGTACTTCCAGGCATTGCTAAGCAAAAGCTGTGCCAGGATGGCACCTGGACATCCCAATACAAGGACACTCCACAGAGATAACAAGGCACAGGCAGGTGCATCTTAAAGACAGGGTCAAAAGGACAGCATGATGGATAGATCTGTTTGTCTGAAACAACATGATCACAGGGGGAGACAGCACCCTAACGAGCCACGGGGCTGTACTTCAATACGTCAGTAGGGATGAGTAATCTGTCCTGTAACTGTATAAAAGTTGGTCCCGGAGTGCACATCTTTGTCTGGCCTAGGGGGCAGTGGAAAGTCCCACCACTGACTGAGCCGATCCATTGCCAGGGGGCACAAATTCATAGTATGTCTCGTAGAGTCTACGGGAAACTATTACTGTGCTTCGTTTGACAATAAACCTGGCCGGGTTCCTTCGTACCTTACTAGAGTCTGTGGTCTTTGGGGGGGTCTCTCGGGGTTTGCTGTGTCAGCTTCCTGTACAGAGCCGGGGCAGCACACAGAGGGAACACGCACACAGCCAACTGGTATCATCATCAAACAAGAGCAGAGCACCACACCGGTAGCTACTGACAACATAGGGTACAGTAGTGTAGGGTTCCCAAGGTGTACTGAGGGAATATGGGATTCAGAAGCCTCAGAGAGTAAGGGCAGGGTGGAGGGAATTGGAGGGCCCCAGCGTGGCTGGGAAGGGGACCCCTGGCAGGTTCGAGGGGGAACAGGAATTGGAGAAGGAAACCTGGCAGGCTGTGGATGGCGTGGGGGAGTGTGGTGCAGGGAAAGTGGGGCCCAGCAATGGAGAAATAGGTTGGAGCCAATTGGGGTTGGGGTGTAGGGATGGGGTGTCATGGAAGACGTTGAGGTGCCCTGAGATGGGAAAGCAAATGGGGTGGATTGGGAGGGCCAAGGGAAAGTCCACGTACAGGGGGCAGGTTGGGGTGGGGTGAGCGGAGTGCTGGCAAGCCTGGGGACGCGGGAGCAGGTTGGAGGATGTTGAATGTGTCCCGGTGGGCGGCAGGCTGGAATGCACTGAAGAGATGATGGGGGTCCCAGGATTGAAGGGAGATGGTTGAAGTGGACTGGGGGAGGAGGTTTGGGGAGGAAGGAGAGAGAGGCACTCAGGGCCCCCATAGATGGAGAGAGGGACTGGGGGGAAGTGTAGGAATGGGGGTGGAGATTGAGGAGTGTTCGAGGAAGGAGAAATGGGGGCTGAGGGGGGATGAACTGGAGGGGCTGAACAGTCCCTACAGGTGGAGGGATGGGATAGGGGTGCAGGTTGGGGTGAGCTGGGAGGGTGCTGGAGAGAAATGGGGGCTGAGGGGCCCCATGGAAGGAGGAATGGATGGGGGAAGGGTAGGGATGAGGGGGCAGGTTGGGGTGGGTTCGGGGAGTGGAGGGAGAAGAAAAGGGGGCTGAGGAGCCCAATGGGTGGAGAGATTGGTTGGAGGGAGGAGAAAGGGGGGCTGAGGACCCCATTGGTAGGGGGATGAGCTGGGGGGCTGGAGGGAGGAGAAAGGGGGACTGAGGGCCCCAGTGGTGGGGGGCTAGGCTGGGGGGTTGGAGGGAAGAGAAAGGGGGGCTATGGGGCCCTGGCTGGGGGTGTGTGCTGGGGGGGTGGAGGGAGGAGAAAAGGGGGCTGAGGGGCCCATGGGGGGGATGGGATGGGAGATTGGGGGGGTGAGGTGAGGAGAAAGGGGGGCTGAGGGGCGCCATGGGTGGGGGGCTGGGGGGGTTGGAGGGAGGAGAAAGGGAGGTAGAGGGGCCCATGGTGGAGGGCTGGGCTGGGAGGGTGGAGGGAGGAGAAAGTGGGGGCTGAGGGGCCCATGGGGGGGCTGGAGGGAAGAGAAGGGGGGCTGAGGGGCCCATGGGGGGCAGGGCTGGGGGGGTTGGAGGGAGGAGAAAGGGGGAGCTGAGGGGCCCATGGGGGGATTGGAGGGAGGAGAAAGGGGGGGCTGAGGGGCCCGAGGGGCCCATGGGAGGGCTGGGATGAGAGGGGTGGGGGGAGGAGAAAGGGGGGCTCAGGGGGCCCACAGGACGGCTGGGCAGGGGGGTTGCAGGGAGGATAAAGGGAGGCTGGGGGGCCCATGGAGGGGCTGGGATGAGGGTGGTGGGGGGAGGAGAAAAGGGGGCAGAGGGGCCCACTGGGGGGCTGGGCGGAGGGGTTGGAGGGAGGAGAAAGGGGGGCTGGGAGGCCCATGGAGGGGCTGGGAAGAGGGGGGTGAGGGGAGGAGAAAGGGGGGCTGAGGGGCCCATGGGGAGGCTAGGGGTGTGTGGAGGGAGAAGGGGGGGGCTAAGGGGCCCATGGGGGTAGGCTGGGGGGGTTGGAGGGAGAATAAGGGGGGGCTGAGGGGCCCTTGGGGGGAGGGGCTGGGGGTGTGGGGGGAGGAGAAGGGGGGCCCATGGGGGGGCTGGGCTAGGGTGGTGGGGGAGAAGTGGGGGCTGAGGGGCCCTTGGGGGGAGGGGCTGGGGCGTGTGGGGGTAGGAGAAGGGGGGCCTGGGGGGCCCATGGGGGATGGGCGGGGAGGTGGGGGAGAAGGGGGGGCTGAGGGGCCCATGGGGGGGGAGGAGCTGCGGGATGTGGGGGGAAGAGAAGAGGGGCTGAGAGGCCCATGGGGGGGGCTGGGGGTGTGGGGGGAGGAGAAGTGGGGGGCTGGGGGGCCCATGGGGGTAGGTTAGGGGGTTGGAGGAAGAAGAAGGGGGGGCTGAGGGGCCCATGGGGGAGGGGCTAGGGGGTGTGGGGAGAGGTTAAGGGGGGGCTGAGGGGCCCTTGGGGGGGAGGGGCTGCGGGGGTTGGAGGGAGGATAAGGGGGTGCTGAAGGGCCCATGGGGGGAGGGGCTGGGGCGTGTGGGGGTAGGAGAAGGGGGGGCTGGGGGGCCCATGGGGGGGTTGGAGGGAGGATAAGGGGGGGCTGAGGGGCCCATGGGGGGGCTGGGGGTGTGGGGGGAGGAGAAGGGGGGCTGGGGGGGCCCATGGGGGGGCTGAGGGGTGTGGGGGGAGGATAAGGGGGGGCTGAGGGGGCCCATAGGGGGGAGGGGCTGAGGGGTGTGGGGGAGGAGAAGGGGGGCTGAGGGGGGCCCATGGGGGGGAGGGGCTGAGGGGGAGAAGAAGGGGGGGCTAAGGGGCCCATGGGGGTAGGCTGGGGGGGTTGGAGGGAGAAGAAGGGGGGGCTGAGGGGCCCTTGGGGGGATGGGCTGGGGGTGTGGGGGGAGGAGAAGGGGGGCCCATGGGGGGGCTGGGCTAGGGTGGTGGGGGAGAAGTGGGGGCTGAGGGGCCCTTGGGGGGAGGGGCTGGGGCGTGTGGGGGTAGGAGAAGGGGGGCCTGGGGGGCCCATGGGGGATGGGCGGGGAGGTGGGGGAGAAGGGGGGGCTGAGGGGCCCATGGGGGGGGAGGAGCTGCGGGATGTGGGGGGAAGAGAAGGGGGGCTGAGAGGCCCATGGGGGGGCTGGGGGTGTGGGGGGAGGAGAAGTGGGGGCTGGGGGGCCCATGGGGGTAGGTTAGGGGGTTGGAGGAAGAAGAAGGGGGGGCTGAGGGGCCCATGGGGGAGGGGCTAGGGGGTGTGGGGAGAGGTTAAGGGGGGGCTGAGGGGCCCTTGGGGGGGAGGGGCTGCGGGGGTTGGAGGGAGGATAAGGGGGTGCTGAAGGGCCCATGGGGGGAGGGGCTGGGGCGTGTGGGGGTAGGAGAAGGGGGGGCTGGGGGGCCCATGGGGGGGTTGGAGGGAGGATAAGGGGGGGCTGAGGGGCCCATGGGGGGGCTGGGGGTGTGGGGGGAGGAGAAGGGGGGCTGGGGGGGCCCATGGGGGGGCTGAGGGGTGTGGGGGGAGGATAAGGGGGGGCTGAGGGGGCCCATGGGGGGGAGGGGCTGAGGGGTGTGGGGGAGGAGAAGGGGGGCTGAGGGGGGCCCATGGGGGGGAGGGGCTGAGGGGTGGGGGGGAGAAGAAGGGGGGGCTGAGGGGGCCCATGGGGGGGAGGGGCTGAGGGGTGTGGGGGGAGAAGAAGGGGGGGCTGAGGGGGTCCATGGGGGGGATGGGCAGGGGGGTGGGGGGGAGGAGAAGGGGGGCTGGGGGGGGGCATGGGGGGAGGGGCTGAGGGGTGTGGGGGGAGGAGAAGGGGGGGCTGGGGGGCCTGGGGGGGGAGGGGCTGTGGGGTGGGGGGGAGGAGAAGGGGGGCTGAGGGGTGTGGGGGGAGAAGAAGGGGGGGCTGAGGGGGCCCTTGGGGGGAGGGGCTGAGGGGTGGGGGGGGAGGAGAAGGGGGGGCTGGGGGGGCCATGGGGGGAGGGGCTGAGGGGTGGGGGGGAGGAGAAGGGGGGGCCCATGGGGGGAGGGGCTGAGGGGTGGGGGGGAGGAGAAGGGGGGGCTGGGGGGGCCCATGGGGGGAGGGGCTGTGGGGGCTGAAGAAAGGGGGGGGGGAATGGGGACGCTGCAGGGATGGGGGGGGCCGGTTGGAGGCCGCGAGCGCTTCACGATTGGCAGCTGACCGGTGACGTCACTTCCTCTTCCAGGCACTTCCGTTTCCGGCCCCGCTCGGCGCTCGGGAGCTGTCAGGCAGAAAGCCCCGCCCCCGGCCGCACAGAACGCGCCAGGCTCCGCCCCCGGCCGCACAGAACGCGCCAGGCTCCGCCCCCGGCCGCTCCCATGGTGCCACTGGCCCCGCGGCGCGACTCCTCCCTCCCCCTCCCCCTCCCCCCGAGCGGGACTCAGCTGGGCCCGTGGCAATGGGGGGAAACTGTGGCTGGGCCCCAGGGTCGGGGGCTGGCGGTGGGGGGGGATAATGGGGGGCAGGTGGGAGATGGGGGGGGTAGGGGGATCGGGGCTCCCGGCAGTGCTGGGATGGGGGGGCTGGGGGGACAGGTGGGAGATGAGGGGTAGGGGGATCGGGGCTCCCAGCAGTGCTGGGATGGGGGGGGAAGGTGGGGGGATAATGGGGGGTAGGGGGATCGGGGCTCCCGGCAGTGCTGGGATGGGGGGCTGGGGGGGCAGGTGGGAGATGGGGGGGTAGGGGGATCGGGGCTCCCGGCAGTGCTGGGATGGGGGGGCAGGTGGGAGATGAGGGGTAGGGGGATCGGGGCTCCCAGCAGTGCTGGGATGGGGGGGGAAGGTGGGGGGATAATGGGGGGTAGGAGGATCGGGACTCCCGGCAGTGCTGGGATGGGGGGCAGGTGGGAGATGGGGGGGGTAGGGGGATCGGGGCTCCCGGCAGTGCTGGGATGGGGGGGCTGGGGGGGCAGGTGGGAGATGAGGGGTAGGGGGATCGGGGCTCCCGGCAGTGCTGGGATGGGGGGGAAGGTGGGGGGATAATGGGGGGTAGGAGGATCGGGACTCCCGGCAGTGCTGGGATGGGGGGCAGGTGGGAGATGAGGGGTAGGGGGATCGGGGCTCCCGGCAGTGCTGGGATGGGGGGGATGGGGGGGTAGGTGGGGGGATAATGGGGGGTAGGGGGATCGGGACTCCCGGCAGTGCTGGGATGGGGGAGCTGGAGCAAGGCCCAAGGGGGGTGGGGGGGGGCAGGTGGGTTTAGGAGCTGGTGGGGTTGGGGATACGGGGAGATGATGGGATTTGGGAGGAGGAGGAAGGGGGGCAAGTGGCCCTGGGGGCGGGAAGGGGAGGGATGAGGGGGCTTGATCTACGTGAGTGGTGGAGGGTGTGAGGGCCTGGGGGGGAGCAGGAGCTGAAGTGGTTGCAGAGGAGGAAACTGAGGCACATAAGCCAGGGAGGCAAAGCAAAGTTGAGGGGGGGTGGCTAATGGTGCGCCCCTGTAACCTACTGTCCCCAGTTCCGGCAAGGGTCACCCATCCCCCTCACTGGGAGGTTGGCTGCTCCCAGTGGCAGCTCACAGATGCTCCCTCTGTGACTTGCTGTTGCACATACAGAGGGCACTTCTCATGGCACCTTGTGCTTCTCACCCCTCACTGGCAGCTAGAAATTTCTGGCTCCTCACTCCGCGGTAGGAGAAAGCACAAGACACTCCATCTCCCATACCACCTCCAAAGTCCAATAAGCAACGTAGGCGAAGCCACCCTTCCTCTCTCACCTTTTTCTCCTCAATCCAACCACCTGCTTAGTGCCTGGCCCGTGCTGTGACATCTCACTACAGAGCTGGGGCAATAGGGTACCTGCAAAAAGCCTGGGATAGCTCCCCTCCAGCACGGTACATGTGGTTCAGACTGAAGGGAAAGGGGAAGAGCCTGCCCCTTCTTCCCACGTTTAGTAGTTTGTGATGTAAAAAAAACTGCTGTGACCAGAACAAATGGAGAAACAGATCTTTCTATACATTATTACAGAGATTAAGGGGCACTGTTATACAAAGGTGCCTTGGAGTTAGAGATGCTAGAGTGCACAGTCCACCACCACACATTTTTATTTAAAAAAATAAAAATAAAAAACTACCAGCCTATCACAATATATCCTTACTCCTTAGAGTAGGCTGCCAGCCTCATATGCATGATGGAGATACTAAAGAACTCAAGAGTTATATGTAGTTAAAATTTTCTGTATTGTTGCATGGTGTGCCTGTTCAGCCTCAACCGTGCTTGTTTCCCCATCTGTAGAAGCTTAAAGATTACATCCTCCTCCCTGTCACAAAAGCCTCTTTCACAACTGCCTTGGGAAACAAATACATGTGCCTTTTGCCCAGTTCTTCGTTACTTACTGTGGAATTCTCTCCCCGGATCATCAGAGACAATACTGACCTAAAACAATTGAGCAGCAGTGTGATTGTGTGCAGTCACTTCAGTTAGTTGCACAACCTGGGATGTGCTCTAGTTCACCATTTCAGAATGGAGATTTAAAAACAGTTGGTAGCATGTCCAATAGCTTGGAGTAGTCTCTCCTGTTGACTGAACTGCACTTGAAGTTTCTCCATGTCATCATGGAGGGAGCAGAGAAAAGGCATAAAATAACATAAGAAATGACTATTTCAGTAAATAGTCCTTTTCTCAAAGTCCCCAGTAAACCTGAGCTACAGTCTGGCAAATAAAATTCATAGCTGATTATGTGACCAAATGTCCCCCAAGAGGAAAAACCCACATCACACAAGACATCCAGCTTCATATAACTAGAAATTCCAGAGCATGTTACATATGACGACTCAGAATCAGGACAAGAGATTCTCCCATTGCATTCTCCTCTGATCCGTTCAAACCTCCTTCACTCATTAGTATTGAGTCATATTATTTACAGAAGTTCTAGTATCAGAGGGGGAGCCATGTTAGTCTGGATCTGTAAAAAAACAACAAAGAGTCCCGTGGCACCTTATAGACTAACAAATGTATTGGAGCATAAGCTTTCGTGGGTGACTACCCACTTTGTCAGGCGCAAGTGCTAGTATGGTCGTAATGGAAAAAAACAAAAAACAAACCAACCAGCCAGCCTCCCCATATGCAAACAATCCCAAACAAGGAAAAGTTCTACAACAGGCTTTGCCAACAGTTGGAAACTGGGATTTAAACTCCAAATGATCTCACTGTATTTGAGATCTATTCAAATTCCCCATCCAGGTCTGTGACACTTTCATCTCAGGCCCTAAATTACTGTTTTAGGAGCAAAGAAAACAAATTGTGATCCACAAACAGAGGGCTGAGAACCCTGAATCATAGTATACATTGAGCGGTGGAACTGTAGAAAGTGGAGAAGATAAATTCTACATGGTGTCACGGAGTCACCGGGCGATGCTCTGGAACTACTCCATACGAAGCCAGGCAGGACTCTGGGGGAGCCTCCTCTCTGTGAGCAGATGGTCTCCAGGGCAAGATGGTCTTACACAGCTTCGACCTACCTGGGCCTGACCTCAGAGCATTCACAGCATCCCCTTCCACACCGTGCGCTTCCCACAGCTAGTCGGCACAGACGGGGCTCCTGGGGAAGCCCGAGGGCCCTGCACCCCAATTCCGCAGTCAGACGTGACTCTCAGCCAGCCAGTAAAACAGAAGGTTTATTAGACGACAGGAACATGGTCTAAAACAGAGCTTGTAGGTACAGAGACCAGGACCCCTCAGTCAGGTTCATCTTGGAGGGCAGGGAGGCCAGAACCCCATCTGGGCTCCCCTCTCTTTCCCCAGCCAGCTCCAAACTGAAATTCTCCAGCCCCTCCTCTGGCCTTTGTCTCTTTCCCGGGCCAGGAGGTCACCTGATCTCTTCGTTCTCCAACACCTTCAGTTGGCACCTTTGCAGGGGAGGAGGGGCCCAGGCCATCAGTTGTCAGGAACCAGGGTGTCGGCCATTTGCTGTGCAGACACCATCACACTGGCCCTCTAGGGCTAAGCAACAATCACACACCCTTATCCCACCACCATACTTAAGAACTGCATAGGGGAAACTGAGGCACTCACACAGTATTCAGAGAAAACATTAAGAACATTCCCACTTCGTCACACATGGCTCAAAAAGAGGAAACACTGCTGGGGTAATTCAGAAAGTGGGAATCCCTCCGACTTAACACTTCTTCAGGAGCCACAGAGGTTGAAAAAAAACACTTTTTTCCCCCTCAGTCACAGAGTCACCGGGCGATGCTCAGGAGCTACTCCTTACGAAGCTAGGCAGGACTCTGGGGGAGCCTCCTCTCTGAGCAGATGGTCTCCAGGGCAAGAAGCTTACACAGCTTTGACCTTCCTGGGTCTGGCCTCGGAGCATTCAGCATCCCCTGCCCCACCGTGTGCTTCCCGCAGCGAGTCCCCACAGGCGGGGTCCTGGGGAAGCCAAAGGGCCCTGCACCCCAGCTCTGCAGTCAGACGTGACTCTCAGCCAGACAGTAAAATAGAAGGTTTATTAGATGACAGGAGCATGGTCTAAAACAGAGCTTGTAGGTACAGAGACCAGGACCCCTCAGTCAGGTCCATTTTGGGGAGGCAGGAAGACCAGAACCCCATCTGGCCCCCTCTCCATTTCCCCAGCCAGCTCCAAACTGAACCTCCCTCCAGCACTCTCACCCAGCCTCCCCTCAGCTCCTCCCCCAGCCTTTGTCCAGTTTCCCGGGCAAAGGTGTCACCTGGCTCCAACCCCCTTCCTGGGTTCTCATGTTACATGCTCAAGTATCCTCCCTCAAGGAAAGTCTCCCATCCCCAATGCAGACAGTCCCAATAAAACTCCCCTGCAACCTTCCCAGGTCAATACTCCCCACTCCCTGCTGTGTCACAGGCACCCACCCAGCATTCAAAGAAAACATTAAGAACATTCCCACTTCGTCAGTCACACACCCCTATTCCCACCACCGAGGTAGTGGTGCAGCACACAGGGAAACTGAGGCACACGCAGTATTCATGCAAAACAGTAAAACTCACATAGACTCAACAGTAAGACTCACATACAACAGAACAAGGGAAAATCCCCACTTTGTCACACCCTCTATCCCAGCTCCTTCTCTGTTATATTTACATTGAGAAAAAGGGTACAAAACCCAACTGCTATTCAGCAGAACCCAGTGCAACATGAGAACAACTGGGAATGAGGCAATCTGTCCCTAGTGGGGGAACCTGGTGACTAACAATCACTTTGCAGTGGGAGGAAAAGTATAAACGTGATGCTACAAATTTGGTTAGACTAGGAAAAGTGATGGAGGTCGTGTCCGGTGGTGAGGAAATTTGCTACGTTACCCTGGCCGCTATATGGGCTATTTTCTTCATTGAAAAACATAGTTGTGTTTTTATATCAGGATCCCTAACTCAATCTAGCTAACTCCATGGAAAACCCTAGTGGAGTCAAGGCCCAGATAGATTTAACCTCCATGTACCAAGTAAAGGTCACTCCTGGTTCCCCCACCTGGGGCTGATGGACATTCCCGTTGGAGGGACGCACACTTCCATGACACAGGACAAAGGAGTTGATGAAAAACACCGTGGGCTTCACTCCAAGGAAGGGTGAGCTGCAAAAGGGAAACGCAGACAACTCGCCTGAAGGAGCTGATTCGCCACAAATGCTGCCTTAAAGTTCACTGCACCTCTACCCCGATATAACGCAACCCGATATAACATGAATTCGGATACAACGCGGTACAGCTGTGATCCAGGGGGGCAGGGCTGTGCACTCTGGTGGATCAAAGCAAGTTCAATATAACGCGGTTTCACCTATAACGCGGTAAGATTTTTTGGCTCCCAAGGACAGCATTATATCGGGGTAGAGGTGTACATGGGAATTGGCAAAAGGAAAAAACAATCTTTTCTGAGTCCTAGACAGGATTTTCATGGTGTTTATCTCCCTTGCAGCTTCTCTGGTGATACATAAGAGAAAAGCTGTGATGGAAGGTTTTCCCGCACTCACGGCATTCATAGGGTTTCTCCCCTGTATGGATCCTCTGATGTGTAATAAGGCCTGAGCTCCGAGCGAAGGTTTTCCCGCACTCACAGCATTTATAGGGTTTCTCCCCTGTGTGGATTCTCTGATGGCAAATAAGGTGTGAGCTGTCAATGAAGGTTTTCCCGCACTCACAGCATTTGTAGGGTTTGTCTCCTGTGTGGATCCTCCGATGTTTTATAAGGGCTGAGTGCCAAGAGAAAGTTTTCCCGCACTCACAGCATTTATAGGGTTTCTCCCTTGTGTGACTCCTCTGATGTGCAATGAGATTTGAGTGCTGAGTGAAGGTTTTCCCGCACTCAAAGCATCCATAGGGGCGCTGCCCTTTGTGGATTCTCTGATGGCAAATAAGGTGTGAGCGCTCAGTGAAGGTTTTCCCGCACTCGCAGCATCCATAGGGTTTCTCCCCTGTATGGATCCTCTGATGGCGAAAAAGGCCTGATCTCCGAGTGAAGGTTTTCCCGCACTCACTGCATCCATAGGGTTTCTCCCCTGTGTGCATCCTCTCATGGCAAATAAGGTGTGAGCGCTGAGTGAAGGTTTTCCCGCACTTACAGCATTCATGGGGTTTCTCCCCGGTGTGGATCTTCTGATGGCGAATAAGGGTTGAGCGCTCAGTGAAGGTTTTCCCGCACTCGCAGCATCCATAGGGTCTCACTCCAGTGTGGATCCTCTGATGGTGTGAGCGCCTCCTGAACTTTTTCCCACACTCGAAGCCCGTGTTATTTCTCTCTCCCGTCAGGATTCTCTGCTGGGCCGTGGCTTCCTTGAGGCCTTTGTGAGTTCCCCGATAATTAACAGATATTCCAACTTTCTGCGCTGGCTGGTTTCCCTGCTGCTTCTCTGGTCTATGCTGCCCCCGAGAGCCTTTTCCCTGCACACAACTCCTGGACACACTCCCTTTGCATCTTTGCAACAACGCCCCATTCGCTTCCACTTGCTCCTCTTCCTGCTGAGGATTCTGCTCCATGGTCTCTCTCACCATCCCCTCACCTGCTGGGACAGAGAAAGAAAAACCTCAGAAAGCGGAAGGGAAAAAGGGAGAACAAACCAAGAGAATAGCTGGAGAGGTAAAAAAATCAGGGACTGAATTCCCCCAAACTCTTCCCCAAAGGGGAGAGAGGAGAGGATCAATTCTGCATCCAGTTCCCACCCAAACACTCAGGGAGAAGGGAGTTTGGGGTGGGAACTACTGCCAGGAGTGAGGATGGATAGGAAGCCATGAACAGTGTCTGCCCTGAGGATATGACACCTGCTGGAGACCATCCTGAACCCAGAGACCTCACAAGGTCTTTGTTGGGAATCCCAGCTGTTTCCTTCAAGCACTGAGAAGGTTTAATGATCCCTCACCCACATAGCTGCCTCTCAGGATCTCTCTTTCCTTTGAGCCCTGGAGATCTGGGGCCCACAGCTCTTCCCCTCGTTCCAGCTGGGAGATGACACCGGGTTTGGAAACTGAGAACCCTGCTCAGGGGAAAGAAGACCACTGAGATCAGGTAACATGCAAAAGAAGAAGTTACTCAACTTGTGCATCAACGATAGTTCTTTGAGATGTGTCTCCCTATGGGTGCTCCACTGTAGGTGGTAGCAGATTAAAAATAGCTGTGTAGACCAGAGGCTTTTCACACTACTGTACCCCTTTCAGGAGTCTGATTTGTCTTGCGTACCTCCAAGTTACACCTCATTTAAAAACTACTTGCTTATAAAATCAGACATAAAAATACAAAAGTGTCACCGCACACCATGAATTGCTGACTTGCTCGTTTTTACCATATCATCATAAAATAAATAATTGGAATATAAATATTTTACTTACATTTCAGTGTATATGATATAGATCAGTATAAACAAGTCATTGTATGAAATTTTACTTTGTACTGACTTGGCTAATGATTTTTCCGTAGCAACTCTGGATAGGGTGATCAGACGTCCCGATAAAATCGGGACCGTCCCGATATTATGGCGTTTGTCCCACGTCCCGACCGATGTTTGATCAGGACACAATTTGTCCCGATATTTCGCTGTACTTTTTTTTTTTTTTCCCTCCGCCTGCGGACCCCCCCATGTGTCCTGATATTTTCTTCCTCTCATCTGGTCACCCTAACTCTGGAAGAACTCTGCGTACACACCCAGGGGTACACATACTGCTGGTGTAGACACTGCAGCTCAGGCTTAAGAGACTGAGCTCCAGCCCAATCTGCAACATAGACGCAGTTATATACAGCCCGCCAAGGGCCAGTATATCCAGTGTGCTTCATTCCTATATGGACAGTTCTTGATCGTGTTTCACTCCTTCACACCCAGTGACTAACAAAGCAAATTGAGAGGGAAGCTGACCCATGCATATTTTTCATTAAAAAAACTACTAAATAAAGCCCACATTCTCCAGAGGGAGACCAGGTCAAAGTGAAGGGCTAGGATCATGAATCATAAAATCACAGAAACACACGGGGTAAAGGGACCTCAAGATGTCAGCTAGTCCATCCGCCAGCCCTGAGGCAGGACCAAGTATACACAGACCATCTGTCTAACCTCTTCTTAAAAACCTCCAGTGACCAGGATTCCACAACCTCTCTTGGTAACGTATTCCTGTACTTATCTATACGCACAGTTGGAAAGTCTTTCCTAAGATCCAACCTAAACATCCCATGCTGCAGAACAAGCCAGTTATCCTCTCCTGGTTAGGGTAGGGAGAAGTAGTAAGGCAGGGGCAGGCAAACTTTTTGGCCTGAGGGCCACATCGGGTTTCCAAAATTGTATGGAGGGCCGGTTAGGGGAGGCTGTGCCTCCCCAAAGAGCCAGGCGTGGCCAGGCCCGACCCCTATCTGACCCCCCCTGCTTCTCGCCCCTGACGGTACCCCCGGGACTCCTACCCTATCCAACACCCCCGTTCCCTGACGGCCCCCCCCCAGGATTCATGCCCCATCCACCACCCCCTGCTCCCTGTCCCCTGACCGCCCAGGACCCTCCGCCCTGACTGCCCCCCACCATATATGAATGTATATATGACATAACTGGAATATGTTTTATGTTACATATGCCATGTAACATATCTATGTAAAGATTATGATCTACTGAATCTATTAATCCTATTTGTATGCACATATCATTTTTGTATTTTAAGTTATGAATATTGGCTGTATACTTATCTGATTCTAAGTGGGTTTTAGTGAAGCAGTTGGTCAGCTTCCTGAGAAAAGACTATTCTCAGTAAGTGCCCAATCAAGAAGCCCTTAAGCCAACAATGAATTTGGAGACGCCAATCCACATCTGAGCTTTCCCAGGCATGTGGCTTGGCTGGTAAGGAACTCAGTCATGCATGGACATGTGACTTGCCCAGGTGACTCCAAAACTCCATTTTGTAGCTGGACTTTGCATAGGAGAGAAGAGGGGGTCTCCACCCACAAGAGAAAGTCTATTTAAACCCCTGGGAGACCCCTCCATTTTGTCTTCAGCTGGCTAAAGAGAGAGCCTCCCCACCCCAAAGATACCTGACAGAAACTGGAACAAAGGACAGTAACTACAGGGGGTATGAGTGATTGCTGGACCCAGACTAGAAGGAGACTAGTCTGTAAAAGGAAGCTTACAGGATGAGGTTATGATCTGTATTCAATTTCTTAGACATAGACTTGCGTGTTTTATTTTATTTTGCTTGGTAATTCATTTTGTTCTGTCTGTTACTACCTGGAACCACTTAAATCCTACTTTCTGTATTTAATAAAATCACTTTTTACTTATTAATTAACCCAGAGTATGTATTAATACTTGGGGGGGGGCAAACAGCTGTGCATCTCTTTCTATCAGTGTTACAGACGGTGAACAATCTATGAGTTTACCCTGTATAAGCTTTATACAGGGTAAAACGGATTTATTTAGGGTTTGGACTCCGTTGGGAGTTGGGCTTCTGAGTGTTAAAGACAGGAACACTTCTGTAACTTGCTTTCAATTAAACCTGCAGCTTTGGGGGCACATGGATCAGGCCCTGGGTCTGCATTGGAGCAGACTGGCGTGTCTGCTCAGCAAGACAGGGTGCTGGAGGCCTAAGCTGGCAGGGAAAGCAGGGTCAGAAGTAGTTTTGGCACATCAGTTGGCAGCTCCCAGGGGGTTTCTGTGATCCAACCCGTCACAACAGGTATTCCTCATTTTCAGTGCGGAGTGGTGTAGGCGGCGTCAATAAAGGCGCACAAGGGTGTGTTCTTGCCACAAGGATTGTCAGCAGGCTGGTGCCATACGTGCTCGGGGTCCCCAGGGCTCAGGGAGGGGTAAGTGAAGGCAACGACTCAGACGGAATCCTCATTGGAAGGGTAAAGGGGTGGTGACATTATGAAAGTCCGAGATGGATTGTGTGCAGTAGGCTCAGTGTCTGAGCGCAGGCCAGGGGCAGGCAGCTTCTGTTCCCCAAATCGGTTAGCGTTTGCGCTGTCCTGCACCTGTGCTCTGTTCCCAAAGTGTTCTGTAGCGGGGAGGGCAGAGTGCTGGTCAGTGTCTCATTGGCCTATCGGGGTGTTGCTGAAACAGGGCAAAGTTGAGGCTGCACTGTGAACCTTAACTCTTCATTTCCCCTTCTAAGAACCTAGGGGACAGGAATCCTTACCCAGTGCGGTCACGTTCTCATAGTTCTCCTGCATGACGTCTTTGTAGAGGGCTCTCTGAGCGGGGTCCAGCAGAGCCCACTCTTCCCTGGTGAAATACACAGCCACCTCCTCAAAAGTCACCGGCCCCTGAAAAAGCAAGAGCGCCCCACTCTGCACCTGCTGCCCAGTGACATCCCCACCACTCACAGGGGAGGAGGGCCAATCACATGGAAGCTCTGGGAGGCAGGCAGGATCCCTCCCGCTCCCCATCAGAGCAGCCAGGAGGTATCAGGGTGAGGAGCGAAAGAGAGAGAGCCCCTCGCCCCTTCTAGCAGACAGAGATGGCAGGGGTCTTCCCATTCAGCACTCACCTACCAGCCAGAAGCTGATACAGGAGATGGAGCCCCCAGCAGGGTCCAGGGACAGCCCCCTGGCAGGAATCCCAACACCCTCCCCAGTGCCAGCAGTTGGATGGGACGGGATGGGGTGTCTTCCCCGGGCCTCACTGGCGGTTGCCCTCTGGCTAGTAGGTTCAGACTCCAGTATTGGAGGCTGGCACGTTTCCCCAGCCCAGTCCAGGGGGGTTGTTACCTGCTTGTGAAATTAGGGAATTTCCACCCACAAATCCCATGGGTCTGTTAAAATCTAGGCCCCACCGTAAACAAATCCCAGCAGGTTTGTCACACCCTGTCCCCGCCCCTTTCTCCACCCTGTGTATTTCCTGCCCCCTCCCACCTCCTGACCACCCACAGAAGCACCCACCTTCTAAGTCTTTACTGCCCTTCTCCCGCCAACAGGAGCCCACCAGCAACTCCCCTATAATCCCTACCTGAACTGGCTCCATGGCAGCCATTTCCCTGGTCCCTGGAAGGATGGTATGTAACGCTGCAGCCTGTCAGGGCAAGAAGGGGACATGTCAAAACAGGACAGTAACGTCACATCACAATTCCCCCCGGCTCTTTCCCCGCAGACGGATGTTCTTGACTCTGTCATGCAAATAACGGAAATATTCAAAACAGAATTAGTAATGGGGGGGGACATGGGACTTTAGCTACCGAGACACCTGTTAGAAAAGGAATTAATACAAACACAAAGTGTCCAATGAGTTCTTGGAATGTGTTGGGGACACCTGTTTGCTTCAGAAGATGGAAGTAGTAACCAGGGAGACAGGCATTTCAGGGTTGATTCTGACTAACAGGCGGGAGTTAGTTAGGAAACGGAAGGTGGAAAGCAATATGGGAGAAAGTGTTCATGAAATGATGATTTCGTGAGTCTAAGAGAAGGAAGGTGTTAGAGCAGGAAAATAAGGACAACGGACTTCAAAAAGGCAGACTTCAACAAACTCTGAAAACTGGTATGTGAGTGTGACATTTCACTCCATATTCTTTATGAAAATATGCTTACGACATGAATACGAGATAACTGAGATGTACTTTGTGCAAGATGGGTCTTGTAAGATATCATTGGAAAGGTTACAGAGAGTCCTGTGGCACCTTTAAGACTAACAGATGTATTGGGGCATAAGCCTTCGTGGCTGAATGCCCACTTCGTCGGCACATGCATCCGACGAAGTGGGCATTCACCCACGAAAGCTTATGCTCCAATACATCTGTTAGTCTTAAAGGTGCCACAGGACTCTCTGTTGCTTTTTACAGATCCAGACTAACACGGCTACCCCTCTGATATTGGAAAGGTTATAATTTACTGAATGTGATTATCCAATTTGTGTGCATGTATCATTTCTGTATCAAAGCGGTCAGTGCTTTGAATTCCTCATCTATACTCGCTGTAGTGTGTTGCGTCAAGCCCCTAAAGCTGAATCTTTCCAGAGCAGATCTCTGTCTCTCTGTGCAGCTGGGCGTGGCCCTGCCTGTGTGCTTGGCTGGAAGAGGCTTGTGAGCCTAACCCGGCCAGGTAAAGGGCACCGAGGCTGGCAGAATAGGCTGTCTCAGTGGCACCCCAGCACATCAGGTGACACCCCAAAGGGCCCAAACCCGTCACAGCGAGGTCCCATGGGAATAAAATTCTAAGGAGAATAAAGCTCAGGAGAGCTGGCAGTTTCTCAGAGACAGTACTAAAGGAGCAACAGCAAACTATCACAATGCGAAGGAAAGACAGAAAGAATAGTAAGCTATCAATTTGGCTCCATTAGGAACTCTTTAATGACCAGACAATAAAAAGGAATCCTGAACCCCCACCCTAGTTATGGCCCTGTAGCTGCACCAAACTGTCTGGTTACCAAAACAATTCACAGGCGTAATGTAATAGTTGAGTGTTTATATTATTCCAGCAGATTTTTCTTAAACAAATAGGTCTGCTGTGGCTTTTCCAAATTATGGCAATTAATAAACGTCCATTATTACTTTTCTGTGATTTTCCAAGACATCTTTGCAACTCAGCTGCAATTATTTGAAGATCATCCCACGATTCAGGTAGGGTCTTAATTATTATTAACCAAGAGAGAAAGAAACAGACACCACAATAGGGAAAGAACAGGTTAAAAATATGTAGCTACGTTAGATATATTAAAATCAGCCATGAAATTCATCTTAGGGTGCTTAAGGAATTAGCTGAAGCAATCTCAGAAAAATTAGCAATTATCTTTGAGAACGCTTGGAGAACGGTGAAGACTGGAGAAGGGCAAGCATTGTACCCATCTTTTAAAAGGGGAACAAACAGAACTGGGAAATAAAGTCAAGCCTTATTTAAATACCTGGAATGAACAACTTATTAATCAATTTGTAAGCAAGCAGAGGCTAGTAAGGTGATAAGTTATAACCAGCATGGATTTCCAAAAACAAATAATGCCAAGGCAATCTAATTTCCTGCTTTCACAGGCGTACTGGACTTATGGATCCGGGGGACACTGTAGATAGGACATATCTTGATTTTAGTCAGGCTTTTGACACAGGCTCCCATGACATTCTCACAGTGAATTATGTGGTGTACATTCTCACAGGGAAATGTGGTGTACATGAATGTGCTATAAAATGGGAGAAAATGTTGTTGGAAGGTTGTACTCAGACAGTAATCATTAGTGGTTCACTGTCCAACGGGAGGATGTATACAATGGGGTGCCCAGGGGCCAGTCCTGGATCTGATAGAGTCAATATTTTCACTCATTACTTGGATAATGGACTGGAGAGCATGCTGTCTAAATATGCAGATAACAGCCGCTGCGAGGGGCTGCAAGCACATTGGAGGACAGGATTAGAATTCAAGGTAACATTTACAAACTGGAGAAGTGGGCTGAATGAACAAGATGAAATTCAATAAAGACAAGTGCAAAGTACTAGACTTAGGGAAGGAAAACCAAATGCACAACTACAAAGTGGGGAATAGCTGGTTAGGGGCTTGTACTACTGAAAATGATCGGGGGCTATAGTGGATCACAAACTGAATCTGAGTCAATTGTGAAAAAAAACCGAATGAAGCACTGGAATAGATTAGCAAGAGAGGTGGTGGAATCCCCATCACTGGAGGTTTTTAAGGACAGGTTGGACAAACACCTCAGTGCTGGGGGCTGGACTAGATGCCCTCTCACCGTTCACTCCCCAGCCCCGATCCCGCTGGGGGAGCAGCAGCTGCTCAGCCTGGGCCCCCAGACCACAATCGGGGCAGCAGCATCTGAACCAGGAAGCTCAACCCCAATATTCTGAAGGAGAGAAAGAGACGGAGAGAAACTGAGTCACTTTCCCCCCTTTAGCAACAACTGTAACCCCCTCCCCACAGGGACACGCCCTGATCTTATCTGCCCCCCATGTTATTCTGGAGTCACTCCCTGTTCTCCCTTGCAGTGAAACGTGGCTCAGGAAGGAGGAGGCCAGAATTCTTTTAAACGGATCATTGCAGCAGGGGGATCGAAACTCCTTCCGCCCCCTCGCTCCCCATGTGCTGAGAGGGATTCACAGAAACAGTTTTCCAGCCCCCGCCTGACCCTCTGTCCCCTCCCCCACCCCTGGCTGATTTTCCAGCCCCCCCGCCTGACCCCCCCCATTTCACACCCTCTGCCCCTCCCCCACCCCTGGCTGATTTTCCAGCCCCCCCGCCTGACCCCTCCCATTTCTCACCCTCTGCCCCTCCCCCACCCCTGGCTGATTTTCCAGCCCCCCCGCCTGACCCCCCCCATTTCACACCCTCTGCCCCTCCCCCACCCCTGGCTGATTTTCCAGCCCCCCCGCCTGACCCCCCCCATTTCTCACCCTCTGCCCCTCCCCCACCCCTGGCTGATTTTCCAGCCCCCCCCGCCTGACCCCCCCCCATTTCTCACCCTCTGCCCCTCCCCCACCCCTGGCTGATTTTCCCACCCCCCCCCCGCCTGACCCCCCCCATTTCACACCCTCTGCCCCCTCCCCCACCCCTGGCTGATTTTCCAGCCCCCCCGCCTGACACCCCCCCCATTTCTCATCCTCTGCCCCTCCCCCACCCCTGACTGATTTTCCAGCCCCCCCGCCTGACCCCCCCCATTTCTCACCCTCTGTCCCCTCCCCCACCCCTGGCTGATTTTCCAGCCCCCCGTCCTGACGCCGCATTTCACACCTTCTGCCCCTCCCCCACCCCGGGCTGATTTTCTAGCCCCCTCCGCCTGACCCCCCCATTTCACACCCTCTGGCCCTCCCCCACCCCTGGCTGATTTTCCAGCCCCCCCGCCTGACCCCTCCCATTTCACACCCTCTGCCCCTCCCCCACCCCTGGCTGATTTTCCAGCCCCCCCCCCGCCTGACCCCCCCATCTCACACCCTCTGCCCCCTGGCTGATTTTCCAGCCCCCCCCCCCGCCTGACCCCCCCATTTCACACCCTCTGCCCCTCCCCCACCCCTGGCTGATTTTCCAGCCCCCCCCCGCCTGACCCCCCCCATTTCACACCGTCTGCCCCCTCCCCCACCCCTGGCTGATTTTCCAGCCCCCCCGCCTGACCCCCCCCCCCATTTCACACCCTCTGCCCCTCCCCCACCCCTGGCTGATTTTCCAGCCCCCCCCCCGCCTGACCCCCCCCATCTCACGCCCTCTGCCCCTCCCCCACCCCTGGCTGATTTTCCAGCCCCCCCGCCTGACCCCCCCATCTCACACCCTCTGCTCCTCCCCCACCCCTGGCTGATTTTCCAGCCCCCCCGCCTGACCCCCCCCATTTCACACCGTCTGCCCCCCCCCCCACCCCTGGCTGATTTTCCAGCCCCCCCCGCCTGACACCCCCCATTTCTCACCCTCTGCCCCTCCCCCACCCCTGGCTCCGGGAGTCTCTCTCCCGCCGACCCCGCGCGCGCGGCTGCCCCCGGGATCTCTCCGCCGCCCGCTCGGGCCCAGCCTGACCCCAGCCCCGCCCCGTACAGACCCCGCCCCGGTACCTGGCCCTGCGGACGCGGCGATACCGGGTGGGACCCGGGAGGTGGGTTCAGCGTGCGCGCGCTGCCTTGCCTGGGACCGCGCATGCGCGCGGAGCACGGGCGGCGCATGCTCAGTAGCACCCGCTGAAGCCGCGGCGCCCTCACTCTGCCCTGACTTGGCCCAAAACTCCCCTGCGCGGGGGAAGGGGCGGAGTCTGGGCAGGGGGCGGACACTGTCTGTGCGGGGGGGGGGTCAAACAGCTGGAGGCGGGGCCAGGTCAGAGGTGGGGGAGGGGGGAGCTGGGGCCAAGCCCGGGGTGGGGGTTATTCCCCCTCCCACAGCGCAGCCCCCACTGCCCAGGGCCGGGGGCTTAAAGGCCCAGGGGTCACTGCCCCCGGGGGGGGGGAATAACCGGGGGGGCTGCCCCACTGACGGACACACCCACACCCCCGGGGTCACTGCTGCAGTTGTGGTGCTATACACAGGATACTGCCCCATGTAGATGCCGGAGATCATTCCCCCTCCCCCCACACACACACACACACGCACCATGTGTGGGGCTGGGGGATACACACAGGGCACTGCCCCATGTAGATGCCAGAGATCATTCCCCCCCCCACACACACACACGCACCATGTGTGGGGCTGGGGGATACACACAGGGCACTGCCCCATGTAGATGCCAGAGATCATTCCCCCCCCCCCCCACCCCACACACACACACGCACCATGTGTGGGGCTGGGGGATACACACAGGGCATTGCCCCATGTGGCTACCAGCGTCATTAGCCTTGGGGGGCAGGGAGGGGGGCAGGGAGGGATACCTGCAGGACACTGTCCCACCTGGCCCCCCGGAGCCATTGCATCAATGGGGGGGGTGGGCACAGGGCAGCGCTCACTCGCCTCGCGGCTGTCTCACGTCCCGTCACCCACTTCGCTCCACGGTTTTTTTGTTTATGTCTCCAGCACATTTAAGGCTGTTTGACGTAACTCCAAAAACAACAACGTTCAGAGTCTGGTTGTATTGATTTCTGTCTGAGCGCTCCTTGTACAAGGAAAGGGGGCTGGTTGCTGCCTCCCGGCGGGGGGGCTAAAGGGGTTCAGACACAGCACCTCGGCACCAAGTTTGGGCAGGAAGCAGAAGACTACAACTCCCAGCATGCTGCGGGGTGCCACCGAGGAAGGTGCATGTGGGTCTGAGCGCAGCTGGTGAGTCAGGGGGCAGCAGTGGGGCTGAGAGGGGGCGGGCAATGAGCCATGCGGGGGGAGGGGTTGAGCCCCAGTTATGCCTGTAGGAGGGTGAGGGGAAATCCCTTTTACTGGAGCCCCATGGCACAGCTGGGGGGCAGTCCCCGCCTGGGGCGAAGAGAATGAGACCCCCCCCCGCCCTGTTGTGCTGGTTAGAGACCCCCCAGGCAGCTCCCTCCCAGTGTCCTGGCCCCACGGCGTGGAATATCCCCCCCAGTGTCAGCTGGAAACAGGATTATCTTTCGCTTCCTGACCGTGCTGGGTTCCTGTCTACACAGCTGGGGTGTAAACTACCTAGAAAATGTGGGGGAAATTGAAATAGCTAGTTACTTGCTGATCAACATTAAACTTCGTTTATTTCTTTAAGAATCAGATGGGTATTGTGTAGAATTTAGTTAGCACCTAACAAAATCTTGTATCTATCTGAAATAAGTATAAATTATCTAGTTTTGGTATTGGGGCACTTAGGTGTTGTTGTTTTTTGCCTGTTAGCAAACAAGAAAAAAATGTTGACAACAGAATACATCAATATTGTTATAACCAAGGAGGAAGGTTGTATCCTGTGGGCTCAGAAATGACCTGACATTATCATGCAGAAATAGAAGAAACTCATGTTTCTAGAGAAACATTTGATTCATTGTAAAAACGTACTAGTTACTAGTAGAAAGCATTTTTGAAGGACTGCACTAAAATATTATTTTAAACATAACTCTAAAAATTCTTGCACTGTTCTTTCTGAGAGAAAATATTTCATATACTAGTTTATTTTCCATTTTTCTCAATATGCCCAAGGTTTCCAGACTAGGCTTCAGAAACATTAAAAAAAAAAAATCCCCCTCCTCCACTTTTTTTTTACCCGGTCCCTTACATCTCTATAAATAATCCTAACCCTCCACCCCAGAGGCAGCTGCATCTCAGCGCCGGGCGAGGAATCCCTGTTGGTGTAACTAGTTTGTCCAGGGTCAGTGGTGGGGAGGTGCTGGGGATATGGGTGCCAAACTCTATAAAAGTTTTCCCCTAGTGACCACGCCAGCGTGACGGCCTGTGGGGAATCCGCTGAGTGTCTGTGAGATGTGGCCAAAGTCCACGCAGGGTTTGGATGCGGTTTTTGTGCCTGTGAACGGGGTAGGAGCCTGTTCTATGGAGGAGGCAGGGGGAAGAAAGTGGGGGTCAGTTATGGGGGTGTGGCTGGGGGAGATCTAGGGTGAGGGGCAATGGGGAACTTTGGAGGGTTGTGGCAGTTGCAGGGAGTTTTTGGGTGAGTGGGCGCGAGAGAGGCCTGGGCCCCCAACTCTCATCCCCTCTGCTTTGCCTGTTCCCAGCCGCGCTGTAGGATGACGGCCCTAGGGAAGCTGCGGGTGGCGGTGATCGGGGCAGGAGCAGCCGGGCTGTGTGCGGCCCATCACATCGCTGCCCGCCCCGAGTCCTTTGCGCCCCCCGTGGTGTTCGAGGCGTCCAGCCGCGTCGGGGGCACCTGGGTCTATACCGAAGAGACGGGACAGAGACTGGATGGGCTCCCCGTCCACTCCAGCATGTACCGGGACCTCAGGTAGCCGGCGCGGGGCCGCGGGTGCCGTGTGCTTCTGGGCACCAGGCAGGGGCAGAGGAGCTTGCCAGGCCTCCAAGTGTGTGTGTGTGTGTGTGTAGGATCCCCTCCCCTGAGACTAGCCCCCCCATCCTCCCAGGGGGTCTGTCTCCTCACTGCCCCCCCTCCACACTTCCCCCATTTCCCGCTGCAGCTGGGACACCCTCTGCTACCCACGTGGGCCAGTCCTGGGGGTGCCGAGCCCTGGAAGGGGCAGGCAGGTGCAGGAGGGGATGGGGACCTGGGGGGGGAGGAGGGCGGCACCCCCATCCTGGCGAGGGGGGGGGTTAACCGGCGTTCACACCCCCCAGGACCAACCTGCCCAAGGAGGTAATGGCGTTCCCAGACTTCCCCTTCGACCCCTCCCTGCCGTCCTTCCTGCACCACTCGGACGTGCTGGCCTATCTGGAGAGCTACGCCGACCACTTCCGCGTCCGAGAGCATGTCAGGGTGAGTGGGGGGCCCGGGAGGGGCAGGCACACCTGGGGATACCCATTGCCTGCCCCCCAGAGACTGGGCCTGAGCACGGAGCTGGGCCCTGGCAGGGGAAGACCCCCAGGGGTGCAGGCCAGACCCCCCCATTGCCTAGGGTTACCATATTTTAATTTTTAAAAAGGAGGACACTCCACAGGGCCTCGGCCCCGACCCCGCCCCAACTCCACCCCTTCCCCGTCCCCAGCCCCGCCCCAACTCCGCCCCTTCCCCAAAGTCCCCGCCCCAACTCTGCCCCCTCCCCTGAACGCTCCACCCCCTGCTCCTCCCCCTCCCCTGCTTCCCGCGAATCAAATGTTCGCGGGAAGCCTGAAACAGGGAGGCAGCAGGTAAGCTGGGGCTGGGGCGGGGCGCGGCGCGGCCCAGTCCGGCCCCCCTGGCCGAGCGGCTCCCTCCGGCGGCCGGCCGGCCCAGGCCAAGAGGCTCTGGCCCCAGCATCTCCCGCCCGGCTTGGCTCGGGCCCTGGGGCGCCGGCCCCCGACCGAGCACCCCCGGCCCCGGCCCGGCCCAGCACCCCCGGCCCCCGGCCGAGCACCCCCGGCCCAGCCCAGTACCCCTGGCCGAGCACCCCCGGCCCCGGCCCCGCACCCCCGGCCGAGCACCCCCGGCCCCGGCCCCGCACCTCCGGCCGAGCACCCCCGGCCCCGGCCCCGCACCGCCGGCCCCGCACCGCCGGCCGAGCACCACCGGGCCCTCCCTCCCTATTTTCCCGGACATGTCCGGCTTTTTGGGATTTCCTCCCGGACGGGGATTTGAGGCCCAAAAAGCCAGACATGTCCAGGAAAATCCGGACGTATGGTAACCCTACCATTGCCTGTCCCCGTGAGATCGGGCCTGAGCACAGAGCTGGACCCCGGCGAGGTTCGCCAACTTTCTATTGGCACAAAAACAAACACCTTAGTCCCGCCCCTTCCCTGAGGCCCCCCCTTCCCCGAGGCACCCCCCCCCCCCCATGCTCACTGCATTCCCCCTCCCTCGGTGGCTTGCTCTCCCCCACCCTCACTCACTTTCACTGGGCTGGGGCTGAGGGGTTTAGGGGGTTGGAGGGGGCTCTGGGCTGGGGCGGGGGTTGAGGTGCAGGGAGGGGAGAGGTCTCTGGGCTGGGGGTGCGGACTCAGATGCAGGAGGGGGCTCCGGGTTTGGGGGGGCCTGGGGGTTGGGGTGCAGGAGGGGGTACAGGCTCTGGGATGGGGGTGCAGGCTCTGGGTTGGGGCCACAGATGAAGGGTTTGGGGTGTGGGATGGGGCTCTGGGTTTGGGGGGGGTCAGGGCTGGGGCAGCGGGTTGGGGTGCGGGAGGGAGTTGGGCCAGGGATGAGGGGTTTGGGGAGTAGGAGGGGGTGAGGGTTCTGGGGTGGGGCTGAGGGGTTCAGGGTGTGGGAGAGGGCTCTGGGCTGGGGGTGCAGGCTTGGGTTCAGGAGGGGCTCTGGGTTTTGGGGGAGGCTCAGGGCTGGGGCTAGGGACGAGGGGGTTGGGGTGCAGGAGGGGGCTCTGGGTTTGGGGGGGCCTCAGGGCTGGGGCAGGGATGAGGGGTTTGGGGTGCAAGAGGGGGCTCTGGGCTGGGGGTGCACGAGGGGGCTCCGGTTTGAGGGGAACTCAGGGCTGGGGCCAGGGACAAGGGGGTTGGGGTGCAGGAGGGGGCTCCGGGTTTGGGGGGGGCCTCAGGGCTGGGGCAGGGATGAGGGGTTTGGGGTGCAAGAGGGGGCTCTGGGCTGGGGGTGCACGAGGGGGCTCTGGGTTGAGGGGGACTCAGGGCTGGGGCCAGAGACGAGGGGTTTGGAGTGCAGGAGGGGGCTCGGGTTTGGGGGGGGGGTCAGGGCTGGGGCAGTGGGTTGTGGCTCGGGGTTGGGGCGTGGGCTTACCTCGGGCGGCTCCCGGTCACCAGCGCAGCGGGGCTAAGGCAGGTTCCCGGCCAATGGGAGTGCGGAGCCGGTGCTCGGGGCAGGGGCAGCGCGTGCCGCAGAGCCTCCTGCCCGCCCCCCTGCCTAGGAGCTGGACCTGCTGGCTGCGTCCGAGGTGCATCGCGGTGCCCCAGGACAAGTACCTACCTTAGCCCCGCAGCAATGCCGACCGGACCTTTAACGGCCCAGTCGGCGGTGCTGACCAGAGCTGCCAGGTTCCCTTTTCGACCGGGTGTTCCTGTTGAAAACCGGACACCTGGTCACCCCGGCAGGACACGACCCCCCAGGGGCACAGCCCAGACCCTGCCCAGCCAAGGCCCCTGCAGGGGCTGCTCCGGCAGTCCCCAGGTGAGGCTGTTACCGTTCCCCCCCCCCCCCCCGCACTCCCTGCCCGGCTCTGACCTGCTCCCGTCTCCCCTTCCAGTTCTCGTGGCTGGTGGATGCAGTGAGCCCGGCTGAGGGCACCGAGGGCGGCTGGAACGTCACCGCCTGCTGGGCCCAGGACCGGACGGTGCAGGCGACCGAGCGTTTCGATGCTGTAATTGTCTGCAGCGGGTGAGGCCCTTGGGCGATTGCGTGGGATGTGTGTGGGGGGGGGGGGTCGCTCCCAGTTTGCTGTTCCCCCTGCCCTGCGGGTGCCTCGGAGCTGCTGGCAAAGGGGCTGAGCAGGGTCACTCACCGGGGTGAGGTGCGGGGGGCTCTCCCGGCTCTGGGCAGGGAGGGGGCTGCGCGCTCCGCAGAGGCCTCTCCCCTGGGTGCAAGGGGCCCTGGGAGCGTGCAGAGGGTGGCTGTGGGAAAGCCCAGACCTTGGGGGGGGGGGGGTAAAAACCATGGCTGTGGGGGAGCCCAGGGTGTTGGGGGCAGTCATAGACCAGTCCTGGGGTGTCGGGGGGGGAGCCCCAGAAAAACCCCTCCCCAGGGGGTGAGCAAACTTCTGGTCCTGGGCTGGAGTTTGGAGAATGCCCCTCCCTATGGGGGGCCCCCCAGGGAAGCACTAATAGGGTCCCTCTTTCTGCTCCCTTTGCAGTCACTACTCCGACCCATTCGTCCCCCCCATCCCCGGCCTCGAGACCTTCCCAGGTAAGAGCCTCCGGGGTCCCCTGGGGAAAATCCGTCTCCTGTGACCTGCCCTTTGCTCTGGGCTCTGGGACATGGGGAAGGGGCTGCCCTGGAGAAGACAGCAGGAGGGAGACGCTCCATGGGGCAGGGCAGCCCTGTGCGTGGGGAACCCATTGGGAGGCGGGGAACCCCCACAGCTCCCCCTTTCACCCCCCTTTCCCTCCCCCCAGGCCGGCTGCTGCACAGCCACGAATACCGCTGCCCGGAGCCCTTTGCGGGCCGCACCGTGGTGCTGCTGGGGGCCGGCCCGTCCGGCGTGGACCTGACGCTGCAGCTGGCCCCCGTGGCCCAGCAGGTGATCCTGAGCCACCGGCAGCCCACGTTGTCCGCGCTGCCCGGGAACGTGCTGCAGGCAGCGCCAGCGGTGGGCGTAGCGGGAGACACGGTCCAGTTTGGGGACGGCGCCGAGCACAGGGCCGACGTCCTCATCCTCTGCACCGGGTACCGGTACCGCTTCCCCTTCCTGTCGCCCACCCGCCTGGGCCTGCGGATCACGGACCACATGGTGACGCCGCTATACCAGCACCTGCTGCCGCCGCACCATCCCGGCCTCTTCTTCATTGGGCTCTGCCAGCAGATCTGCCCCTTCCTGCACTTCCACTGCCAGCTGCTCTTCTGCCTGGCGGTGCTGGTGGGCACCTGCTGCCTGCCCTCCGCTGCTGAGATGCAGGCGGCCGCCGAGGGGGAGCTGCGGCAGCATCTAGGGGCCGGGGGAGCCCCCAAGCACTTCCACCAGCTGGGAGAGCTGCAGTGGGGTTACTGCCAGGAGCTGGCACGGCTGGGCGGGTTCGAGCCCCTGCCCCCGGTGGTCAGGAAGATCTACGAGGCCACGCGGGCGAGCCGCAGGCAGGACGTCTCCAGCTACCGGAGCCTCAACTACAGGGTGTTGAGTACTGAGGAGTGGGAGTTGGTGGGGGCAGACCCCGGGGGGACCCCAGGCGAGGGGATGTAATGGTCCCTTTCTACACTCGCTTTGCACAAAGGGGACAGGCCAGAGGGGCTGGGAGCAATGGAGACGGAGCTCCCGCCCGTGCCAGGCTCCCGGTCTTAGGCGGAGGGTTAGCCGGCGGGTCGTTGTCTGACCCAGCCAGTGCAGCCGGAGCCCCTTCCCCATCGCTCCCCGCAGCCTCTGCTGACCCTGAGCCATTGCCTGGAGGCCGGGGACTTGGCCAGCCTTCCCGCCACATCCGAGCAGGGATAAAATCCCCTGGCGCATTGGGGCCGGTGGGGAATCGGCGCCGTTAGCACGAGGAGCCGAAACCTTGGTCCTGGGCGGTTTGATAGTAAAGAAATGAGCAAATAAAGGGTAAAACCTGAACCTGCTGCTGTCACGGAGTCCCCGGGCGATGCTCTGGAACTGCTCCCCACAAAGCCAGGCAGGACCTTGGGGAGCCTCCTCTCCCTCGGAGCAGACCGTCTTCAGGGCAAGACGCTCACACGGCTTCACCTCCTGGGTCTCTCCTGGGAGCATTCAGCATATGCCCCTCCGTGCGCTTCCCACAGCGAGTCCGCCCAGGGGGGGTCCTGGGTAAGCCAGAGGGTCCTGCACCCCCCACTTCACAGTCAGACGTGATTCTCAGCCAGCCAGTAAAACAGAGGTTTATTAGATGACAGGAACACGGTCTAAAACAGAGCTTGTAGGTCCAGAGAACTGGATCCCTCAGCCAGGTCCATTCTGGGGCCCAGCGAGCCAGATACCCCCATCTGCCCTCACTCCTAGTCCCCAGCCAGCTCCCAACTGAAACCCCCTCCAGCCCCTCCTCCTCTGGGCTTTGTTCCTTTCCTGGGCCAGGAGGTCACCTGACCTCTTTGTTCTCCCACACCTTTAGCATCCCCTTGCAGGGGGGAAGGGCCTGGCCATTAGTTGCCAGGCGACAGAGGGTCGGCCAGAAACTGAGGCACCCACACAGTATTCAGAGGAAACATTAAGAACAGTCCCACTTCGTCACATCTGTCCCCCCTTTGAGACCGAACTGAGCGAGGTCATTTTAGCCGGTGACCTGGGGAAGTTTGAACCCACCAACGTTCCCATGGATGCCCCATCATCTTTCCCATTCCTTGGTGGGAGTTACACCAGGCCCTTCCAGTTTCACACCCTCCCGTGGGTCTGTTGTGCTTGATGGCACTTGCAGGCTGCATGTGGGAAGGTTTATGCGGCCCGTGCCCTTTTGCCACCCCAATACCCCTGGAGTTTAAACTGAGATTGGGTCTTTTCCCAGCGGTCCAGTTTGAAGGGCTGCAATTCGGGCTCTCTTGGCTAAGAGCCACCATCTTGACCTTGGCCATCCTCTGAACAGATGTCTCTGTCCCCAGCAGCTCGGCCTCAGCCCCTTGCATTTGATGCCGCCACGTCGGAGAAGAGTGGTCAGTATACACTGTGACAGACCCAGACCAGTGGGGTACAGGAGTCTGGTCCTATTGGGATCCAGGAAGTGGGTGGGCAAAGCCTGCCCACTGCTAAAGGATCCACCCCAGCCTAAGGGGGGGTCCACAGGACCTGCAGACCAAAAAATTATGGGGGACAACTAATAAAAGAACAGGGACAGGAGTGAAGTCAAAGGGTCAAACGAAGCGAACCAGACGGGGACACCGAGCAGAGAACCTCGGACAGCGCCCACTGCTCCTCGAAGGCATCAAGGAGCCAGCGGATACAGGAGTCTGGTAGAGGGCAAATATACTGGTCACTGGATGAGTAGTTTTCTGTTCCCTGAGTAACCAGAGCAGGGGCTGCACTAGAGTAATCAGGAACCTGCTAGAACCAGTTCAGGCAGGCTAATTAGGACACCTGGAGCCAATTAAGAAGAAGCTGCTAGAATCAATTAAGGCAGGCTAATCAGGGCACCTGGGTTTTAAAAGGAGCTCACTTCAGTTTGTGGTGGGAGTGTGAGGAGCTGGGAGCAAGAGGTGCAAGGAGCTGAGAGTGAGAGGGTGTGCTGCTGGAGGACTGAGGAGCACAAGTGTTATCAGACACCAGGAGGAAGGTCCTGTGGTGAAAATAAGGAAGGTGTTTAGAGGAGGCCATGGGGAAGTAGCCCAGGGAGTTGTAGCTGTCATGCAGCTGTTACAGGAGGCACTATAGACAGCTGCAGTCCACAGGGCCCTGGGCTGGAACCTGGAGTAGAGGGTGGGCCCGGGTTCCCCCCAAACCTCCCAATTGACCTGGACTGTGGGTTCTTCCAGAGGGGAAGGTCTCTGGGCTGTTCCCCAACCCACATGGTGAATCTCTGAGGCAAGAAAATCCGCCAATAAGTGCAGGACCCACCAAGATAGAGGAGGAACTTTGTCTCAACACAGTAAAACGCCGCCCAAATAGATGCAGCTGCAGCTTTCTAAGGGCCTGCACCATGGCCAGGCATTTCTTCTCTGAGGCCACACAGTTCTGCTCCCAGGGCAGCAGTTTCTTGCTCAGGTACCCAACGGGGTGTCTCCCCCCCTTAGCATCAGCTTGCATCAGCACCGTGCCCAGCCCTGCGTCTGAGGCGTCGGTGAACACTGCAAAAGGCTTGGCAAAGTCTGGGTTTACCAGATTTACCGGGTCCTGGATTAGAGTCTCCTTCAGTATACAGAGAGCTCTCTGGCACTGCTCGGTCCAGACCACCTCGTCTGGCTTACCCCTCTCACATAGCTCAGGGATGGGGGCAGCTAGGGGGCTAACGTGGGGTACAAACCTCCGGTAGCACCCTGCCATCCTGATAAAGGCCTGGACTTGTTTCTTGGTCTGGGGAATGGGCCAATCTCTGATCATCTCCACCTTGCACTTTTCGGCTTTTACCGTCAGTCCTGCCTCCTTGAGGCAGCCCAGCACCCTGTTCACCTGGGACACCTGTTCCTCCCAGATCTGGCTAAAGACACACATGTCATTGTACGCCAGGGCCAAGTTCTCCATCCCCCTCAGCTTGTCTAGAATCTCCCTAGGCATGGGGTAGGCATCGGACACGGTGATGGCTTTAAGCTTCCGATAGTCCCCACAAAACCAGATCATCCCGTCTTCCTTGGGGACCAGCCCCACGGGTGAGGCCCATGGGCTGTTGAACGGCTGGATCACATCTAAAGCCAGCATGTCCTTGACCTCTCTCTCCAGGTTCTGGGCTGCTTTCCCAGTGACTCTGAACGGGGAACACCTGATGGGGAGATTGGCTCCCACCTCAGGGAAGAGATCCACCAGGGGGTCTTCCCCCTTCTCCTCCCAATCCTCCCTTTTCAGGTCCAGGGGTCCCCTCACTCTCCTCCCATACAGCAGCTCGAACGGGAAGAACCCTGTGGATTCCTGGGGCACCACCAGCTGCCTCCCGATTCCCCACAGTTCTACTTCCCCTTGGGGAGCCCATTCCTGGTACAGGAATCCCTTCTCCCACAGGACTCTGTCCCTGCAGCCTTCCCCAAGGGGGTTTGCAGCGCTGTGGCCAGCAAGTTCCCTCAGCTTCTCCAAGGAGGGATCCTTCCGCAGCTCGGTCTGGAATTCAGCTGCTGGGGAAGGGAGTGGGACCTGTTACCTCTCGCTGGCTGGGCCTGGGGTCACAGCCCCGCTGAGCCCAGACCCTGGTAGCTCCCTCCCTGCTGTGTAATCACTTCCCAGCAGCACGTCTGGACCAGGCAAACCTGGTTGGCAGCTGACCTGCCCTGCCTGGGTGTCCCCCCACTCAGCTGGGGTCTCAGCTCCCACCATGCTCAGGGCTGCCCTTGCTGTCCCAGTGGGGGCAGGCAGCGAGCTCTCTGCTCTGGTCACAGCATCAGAGCCAGCGTGAGCCCCCTCTCCGGTGTGCAGGGGGTGGGGAGCATCTCTCCATCCCACTCAGCCCCAGGGGTCTGGTTACAGGTAGGCAGGTATTCTGAGCCCAGCGGCCCCTCCCTCCTGCCAGCAAAGTCATTTGCATTTTCACTGACCATTTCCCTCTTAGCCAATTGGTTCCCTGGATTCAAATTCAAATCCTCGGTCGTTACAGGAGCGGGGCCTGGATCCTGTCCCAAAGAGAGACAGTCACCCCCCAACAGGACCTCACAGCCGATATCCTGGAGAACCCTAACGACCAGCCAGCCCGACCCCTCCTGGGTCTGCCCAGGGATCCAGGCCATAGGCAGGGCGAGGGGCTTCATCCCTGGGACCTGTTGTCACGGAGTCCCCGGGCGATGCTCTGGAACTGCTCCCCACAAAGTCAGTCAGGACTTTGGGGAGCCTCCTCTCCCTCGGAGCAGACTGTCTTCAGGGCAAGATGCTCACACGGCTTCACCTCCTGGGTCTCTCCTGGGAGCATTCAGCATATGCCCCTCCGTGCGCTTCCCACAGCGAGTCCGCCCTGGCGGCGTCCTGGGGAAGCCAGAGGGTCCTGCACCCCCACTTCACAGTCAGACGTGACTCTCGGCCAGCCAGTAAAACAGAGGTTTATTAGATGACAGGAACATGGTGTAAAACAGAGCTTGTAGGTCCAGCTAACGGGACCCCTCTGCCGGGTCCATTCTGGGGCCCAGCGAGGCAGACCCCCGTCTGCCCTCCCTTCCCGTCCCCAGCTAGCTCCAACTCTCAAACCCCCTCCTTCTCTCCGCTTTGTCTCTTTCCTGGGCCAGGAGGTCACCTGATCTCTTTGTTCACCTTTAGCTATTTCCTTGCAGGGGGGGAAGGGGCCCTGGCCATTTGTTGCCAGGGAGACAGAATGTCAGTGATTTATGCACACTGGCCTTTCCCCACCACCTAGAGACTTAAGAAATGCATAGGGGAAACTGAGGCACCCACACGGTATTCAGAGGAAACATTAAGAACAGTCCCACTTCGTCACATCTCTCCCCCCTTCGAGACTGAACTGAGCGAGGTCACTTTAGCCAGTGACCTTGGGAAGTTCGAACCCACCAACGTTCCCATGGATGCCCCATCATCTCTCCCATTCCTTGGTGGGAGTTACACCAGGACATTCCAGTTTCAGGCCCACCCGTGGGTATGTTGTGCTTGATGGCGCTTGCAGGCTGGGAAGGTTTATGCGGCCTGTACCCTTTTGCCACCCCAATACCCCTGGGGTCTAAACTGAGATTGGGTCTTTTCCCAGCGCTCCAGTTTGGAGGGCTGCAATTCGAGCTCTCTTGGTTAAGAGCCCCCATCTTGACCTTTGCCACCCTCTGAACAGGTGTCTCTGTCTCCAGCAGCTCGGCATCAGCCCCTTGCATGTGACGCCGCCCAAAACAATACAGCTGCAGCTTTCTAAGGGCCTGCACCATGGCCAGGCATTTCTTCTCTGAGGCCGCATAGTTCTGCTCCCGGGGCAGCAGTTTCTTGCTCAGGTACCCGGTGGGGTGTCTCCCGCTCTTAGCATCGGCTTGCATTAGCACCGTGCCCAGCCCTGCGTCTGAGGCATTGGTGAACACTGCAAAAGGCTTGGCAAAGTCTGGGTTTACCAGATTTACTGGGCCCTGGATTAGAGCCTCCTTCAGTATATAGAGAGCCCTCTGGCCCTGCTCGGTCCAGACCACCTCGTCTGGCTTACCCCTCTCACATAGCTCAGGGATGGGGGCAGCTAGGGATCTAACGTGGGGTACAAACCTCTGGTAGCACCCCGCCATCCTGATAAAGGCCTGGACTTGTTTCTTGGTCTGGGGAATGGGCCAATCTCTGATCATCTCCACCTTGCACTTTTCGGCTTTTACCGTCAGTCCTGCCTCCTTGAGGCAGCCCGGCACCCTGTTCACCTGGGACACCTGTTCCTCCCAGGTCTGGCTAAAGAGACGCATGTCATTGACATACGCCAGGGCCAAGTTCTCCATCCCCCTCAGCTTATCTAGAATCTCCCTAGGCGTGGGGTAGGCATCGGACACTGTGATGGCTTTAAGCTTCCGATAGTCCCCACAAAACCAGATCATCCTGTCTCCCTTGGGGACCAGCCCCACGGGTGAGGCCCATGGGCTGTTGAACGGCTGGATCACATCTAAAACCAGCATGTCCTTGACCTCTCTCTCCAGGTTCTGGGCTGCTTTCCCAGTGACTCTGAACGGGGAACACCTGATGGGGAGATTGGCTCCCACCTCAGGGAAGAGATCCACCAGGGGGTCCTCCCCCTTCTCCTCCCAATCCTCCCTTTTCAGGTCCAGGGGTCCCCTCACTCTCCTCCCATACAGCAGCTCGAAAGGGAAGAACCTTGTGGATTCCTGGGGCACCACCAGCTGCCTCCCGATTCCCCCCAGTTCTACTTCCCCTTGGGGAGCCCATTCCCGGTACAGGAATCCCTTCTCCCACAGGACTCTGTCCCTGTAGGGTTACCATACGTCCGGATTTTCCCGGACATGTCCGGCTTTTTGGGACTCAAATCCCCGTCCGGGGGGAAATCCCAAAAAGCCGAACATGTCCAGGAAAATCCGGCGCCGGGTGCCGGGTGGCGCCGGGTGCCGGGCGGCGCCGGGTGCCGGGCGGCGCCGGGGGCCGGCGGCGCCGGGGGCCGGCGATGCCGGGCGGCTGGGGGTGCGCTGGGCCGGGGGCCGGCAGTGCTGGGCCGGGGCCGGGGGTGGTGGGCCGGGGCAGGGGCCGGCGGTGCTGTCCCGGGGCTGGCACCCCAGGGCCCGAGCCGAGCCAGGCTGGAGACGCTGGGGCCGGGGCCGGCCGCCGGAGGGGACCAGACTGGGCCGCGCCTCCTCCCCCCACCCCCCCCCCCAGCTTACCTGCTGCCTGCTTCCTGCTTCAGGCGAATCAAATGTTCGCGGGAAGCAGGGGAGGGGGCGGAGTTGGGGCGGGGACTTTGGGGAAGGGGTGGAGTTGGGGCGGGGCTGGGGGCGGGGGCGGGGCCGGGGCCCCGTGGAGTGTCCTCTTTTTGGACACTCAAAATATGGTAACCTTATGACCCCTGCAGCCTTCCCCAAGGCGGTTTGCAGCGCTGTGGCCAGCAAGTTCCCTCAGCTTCTCCAAGGAGGGATCCCTCTGCATCTCGGTCTGGAATTCAGCTGCTGGGGAAGGGAGTGGGACCTGCTCCCTCTCGCTGGATGGGCCTGGGGTCACAGCCCCCCTGAGCTCTGTCCCTGGTAGCTCCCTCCCTGCTGTGTAATCACTTCCCAGCAGCACGTCTGGACCAGGCAATCCTGGTTGGCAGCCGACCTGCCCTGCCTGTGTGTGTCCCCACTCAGCTGGGGTCTCAGCTCCCACCACACCCAGCACTGTCCTTGTTGTCCCAGTGGGGGCAGGCAGCGAGCTCCCTGCTCTGGTGCGCAGGGGGGCGGGGAGTAATTCTCCGACACACTCAGCCCCAGGGGTCTGGTTACAGGTAGGCAGGTATCCTGAGCCCAGCAGCACCTCCCTCCTGCCAGCCAGGTCATCTGCATTTTCACTGACCATTTCCCTCTTAGCCAATTGGTTAGCAAGATTCAAATTCAAATCCTCGGCCGTTACAGGGGCAGGGCCTGGATCTTGTCCCAAAGAGACACAGTCACCCCCCAACAGGACCTCACAGCCGATATCCTGGAGAACCCCAATGGCTAGCCAGCCCGACCCCTCCTGGGGCTGCACAGGGATCCGGGCCATAGACAGGGTGAGGGGCTTCATCCCGGGGACCTTCACCCAGGTCACACAGCCCTCAGCATCTGCGGCTGCACCACCTGGGGCCCGACAACAGTTCTCTCTGTCCCAGGGTCTCGCCACCCCAAGCATGTCTCCCCATTGACCCCCACCTTCCGCTCCCACTGGGGGTCCGAGGGGCCTGAGCTCAGGAGACTCCACGCCAACATATAGGCCGGGGCCAGGAGTGGGAGCCTGTCCACCACTCTACCCACCTGGCTGACAGCGTCTATGGCCTTGGGACCCAGCAAGGGGGCTAGATACCGGGGATTTTCCGCAGGGTCCCCCTGGTTCAAATCGCCAGCCTGCTTGAAGACCGTGTGGTGGGCATCCACATCCCCCCCCCCTCCTTAACCAGGGGCAGCAATTTAGTGTCAAGGTTCCCTGCGGAACTGGCAGCCCGGGGTCTATCCCCACTCACCCCTGGGAAGCCCCCTATGCCTCTCCGCTCCACCATCGCCAGTCCATGCTGCTGCTGCTTCTCCTGCAGCTTTTCCTCGGGCTCTCGCTCTCTCTCACGGTCCTCTCGCTCTCTCGGACTCAGCTCCAGTCCCATCTGTGTCCGACCCCTCGATGGGGAACCCGATCGTGGAGACCCCCGTCTGGTTGGGGACCAGACTCTTGGGGATGCCTGGCTACTGCTACTGCTGCTTCCAGATCCTCTTGTAGCCCCGTCTGGGTCAGGATTCTGCTCCTTAGAGCGGTCCTCATCCTCCAGCTGCACGATTAACTGGGCCTTGGTGAACTTCCCAATGCGGAACCCTCTCTTTTTGCACAGGATTACAATGTCCTTCTTGAGGAGATGGTGATAGGCCATCACTCCGCTGTTCCCAAGTTGCTTTGGACTCACAGGCCTGTGTGCTCTCAGCTCCCTACGGTTTCCAGGAAGAACCCCTAGTGTGCCAGCCCTTCTCGAGAACCCCTACAGCCTGGACGTAGGTATCTGTGCCCCCCCATGAACCTCCCTAATCCCTTTGGGACCTGTGTATGGGGGGGCGGCCATCCCAGCGGGCCGTGGGGCCCTGGTGTGATAACCCCTCCCCGCCCCACAGGGTTCTGTGATCAAAGGGCCAGAGATGGGCGACCACAGATCACCCCTTCCTAGACATAGACACCCCCATAAATAACTCCCTAGATACCCCATGAACACCACCCACACACAAACATCCTCGACCCCCCCCCCCCCAAACATCCCTTGTAGACATATGGGAACCCTATATAAACAAGTGCACCCCCCCCCAACACTTCCTATAGCTACAGGCACAGACACCCCATAAAAACCCTGGTACAGGCACAGACACCATGAACAGCCCCTAAAGACACACGTACTAGCAACTCCCCCATAGTCACGCCCCCAGACAGACACACAGCCCATAAATAATCCCATATGCACACCCACCACAGACACAGCCCTACAGACCCCCCAAACAGCACCCTAGATACATGCTATAAACCCCCCCATAGACACGCAGACACCCCTGGACCAACACACACACCCGGACACGCTCACACACAAACCAAACCAGTTCACAGGCCGCATGCTCTGTTGCTGGGCCCCCTGCCCCGTAGCAGCAAAAGGCACCAGACTCAGAGGCAGTGGGGTGGGTGGAAGGGCTAGGAGCGCTGTGTGTGTGTGTGTGTGTGGGGGTGTTAGCAGCCGCGCTCCCTGCCTGAGGCCCCCCACCCCACCCCACCCCGGCAGTGCCCCGCAGTGTCACACTTGCCTCTTGCTTCAAAATTATGTTTTATTTGCTGCTGCTTTAAAAGAACCAGCCCCATCAGAGCCGGAAATGAGTCGCTGTAAATAGAAGGACCAGGCCCAGCCACTCCCCTGTCCAGCCCCTCACTCTCCTGCATTATTTCTAACCCCCCCCCCCCCCCTCCAGACACCCGCCTGTTCCTCCTTCCCGGGGGAGGTTCCTGGCTGCGTGCCCAGCCTGTGCTGGAGTAGCCTGCAGAGCGGGAAGGGAAGTGGGGCAGTCAGGGGAAAGGAAATGGGGCAGCCCCTGGATACCACCGTCTGGCCCGCCGTGGTCATTGCCTCCTGGGCCGGCACTAAAGTGCAAATGTCACAAAGTGGATGAGTTCCAGACCCTTTGCCAGGCCGTGAGGCTCCACCGGGCCCCCGGCACCTCAAGCGTGCAAACAAACAAACACACACCCCGAGGTCAGGCGGTGTTAACTCCATTACACCGCCAGGGACCCCCGAGCCGCCGAGCGGGGACGGGACTTGGCACACGCTCGGCAGGAGTTTGGGCGCAATCCTTCGTTCCCGCTTCCCGCCTAGAGTCAGGAACAGAACCCGAGTCCCAGCTCCCCACCGTAAACACAAGGCTGGGGGTGAGACGTCCTTCTTAGCATCAGCTCCCTGGCTGCTGCTCTCCTTAGCCGCCTGGCCGCTCCCCCGTGCTGTAGCAGAGACTGTTCGAAACCCCGGTGCAGAGTCAGGACTGGCCAGGCCGAGCAGTTAAAGGCCAGAATTTCAAGCTCCCAGAGGGTCAAACCCCGCAGCAGACAAAGCTTCTTCGATACACCCAGCTGGGAGCTGCGCCCCTGTGAAATCTGGCCCCACCCTGTGCAGCTTAAAGCCCATTTCAGCGGTCTCGGCTGGCCCAGGCTGAATTTCTGATGCTCAGGCTCTGGGTGTGGTGCTGGCCCAGACGGGACACTGGGGTTCGGACGCTGCTTGGAGTAGAAATGCCCGTGTGATGACCGACAGCTGGGGGACCGAACCGGGGACCCCTGGAGCCCAGAGCAGGAGCAGCCACTGCTCAAGCCCTGAGTCATCCTCTGCAGGCGAGGTCCGCCCAGCTGTGGCACCGGATCGGTTTAACCGCAAGCGCCTGCTGCTTGGGGAGGGGGAAATTCCTGCTGCCTTTGCCAGGAGCCTGGGCATGAAACCTCAGGGCAAACCCCGCCGGCAGGCACTGCGGAAACGCTGCACCGAGCTGGCCCCCAGGCTGCAGCAGACGGGCCAGGAGGGAGAAGCAAAGTTGTAACCCAGGAGACACCTCCCCATGCCACGACCGCGGAGGCTCAGCCCAAATTAACAGCCCCCCTCCACCCAATTTCTCACACACACACACAGGCCAACAGCTGGGTTAGCCGGGCCGGGGGAAAGGGGAGCTCGGGGTCCCTGGGCCCCGTGGTGAGGAGATGGGGCTGCGAGCCCCGGGCAGCTCAGGGTGACAGTTCACAGCTGGGCCGTTGCTGATTCTAACACCTCCCACGGGTGAGACCAAGACAGGACCCAGGCGAGGCTCTGAGCGCTACGTCTCCCTAGCCGAGGGACTGCCATTGCCTGCTCCCAGTGCTACCCGAGCCCAGCGCCCGGTGCAAACCCAGCGTAACGCGGACAGACCCCCGGTCGTCGGCGGGTGGGATCGAACCTGGGACCTCTGAAGCTTAGTGCCGGAGCCTCTACTGCGTGAGCTAAAAGCCAGCTGGCTGTTAGCTAAAGCTGTAGCAGACTCATTAACCTCTAGGCGGTCTTGGTGCCACTAGATGGGACAGAGCACCATGCCCAGGAGGTGTGTGGGTCACACCAGTGCCCAGCACAACCCGAGCCCACGATGCCCCTGTCCCAGCGCCTGGCGCAAACCCAGCCTGCAACGTCCCAGTGCCCATCGTAACCCGAGCCAGCGACACCCCTCGTCCCAGCACAAACCCAGCCTGCGACGCCCACATACCAAACTGCCTGCTCCCTCGCTCCCAGCCCTGCTCATGCACGTCCCACTGCCCTGGGCCGTGCCCAGGGGACCCTGTGTGGGGAGGGCAGCCCAGCCCCATGGCCCCTTAGCTCCTGGGCTCCCTGCTGGGGCTGCCCACCAGTGGGGTGCTGTTAGGCACGGCCATGATGTTCTGCAGGTAGATGCACTGCCTGAGCGCTGTCTGGGAGCGGCTCTGCCCCTCGGCACTGTCGGTGTGAAAGCCCCAGGCCTTGCGCAGATTGTCCATCACCACCATGCGCTGGAAGGTCTCGGTGGCGAAGTAATAGGCCAGCGGGTCCAGGGCGGCGTTGGCGGAGGCCACCAGCAAGGTGCAGCGGTAGGAAAACTCCAGCATCTCGCCCTGCAGGGCGTCCACCTGGTAGCAGATCAGCACCAGGTGGAAAGGCAGGAAGCAGCCCAGGAAGATGGTGACGTTGGCCACGATCATGCTGCGGATCTTGGCACTGTTCACCAGCTCCATCTGGGCGGCCGCGCTGCGGCGGATGGCTCGGAGCAGGGCCCAGGAGCAGACCACCATGACCAGCAGCGGCAGAACGAAGCACAGCGCCATGGCCGAGGACACGCTGGGCTGGGTGACGTACTTGGGCTTGTTATCAAAGCAGTGTTCCATCAGTTTTCCCTTAGCCTGGGTGAAATAAGTGGGCACGGTGCCGGCACAGCTCAGCAGCCAGACGCCCAGGCAGATGTACTTGGCCTGTTTGCGCAGCGCCTTGACCCGGGGGTGCATGGGGAAGCAGACGGCCATGCAGCGGTCCCAGCTGATGCAGGTCAGCAGGAAGATGCTCCCGTACATGTTGACCAGCAGCAGCAGCCCCGTGATCTCGCAGACCTGGTCCCCCAGGCAGGGCCGCCGGCTATAGTAATAGATCCGGACGGGCAGGGACACCACCAGCAGCAGGTCGGAGACGGCCAGGTTCTTCATGTAGACGGTGGTGAGGGAGCGGATGCTGCTGCAGCGGAAGAAGATGTAGAGCGCGGCCAGGTTGAGCACCAGCCCCAGTGTGAAGATGAGGGTGTAGAGCCCCACAAAGACCGGGTCCGTCAAGCTGCTGCTGTTGTTGCAATTGGAGGTCATCTTGTTGTGAAGCTCCAGATCACGTGAGGGACAAGCTCGGGCAGTATCTGTCCCGCCGAGCATCGGATGCTGCCCCCCACGTGGCTCCGTGACCCACGATCTCTCCGAGCGCCGCCCGTCCTCAACCTAGGAGAAAGCAGGGAACAGGTGAGTTCGTCCCACTGGCCCAGGATGAAATAGATTTGTGGGACCATTCTGGGCTCCCGCATCGCCCCAGCACCGGGCTCCTGAATACAACCCAGATCTGAGGAGCTGTAAGAAAGAGATGCCTAATTTCCACATGCTGGAGAATCCGCCCCCAGCCCTGAGTCAGTTGGTCCCTGTCTGATCATGGCATGCGTGTGCAGGCGCACACACATATTAGATAAAAAACATAAAATACTCTTGCTGGACGGTTGCAAAGTAACATGAGTTTACTTCTTAGAATCCAGAGCCCCGGAACACACAAACCCAAACAGAGAGAGAGAAAGCAGGCTGCTCCATAAGGCAGAAAGGCCCAACTCACCCCATTTTGCGGTAGGCCATCTGCAGACTGGCCAATGCTAGACCCAGATCACCTGCTTCCCTACAGAGCCCCCAGCCTGCAAGTAGGACCAGGAAAACCCCTGAGTCAGCAGTGTGCCCTTGTTGCCAAGGCGGCCAACGGCATATTGGGCTGTATAAGTAGGGGCATTGCCAGCAGATCGAGGGAAGTGATCATTCCCCTCTCTTCGGCACTGGTGAGGCCTCATCTGGAGTATTGCGTCCAGTTTTGGTCCCCCCGCTACAGAAGGGATGTGGACAAATTGGAGAGAGTCCAGCGGAGAGCAACAAAAATGATCAGGGGGCTGGGGCACATGACTTATGAGGAGAGGCTGAGGGAACTGGGATTGTTTAGTCTGCAGAAGAGAAGAATGAGGGGGGATTTGATGGCTACTTTCAACTACCTGAAGGGGGGTTCCAAAGAGGATGGATGTAGGGCGGCCGGAGCAGAACAAAAAAAAAAAAGCGGCCGTGCCGCCCTAGGATTGGGCGGATGCCGCCTCGTTCAATCTGCCGCCCCAAGCACCAGCTTGCTCGGCTGGTGCCTGGAGCCGGCCCTGCTCGCAATACAATTTTCAATACACCACAGTCCTGAGGTTAATTCCTGTCCCTTCTGAACCTTAGCTACTTATTTTCAGTGTGAATTTGTCCAGCTGTTGCATCTTGTTCTGTCTTTTCCTGGTGGATAAAGGAGAACGCGAGGACCAGACATCTCTTCGTTCAGCGACTTCGCAGAGAGGGTAGAAAAATCTTTTCCAATGGAAAATGGCTTTTGGGTTGAACTGGAAACGTCCATTGTCAACGACACTTGGGGGGGATTTGTTAAATTTTTCAGTTGGCCAAAACCCCTGAAAAATTTCAACATGCACAAAAAACGTCTGTTGTTGTGGAAGCCTCTCGTGGTGAGAGAGCCCGTTTTCTAGAGCTGGTACTTACGGGCAGAGATCCTTAGGCAACACCACGCTGGACCGGAACGGAGACCCGTCTCGACACCCTGGCATGAGACCCCGCGGTAGCAGACGTGGGATAACCGATCCCCCACAGTCGGTTTCTTCCTGGTCATTAACCGTCCCTCTGTGGTGCTAAAGAGATCACACCCCATTTTCTATCGCAGGACCACCTGGCCTATTGTAGCCAGACTGTCTGTGCTGCGGCCACCCACGGGGAGCCCGAGTCAGGGGTTAGGGCCTGCTATGCCCGGCACTGGGCAGACGCTAGGCCCAGACGACCATCCCTGCCCAAGTGAATGAAAACAGACGGATGGATAGACAGGGCAGTGGGGGGGGGGGAGGAGGGGCAGGGTGAAGTCACACAAACAGGGGTGGCCCATGCAGAAAAGCAGAAGTCTCTTCAGAGAAACCACAGGGGCTTGAGGCACAGGCAGATAAGAGCCAAACCTGGATCTGCTCCTCAGCACCACTGAGCACCTAGAGCTCCCCACTTCAGCTGGGCAGGGGGCCGGGGGGGGGGGGGGGAGAGATCGGCCAGGGCCCGGTTCTGCCGAAAACCAAGCCCCTGATTTCACTCCCTAAATAGGGGGGAGTCCTGTGGCTTGTGTCAGGGAAGAGGAGAGGATCACAATGGACCCATCTGGCCTATGAAACTCATCCTGTACAGAGCACCACTACAAGGAGAACCTCGGGCTGGGCTAGCAGGGGCTGCGGGTCGGGAGTGAGGGGCACCGGCAGAGCTGGGGGGAGCCCAGGGCTGGGCTAGCAGGGGCTGCGGGTCAGGAGTGAGGGGCACCGGCAGAGCTGGGGGGGGACAGGGATGGGCTAGCAGGGGCTGCGGGTCGGGAGTGAGGAGCACCGGCAGAGCTTGGGGGGGGCAGAGCTGGGTTTGCAGGGGCTGTGGGTCGGGAGTGAGGGGCACCGGTAGGGCTGGGGGGGGACTGGGCTGGGCTAGCAGGGGCTGTGGGTCGGGAGTGAGGGGCACCAACAGAGCTGGGGGGAGCCCAGGGCTGGGCTAGCAAGGGGCTGCAGGTCGGTTGTGAGGGGCACCGGCAGAGCTGGGGGGGGCAGGGCTGGGCTAGCGGGGGCTGCGGGTCGGGAGTGAGGGGCACCAGCAGGGCGGGGGGGGCAGGGCTGGGCTACCAGGGGGCTGCAGGTCGGTTGTGAGGGGCACCGGCAGAGCTGGGGGGGCCCAGAGCTGGGCTAGCAGGGGCTGCGGGTCGGGAGTGAGGGGCTCCGGCAGAGCTGGGGGGGGGGCAGGGCTGGGCTAGCGGGGGCTGCGGGTCGGGAGTGAGGGGCACCGGCAGAGCTGGGGGGGGGGCAGGGCTGGGCTAGCGGGGGCTGCGGGTCGGGAGTGAGGGGCACCAGCAGGGCTGGGCTACCAGGGGCTGCGGGTTGGGAGTGAGGGGCACCGGCAGAGCTGGGGGGGCCCAGGGCTGGGCTAGCAGGGGCTGCGGGTCGGGAGTGAGGGGCACCGGCAGAGCTCGGGGAGGTGGGGGGCAGGGCAGGGCTAGCAGAGACTGCGATCCAGGATTGAGGGGCACTATAATGTATTAAAATAATGTAAATTATTTTTTTAAAATAACCCTGTTATCATGCTGGGGATTGAGCAAAGCCTAATTGAAGCTGGTGGGTGTAGCAGCCATCCTGAATTCACAACAAATGTACAAAGCCACGGAGCCCCTTTGTGGAACAGACACCCGAAACACTAGGAGCCACCCACACAAAACCAAGCCCAAGTCTGCGGGGCTCTCCTTGAGATGAGAAAGCTGATTGTTGGAGGGAGGGAGCCGGGTCTGGGTCCGTGCAGAAAGGCCACAGCAGCACACAGAGAACTAACAGCAGGAAGCCCCCAGAGACAGCCAGAGAAGCACCGAGAAACGGCGAAGAGCAGGAGCTTTTGAGCAGAGGGGTGGCTGTGGTTCTTTGTAAAGAAACAGGGTGGCTTCAAATAAATGCCTGAGTCCATCATCAATTTCTCCCCCCTAATGGAAACAACCCACTGCACCCCGAATATTGGTGAACGACTCAGGTCAACAATATTCAAGCAGGACATGAAACCCCTGAATTGGTGGATGTCACTGGCTAAGCACCGAGAAACCAGAGTTTGTTGACGTACTAAGCCAGCTTGTGAGGCCAGGAGCTTCTTCAGGAGGTGCAGAGGGAATATTTTCTTCACTGAAGTTTATTCAACTAGTTCAGTTCAAAGCTTTGAGCAGGGGGTGGGACTAGATGACCTCCCGAGATCTCTTCCAACGCTGATATTCTATGATTCTATGTGACATGGATTGGGAGTTGAAAAAGCAGGAAAGCTTGTTTTTCCTCTTCCAATAGCTGAATAAAAACTAGGTGTGAGGATGAGATCTACTAGTTCTAAAATCGTGAAGGGTGAGGTGACCAGAAACAATAAGTTCGCTTCACTTAACTGCAGATACCAATAGTTCCTTTGTTTAACAAATCCATCCGTTTTAAATGCAAAACATATTTTGATAAACTTCCTTTTTCTCTTCACGTGTCCAGCACGTGTAAACTAGTTTGATTTATGCAATAAAAACAAATTTAAAATGTTGTTTTTGTGCATTTTTAATTGAATTCCAGTTTCCACCCAAATGCAGCGTGACCAAACCACGAGTAAAAAGTTCCTCATCTCGTCAATAGGAAATGTGTCATTCACCATTTTCTAACATAACATAACAACAAACGTTCAGATGAGGACTGGATAAAAGTATCTTATGCTGTATAACTGCTTAACTAAATGTGGATGGATACACTGTATCGTCCTGGTTAGCAAAAAGAAGGACCAAATTATACCAACCAATGAGAATCTACCTTTCTTTATGTACAAAGGCAAAAGAAGATTTAAACTGATGATTTAAAACAAGATTTCCTGCTTGCTGATTTGTGTCAGTGGCTTGACTCACTTGGATTTAAATCAATCTACCCGGGGGACCAGAACAGCTGTTGTTAACAAATCTACGTTAAGAGGCAGTTGCATGGGCAATAGCTAAGCCCTTGGGGGTGAGGGAATCTGAGCCGGGCAGTTTACTAGGCGTTTGGCTGAACAAAGTCCCAGCCTCTGGCCCCACATCTCTCCAAATGCTGTGAGGGTGGCTGAGCCATGTCAAGCTGTTTGCCGCACCTCCAACGTCACACCAGCGAGGACACGGCTGACTCAGCAGCCACAGGTCGCAGGCAGCACTGGGGGGCAACCTCGCGCAGAGAGAGGAAAAAACAGGTCAGCATTTGTGCAGACAAGACACTTTGAAGGAATTATCTTTCCTCTGTTATCATCCGGTTCTCAGCCAAGGCATGGGGAGGCGAGGTCTCGGGCATGCTTGAGGGACAGCAGCAGAGCTGGGGGAAGAGGGGACCCAGGGCTGGGCTAGCAGAGGGCTGCAGCAGGTCGGGATTGAGAGGCACCAGTGGGGGTGACTGTAGCAGGACTCGGCCTCATGTTTCACTCTCAGACGTTACAGCAAGTTGAGCCACAAACCCCGTCCGCCCCTCCACCACCACCACGTCCATCCGTCGGGGGATTGTGCAAAGATGCTATCGGCTGAGTCTGTTTGTGTTTGTCTGTGGCTCAGGGCCTGCTTTGAGTCTGCTCGCTCAGAGATTGCGTGTGTGTGGGGTGGTGGTGGGGGCGGCGAACAGCCCTGGGAGATGAAGCCTGCACCAGAGAACTGAGCCGGCTACCGGGAGTCGGGTTCCAGAAAGCTCCTGGTGCAGGGAGAAGGAAATCATTCGGAAGGAAGGAGGGAAGGATGGAAGGAGGGAGGGAGAGATGGAGGGAAGGATGGATGGACAGAGGGATGGAGGGAAGGATGGATGGACGGATGGACAGAGGGATGGACGGAAGGAGGGAGGGAGGGAGGGATGGACGGAAGGAGGAAGGAAGGAATGAGGGAGGGATGGAAGGATGGACAGAGGGATGGAAAGAGGGAGGGACGGAAGGACGGATGGATGGAGGGAAGGAGGAAGGAATGAGGGATGGATGGACAGTGGGACGGATGGACAGAGGGATGGAAAGAGGGAGGGATGGAGGGATGGATGGATGGATGGATGGATGGATGGACGGAAGGAGGAAGGAATGAGGGAAGGATGGATGGACAGAGGGATGGAAAGAGGGAGGGATGGATGGATGGAGGGAAGGATGCACCATTATGGTTAAGATTGATACTCTGTGAATCTTTAACACCCATTTTTTCTACGTGCTCGAGAACCTGGCCGCTTACTTGGATTGATGTGAAAATCGCTGGGCCTCACGGGGATCCCGGGTCATGTCACTGGTCCAGATTTGAGGCCGTTTGCGCGAAGGTTTCCCAAGAATCAGCTCCCCCCCTAAAATAAAATCATGGGAAATCATCCAAGTGTTGCCATTCTTACACAGCGCAGGCCGAGGGCGCAGACTCTGCCTCTCCTAACCGCTCTCACCCCTTGGAACTGATCCCAGCCGGTGTCCGGCACCCACGGCCCCTTTGGGGAACCAAGACTGAAATCCTTCCTGAGGGTAAAAAACTGGCTGGCGCTCCACCGTGGCCCGAGCCGAGCTGACGCAAAGGCCTTGTACCCAGCGGCAAGCCAGCGTGTTTGCAGGCAGCCTGGCACCAGAACACACGAGGTGCTGCGGCCCTCGGCAGCACCCGTGCACCGTGAGAAACCGCCCTGGGCAGGTTTCGGGAAATGTGTGTCGGGCCCTTTAGTTGCTCTCTGCAAAAGGGGGATTCTGCTGGAAGCTTTTGCCCTGCGAGCAGAGCGTCCGGTTTGACAGCTGGTATCACCAAGTGCTCTGAAAGCCAGGCACAAGTTCAGGCCCCGCTCCGGCCCCCTCACTCCCCTTATTTTAACAGGCGTTCGGTGCCTAAACACCTTTGAGGCTCCGGGCCTCAGATTTTACTTCAGAAGCTTTGTGCAGGGGTTACGCAGAGGGCAGATGAGAGACGCTAGGAAGCGGCAGCAGCGGTTTTCGGGCCCTGGAAACGGGACGCGGGCGGCTTCCCTGGACTGAGTTTGAGCCCCGAACCGAAAACAGCTGCTCCGCTCTTCAAAGCGTTCACAGCTGTCAACGTGCCATCACACCTCTGAAAACGGCCATCGCCGGAAATGTCACAGGCGAGAAAAGCGTTAAGTCATCGGGCCCTATGTTAAACCTGTCAGAGCAAACTGCCAGTGATGTCCCCACCCCTCCCCGCCCCCACAAGCCACCAAGAGAGAGAAGTCTGCCGACCTGCCCCCTGCCCTGGAGAAGGGTTCATTCAATCAGCCAGTCGCCTAGGAAACCATTACACGGGCAGGGTCTCCTGCATAGCCCTGGCCACCTAAGCCCTGCACGGGGCCCAGTCCCTAAAGCATCTCCCAGAAAAGCTCCAGTCCGAGAGAGGGACCATCCACCACTGCTCGGGGGCGTTTGTTCCCACAGTTAATCACCCGCACTGTGAACAATTGTGATTTCTAGCCAGAATTTGTCTGGCTTTAACGTCCAGCCATTGGCTCTCGCTCGGTCTCTCTCTGCTATGTTAAAGACCCCATTAGTACCTGGTATTTTCTCCCCATGAAGCTAAGTAGACACCGGAATTGAGTCATTCTGATTTTTTGAGAAGCTAAACGGATTGAGTCCCTCGCTGTAAAGACGTTTCTCCAGCCCTTGAATCCTGAATCCCTTTTTCTGCCTCCTCGCCAACTTTTCAGCCTCCCCCTGATCACCCGGAGAGCAGAGCTGGGCGCAGTAGCCAGTATCCATCTGAGCAGCCCCGTGTAAACTCCCCGCCCTGCTGCTCTCATGCCACCCGTTTCTCCATCCGAGGATCACATTCATGGCCCTTTCCCCCCAGCATCGCGCTGGGCACGCGTGTGGAACTGTTTGCCCCCTAAGTCCTTTCCAGTCGCCAGTATCCAGGATTCAGGCCCCCGTGCTGCAGTACGGCCTGGCTTCCTCATTCCCCGGTGTACCGCTGCGCCCCGGCTGTGTTATCCATCTCACGGGGTTTGGCTGGGCCCGGCTTAGCGCCGTACGCCTGGCCCAGCCTCACACTTATGTACCAATTATCTGCCAGTCTTTGCTTCCTTCCCCCTCCCCGCCACTGCATCAGCAGGGAGTTTATCTTCATAGACTCATAGAAGATCAGGGTTGGAAGGGACCTCAGGAGGTCATCTAGTCCAACCCCCCTGCTCAAAGCAGGACCAAATCCCAACTCAATCATCCCAGCCAGGGCTTTGTCAAGCCGGGCCTTAAAAACCTCTAAGGAAGGAGATTCCACCACCTCCCTCGGGAACCCATTCCAGTGCTTCACCACCCTCCTAGTGAAATAGTGTTTCCTAATATCCCACCTAGACCTCCCGCACTGCAACTTGAGACCATTGCTCCTTGTTCTGTCATCTGAGAACAGCCGAGCTCCATCCTCTTTGGAACCCCCCTTCAGGTAGTTGACTTCATCAATGTACTTCATCGATGACCTGGATGAAGTACAATAGCCAATAGCCTCCAGCCCAGCTCCAAGCCTTGCGAAAGCAGCGAGACCGATTCGAAACACCGTGCCCTGGGTCATCAGCACCAAGGATCAAACCCGGGACCTCGGCATCTTAACGCAGGCGTCTCCGCCGCTCTCGTCCAACTCGCCTCCCCATGCCATACTGCCTGCCATTCCGCAGGGACAGATGAGGGAGAGGGGTCCCCGGGGTGCCCACCCACACCCACGGAGACCCCGTCGGCCTCCTCCAACACCATAGCCCAGCCCAGCATAAGCCCCAGAGCAATGTCCCGGGGCTCAGGGTACACTACCGGAGGAAACAGTGTTTAGCCAGGGTTTGTGTCTACGGCAGTGGGGAGGGATGGGGCCTCAGCTGAAGGGGTTGGGGGTTGTTCTAACAGAGACAAAAGGACACGGCTCACGGCAAACATTCCCCACCCCGCCGTGCTCCAAATTCGCTTCCAGATCGGACCCACTGGGGAAGCCAAAGGGCTGGACACGGATGGACCCCCCCCCCCCATCACCACACCCATCCCCCAGCCAAGCCCCTAACCCCAGGCATCCCTCGCTACCCGCCTGCCCCCCCCCCGTCTCTGCAGGCTCCTCACCCTGCCTGATGCCCCCCTCCCCATGCGGCCCCTCTGGGCTGGAGCAGCCCTGAGCCGTGGCAAGATCTCTCACCTGGCAGGGCCTCTGCCCACCCCGGGCCGCGCTGCTGCTGGCACAGCACGAGAAAGCAGGAACTGAGCCCGGCAGCGGCTCGGCACAGCCAACATTGTGCCTGCCGCACGCAGAGCGTTTCATAGCCGCTCGCGCTTCCTGAGAGCAAAAATATCACAGGAGAGTGAAAAACCCCCCAACGCGGGGGCAGAGGTGCCAGCAGCAGCCCGTTCCGCAGCCGTGCCCGTGGTCACCGCCACCCTGCGACATGGGGGGCGGGGAACTGGAGCACCAAGGGGAGAACCCAGGAGTCCTGGCTCCCAGCGCCCCCCTGCTCCAAGCCACCAGCCCCCCCTCCCCTCCCCTCCCCTCCCAGAGCCGGGGAGAGAACCCAGGAGTCCTGGCTCCCAGCCCCCCCTGCTCTGACCCACCAGCCCCCCCTCCCCTCCCAGAGCCGGGGAGAGAACCCAGGAGTCCTGGCTCCCAGCCCCCCCTGCTCTGACCCACCAGCCCCCACTCCCCTCCCAGAGCCGGGGAGAGAACCCAGGAGTCCTGGCTCCCAGCCCCCCCTGCTCTGACCCACTAGCCCCCACTCCCCTCCCCTCCCCTCCCCTCCCAGAGCCGGGGAGAGAACCCAGGAGTCCTGGCTCCCAGCCCCCCCTGCTCTGACCCACCAGCCCCCCCTCCCCTCCCAGAGCCGGGGAGAGAACCCAGGAGTCCTGGCTCCCAGCCCCCCCTGCTCTGACCCACCAGCCCCCACTCCCCTCCCAGAGCCGGGGAGAGAACCCAGGAGTCCTGGCTCCCAGCCCCCCCTGCTCTGACCCACTAGCCCCCACTCCCCTCCCCTCCCCTCCCCTCCCAGAGCCGGGGAGAGAACCCAGGAGTCCTGGCTCCCAGCGCCCCCCTGCTCCAAGCCACCAGCCCCCCCTCCCCTCCCAGAGCCGGGGAGAGAACCCAGGAGTCCTGCTCCCAGCCCCCCCTGCTCTACCCACCAGCCCCCCCACCCCTCCCCTCCCAGAGCCGGGGAGAGAACCCAGGAGTCCTGGCTCCCGGTCCCCCTGCTCTAACCCACCAGCCCCCACTCCCTTCCCAGAGCCGGGGAGAGAACCCAGGAGTCCTGGCTCCCAGCCTCCCCTGCTCTATATCCCCCAGCCTCCACTCCCCTCCCAGAGATGGGGAGAGAACCCAGGAGTCCTGGCTCCCAGCGCCCCCCTGCTCCAAGCCACCAGCCCCCCCTCCCCTCCCAGAGCCGGGGAGAGAACCCAGAAGTCCTGGCTCCCAGCCCCCCCTGCTCTACCCACCAGCACCCCCTCCCCTCCCCTCGCCTCCCCTCCCCTCCCAGAGACGGGGAGAGAACCCAGGAGTCCTGGCTCCCGGTCCCCCTGCTCTAACCCACCAGCCCCCACTCCCCTCCCAGAGCCGGGGCGAGAACCCAGGAGTTCTGGCTCCCAGCCCCCCTGCTCTAACCCACCAGCCCCCACTCCCTTCCCAGAGCCGGGGAGAGAACCCAGGAGTCCTGGCTCCCAGCCCCCCTGCTCTAACCACCGGCCCCCACTCCCCTCCCAGAGCCAGGGAGAGAACCCAGGAATCCTGGCTCCCAGCCCCCCCTGCTCTAACCCACCAGCCCCCCACTCCCTTCCCAGAGCCGGGGAGAGAACCCAGGAGTCCTGGCTCCCAGCCCCCCCTGCTCTAACTCTCCAGCCCCCACTCCCCTCCCAGAGCCGTGGAGAGAACCCAGGAGTCCTGGCTCCCGGCCCCCCACCCAAACCCCCAATACCCGATTCCTCAGCAGTTATCCAGGGGCCCACTTACCAGTTAACCCGACAGCCTTTATTTTGGGGGGATAGGGGGGCTGGGTGCTAGGACTCCTGGGTTCCACCCCCAGCTCTGGAAAAGTAGGGGTGTGGGGGTGGGGGGCTGGGAGCCCGGACTCCTGGGTTCTCTCCCAGATACTGGTGACTCTGTGGTGACCTGGGGGCGGGTTGCCCGAGGCAGGAGGTGGGGGCTGGGGCGGGAGCTTGTCCTCGCTGTGACCTGGGAGCTGTTTGCACAGGGCCCGTGGGCAGGAGGCGCTGAAGCGAGGGGCCCTGCCTGTGGTGGGGGCCTGCGGTGGCTTGGAGCTCGTAGGGTGGGGTGCAGCAAACCCAGGCAGCTGCAGGCTGCAGTGTGCCCAGCTGGGGGGGCAGGGAGCTAAGGGGGGGGCAGAGCGCCCAGCTGGGGGGTGGGGGAGTCTGTCTATGGGCTCAGCTGGAAGTTCAGCAACCGCAACACGGGGGGGGGGGGCAGGGTTGTTCCACAGACGTTTATTTAAAAATAGCTCAGAGCAGGGACACGCCGGCACCGCCCCCCCCCCCCCAGATCCAGGGGACCCGGTCCCTGCTCAGCGGCCAAGCAGGGCAGCCCAAGGGGTTGAATTCGGGCGACCAGGTGTCCGGTCCCCGGTCGGAAAGGGACCCTGGCGGCTCCGGGCAGCACCCGGTCGCGGTGCCGCAGGGCGAAGGCAGGCGAGTCCCTACCTGTGCTGGCCGCGCTGCGCCCCTGTCTGGCTCCTAGGCAGGGTGGGGAGGGTGCCCCACAGGGCTCCCTGCGCTGCCCCCGCCCCGGGTACCAGCTCTGCTATCCCATTGGTCGGGAACTGGTCAATACAGGGTGGGGGGGCAGCGCATGGTCCCTCCTGGCCCCCCTGCCTTGGTCCCGGACTTGCTGGCCGCTTCTGGGGTGCAGCGGGGTGCCCCAGGACAGGCAAGAAGCCGGCCTCAGCCCCGCTGCACCGGGAGCCCCCCCGAGGTAAGCTCACGTCCCAACCCCGCGCCCTAACCCCCAGCCCTGAGCCCCCCCAAACCCAGAGCCCCCTCCTGCACCCCAAACTCCTCATCCCCGGCCCCACCCCAGAGCCTGCACCCCCATCCCAGAGCCTGCACCCTCCTACACCCCAACTCCCTGCCCCAGCCTGGAGCCCCCTCCCGCAGCCTGAACCCCTCATTTCTGGCCCCACCCCAGAACCCACACCCCCAGTTCGAGCCCTCACCCCCTCCCGCCCCCGCCCCCTAACCCCCTGCCCAGTGACAGTGAGTGAGGGTGGGGGAATGCAATGAGCAGGGGGCGTGGCCTCAGGGAAGGAGGCGGGGTGGGGCGGTGCCTCAGGGGAGGGGCGGGGTTAGGGATCAGAAAGTTCGGTAATCTAAGTTGACTCTGGCGGGGGAGGGGGGAGGAAGCCCCAGTCCCCAGCTCTGCCCCCCCGCAGGCCCCACCCTGTCACTTCCCCACAGCACGATTGCTCCATCGCTCCCAGTGCTGCATCATTTCCCCCACGCCCTGCGCAGGCGCGGGGCTGGGGGGGGCATCTGCCCTGGGGAACTGCAGTGCGGGGCGCTCACCCCCCCGGGGCCCCCGTGCAGCATGGGGCGCTCACCCCCCCGGAAATCCCCCTGCAGTGCGGGGCGCTCACCCCCCCGGGGCCTCCGTGCAGTGCGGGGCGCTCACTCCCCCCCGGAAATCCCCCTGCAGTGCGGGGCGCTCACCCTCCCCCCCGGGTCCCCCCCATGCAGTGCGGGGCGCTCACCCCCCCCGGGATCCCCCTGCAGCACGGGGCGCTCACCCCCCCGGGGCCCCCGTGCAGCGCGGGGCGCTCACTCCCCCCCGGAAATCCCCCTGCAGTGCGGGGCGCTCACCCCCCCCGGGGCCCCCGTGCAGTGCGGGGCGCTCACCCCCCTGGGGCCCCCGTGCAGCGCGGGGCGCTCACCCCCCCCGGAAATCCCCCTGCAGTGCGGGGCGCTCACCCCCCTGGGGCCCCCATGCAGTGCGGGGCGCTCACCCCCCCGGGTCTCCTCCCGTGCAACGCGGGGTGCACACCCTCCCCGGACCCCCCCGTGCAGCGCAGGGCGTTCACCCCCCCCCGGACGCCCCCGTGCAGTGCGGGGCACTCACCCACCCCCGGGGCCCCCCTGCAGCACGGGGCGCACACCCTCCCCGGACCCCCCCCCCGTGCAGCGCAGGGCGCTCACCCCCCCCCAGACGCCCCCGTGCAGTGCGGGGCACTCATCCCCCCCCCGGGCTCCCCCCGTGCAGTGCGGGGCGTTCACCCACCCCCACGGGGCCCCCCTGCAGTGCGGGGCGCTCAGCCCCCCCGGGTTCCCCCCGTGCAGTGCGGGGCGCTCACCCCCCCTGGGGCCCTCCTGCAGGGCGGGGCGCCGAGCCCCGGCAGCGTGACCCACCCGTGCAGGGCGACATGGGCGTGGGAGCTGCGGTTCGTCCGCCGCACCAGGGAAGCGCAGTGGGTGGCGGGCGCCCAGCGCAGGCCACGTCCTGGCACCGCTCACGCAGGAGCTGGGACAGGGGCCAGCCGGCAAAGGGACCGGGCCTGGGGGGCAGAGAGCGGAATCAGCGGGGTCACCACCCCATGGTGGGATGCAGGCAGCGCCCCCCCCCGGCCCCCAGGGGTCACCGCCGCTCCCTGCCCCCAGGGGTCACCGCCCCTCCCGGCCCCTCCCCGCGTCCAGGGGTCACCACCCCTCCCAGCCCCTCACCCCCACCAGGGGGCACCGCCCCATGGGGGGAATACAGGCAGCGCCCACCCGGCCCCAAGGGGTCACCGCCGCTCCAGGCCCCACCCGGCCCCCAGGGGGCACCGCCCCATGGGGGGAATACAGGCACTGCCCCCCTGGGGGGAAACACACAGGGCAGGGGGGTGCTGGGCAGTTACTGGGAGGTACCGGGGGGTCCCTGGGCGGTCGTGGGAGGGTTTCCAGGGGGGGTGCCGGGGCAGGTGCCAAGGGGGTGTCAGGGGGGTCCCTGGGCGGTTGTGGAGGGGGGATTCCGGGGGGGGTTCCGGCGGGTGTCCCTGGCCGGTCCCGCGGGGGGTCTCACCCAGCAGCCCAGAGGAGGGCGGGTTGTGCTGAATGGCCTCGGCCGCGTTCTCCTGGACGAGGTCCCCAGCTGCCGCTCGAGCGGCGGGTGCAGGGGGAGGGCGGCCTGGGGGGGCCCTTGCCCGCCACCCCCGGCACTGGGTGAAGATGGGGTAGTCGGGGCTCCGGTACCACTACAGGGAGGGGCCAGTCGGTGAGAGAGACAGATTCCTCCCCATCCTCCCACTGACACCCCAATGCGCTCCCTCAGCCCCCCAACACAGCCCCCCCATAATCCCACTCTGCTCAGCAGGGCCCTGGTGCCTGTCACCCCCAATCCGTCCTTCCCAGCTCCCCGACTTTCTCCTGGGACGTTCGGCACCCACATCCCTGCAGCACCCCATACACCCCACCCCCAGGGGGCACGAACCCCCCACAGCCCCCCCATTGCCCGCCACTTCCCAGGACCCCTGCGGTGCCCTGGGGTCCGTGCCAGCCCCACCACCGCCAGCCTCGGCCCCTTTGCCCCCATCTGGCTCCATCCCAGGACCTCCCACGGCTATCGCACGGGGCCCCCTGGAAGGGTCCCCAAACCCCGCTACAGACCCCAGTGCTCAGGGACCCCGTCCCATGCTCCTGCAGCGCATTGACCACCCATAGCCCCCATTCCCCCGGCCCCATGGGCCACACAGCCAGTCCCTCCCCTGCCCCCCTCAGTCCCCAGGTCTCACCTCCTGCAGGTCCCAGGCCACCAGCACCCCGGAGCCGTAGGGCGGCTCGTCCAGAAAGTGGTGCCCCTTGGACGCCATCAGCTGGGGGGCGGGGGGGGTTAGTGGTGGGGAGGGCAGCACAGCCCCCCTCCCCTGCCCTGCACCCCCCCAGCACCCCAACCCCCCCTCCCCCGCCCTGCACCTCTCAGCCCCCCAACCGCCTCCTTCCCCGCCCTGCACCTCCCCAGCCCCCCAACTGCCTCCTCCCCAGCCCTGCACCTCCCCAGCCGCCCTGCAACCCCCCAGCCCCCCAACCACCTCCTCTCCTGCCCTGCACCCCCCAACTCCCTCCCCTCCTGCCCTGCACCCCCACAGCCCCCCAACCACTCCCTCCCCCACCCTGCAACTCCCAGCCACCTCCTCCCCCGCCCTGCAACCCCCCAGGCCCCCAACTGCCCCCTCCCCCGCCCTGCACCCCTGAGCCCCCCCAATGGCCCCAGCCCCCACCTGGGAGGTGAGCAGCCGCAGGGCGGTTTGGATCCCATGTCGCGCTCGTAGCCGGCGGTCGGGGCCGTGTTGAACCTCAGCACCACGTCGTGGGCGTCTGGGCAGAGGAGCTCGCACGCCCCCGAGTGCCCCCCACATTCACACACATCCCAGAGGATGGGGCTGCTCACGCTCACACACCCCGCGTGCAAATGGGGCCAGGCAGTCCCCGTGCGAATGGGGCTGCTCACACTGACACCCTCCATGTACAAATGGGGCCAGGCACCCCCCCGTGCAAATGGGGCTGCTCACACTCACACACCCCTTGTGCAAATGGGGCCAGGCACACACCCCGTGCAAATGGGGCCAGGCACACCCCTCTGTGCAAATGGGGCTAGGCACACCCCCATGCGAATGGGGCTGCTCACACTCACACCCCCCTTGTGCGAATGGAGCCAGGCACCTCCCCGTGCAAATGGGGCTGCTCACGCTCACACACCCCTCGTGCGAATGGGGCCAGGCACCCCCTGTCACGGAGTGTGGGGGGACACAAGGCCCTGCACCCCCGGCTTCCTGCGATTCACCATGACTCTTAGCCAGCCAGTAAAGCAGAAGGTTTATTCAGACGACAGGAACACAGTCCAAGACAGGTCTTGCAGGCACAGACAACAGGACCCCCCTCAGTTAGGTCCATCTTGGGGTCCCAGGGCACCCCAGCCCCCTTGGGAGGTCAGAGCCCCGTCTGCCTCCCAGCCATATCATCAGCCAGCTCCCCAAACTCTCCCTTCAGCAACCCCTCCCACAGCCTTTGTTCAGTTTCCAGGGCCAAGGTGTCACCTGGCCTCTAACCCCTCATGTTACATGCTCAGGTAGCTTCCATCAAGGCCAGTCTCCCATCCCCCAATGCAGACCATCCTAGCCAACCTCCCCTGCCTTCCCAGCCAACACTCCCCACTCAGCATTCACAGACCACATTAAGAACAGTCCCAGTTCGTCACATCTCTCCCCCCTTCGAGACCGAACTGAGCGGGGTCACTTTAGCCAGTGACCCGGGGAAGTTCGAACCTACCCCCATTCCCGTGGATGCCCCAGCATCCCTCCCATTCCTTGGTGAGAATTACACCAGGCCCTTCCAGTTTCACACCCCCCCTTAGGTCGGGTGTGCTCGATGGCACTCGTAGTTCACATGTGGGAAGGTTTATGCGGCCTGTGCCCTTTTCCCACCCCAATACCCCTGGGGTTCCAACTGGGCTGGGGTCTTCTCCCAGCGCTCCAGTCTGGAGGTCTGTGCTTCGGGCTCTCTTAGTTCAGAGCCCCTCTTTTAACCTCGGCCACCCTCCGGAAAGGCTCCTCTATGCTGGGCAAGGGTCCTAAAGCCGTTTTCCCCTTGTCCCGGGCCTTCCTCCCCCTCTGACAGGGGTCACAGGCTCGGCAGTACTGCCGGACAGTAGCAAAGACCCCAGGCCAGTAAAAGCTCCGTAGCAGCCTCTGCTGGGTACGCCAGGTCCCCTGGTGCCCTGAGAGGGGAATGTCATGGGCCCGGTACAGCAGCTGGCGGCGATACTTCTGGGGTACCACCAGCTGCCTCCTGATCCCCCCTGACTCCATTTTCCCTGGGGGAGCCCATTCTCGGTACAGGAACCCCTTCTCCCACAGGAACCTTTTCCGGCCGCCTCTCCCCATGGTCTGTACCGCACCGAGGTCGGCCAGGTCCCTTATCTTCCGCAAGGAGGGATCTTTCTGCACCTCGGCCTGGAACTCAGCAGCTGGGACAGGGATGGCCACCTGCTCTCTCTTGCCGGCTGGGCCTGAAGCCGCAGCCTCCCTGAGCCGTGTCCCTGGGCGTTCCCTCCCCACCAGGTTAGGGTCCTGCGCCTCGGGCAAGGCACCCTCCCCAAGGTCAGGGCGCAGTGCCCCTCGCCGACTCTGGCTACGGGTCACAACCAGGACACCCTGGGGGCTGCTTGGCCAGTCCTCCAGGTTGTCGCGGAGTGTGGGGGACTCAGGGCCCTGTACCCCCGGCTTCCTGTGATTCACCGTGACTCTCAGCCAGCCAGTAAAGCGGAAGGTTTATTGGATAACAGGAACACAGTCTACAGCAGAGCTTGTAGATACAACCAGGACCCCTCAATCAAGTCCTCTTGGGGAGTGCAGGGAGCTTAGACCCCAGCTTGGGGTTCCCTGCGTTGCACCTCCCAGCCCAAAACTGAAGAACTCTCAAAACCCTCCAGCAGCTCTCTCCCCCATCCCCTCTGCTCCTCCTCTCCTTTGTTCAGTCTCCCGGGCAGAAGGTGTCACTTCTCCCACCCCCCTTCCTGGCTCAGGTTACAGCTCAGGTAGCTCAATGTAACTCCCAGGCTACATTCCCAGGTCAAATCCGCCCTGCTCCCTGCTCCGTCACACAGGTCCCTCCCCATTAGCACCTCAGTGGGCAAATACGGGTGTACCCCCACGTCCTTGGGGCCCTCCTTGGCCTCCCACTTCAGGTGTACCCTCGCCATGGGCACTTTGACTGGGGTCCCGCCCACCCCCGTCAGGGTCAGGTAGGTGTTGGGCACCACCTGATCTGGGGCCACCACCTCGGGCCGGGCCAGCGTGACCTCTGCGCCCGTATCCCAGTATCCATTGACCTTCCTCCCATCCACCTCCAGGGGAACAAGGTACTTTCTCCGCAGGGACAGCCCCGCGCCCACCGTATAAACCAAAAACCCTGAGTCTGGAACATCCAGCCCCCTAGAGGAGCTGGCCTGGGGCCCTCCTCTCTCCTGAGCTGTTGGGAAGCTGTCAGCCCCCCTTGCCTGGGCCGTCTTCCCCTCGTCCGGCTGGGTCTCTACCCAGTCAACCCTCTGTGGGTTGGGTTCGCTCAGTCTGTCCCTGAGCCTGAGGCACTGGGCCCGTATGTGGCCTCTTTGGCCACAGTGATAGCAGCCCATGTCCCGTGGGTCCCCTTGAGCGGGTTGGATGGACCTGACGCTGGATGTTCCCCTTTGGTGGGCGTTCTCCATATTTCCCCGCTGGGAGATCCCATGGTGACCCTCTCTCTGCGTTGTGGTGGGACTGTTTCTTTGGGACTCCTCCCTGTTATCCCCTGCCCGACTGTTCACAAACTCGTCGGCCAGCTGGCCTGCATGCTGCGGGTTCTCTGGTTTTTGGTCCATCAACCATCGCCTCAGGTCAGATGGGCACTGCTCATACACGTGCTCCAGTACGAATAGGTCAAGCAGGTCCTCTTTAGTTTGGGCCCCAGCTGTCCACTTGCGGGCATACCCCTGTGCCCGGTTGGCTAGTTGTAGGTATGTGACCTCACGGGTTTTACGCTGACTCCGGAACCTTTTCCGGTACATCTCAGGGGTCAGCCCAAACTCGCGGAGCAGGGCCTTTTTGAACAATTCGTAGTCCCCTGTCTCCGCCCCTTTCAGTCGGCTGTACACCTCCCTGGCTGTGGAGTCCAGTGAGGGGATGAGAAACTGGAGCCTATCTGCAGGGTCAACCTGGAGCAGCTCGCAGGTATTCTCAAAGGCCGTCAGGAAGGTATCCATGTCCTCCCCCTCCTTACACTGGGCCAGGAAGCACTTATCAAAGCTCTTTGCAGTCTTGGGTCCCCCCTCGCTCACCACAGCTGGGGTCCCACTGCTCCTCAGCCTGGCCAGTTCCAGCTCATGCTGACGTTGGTCCCGCTCATGTTGACGTTGTTTCTCCTTCTCTTCCCGCTCCTGCTTCAGTTCTTGCTGCCTTAACTCGAGCTCTTTCAGTCTTATCTCCCTGTCATATTCCAGTCGCATCCGCTCCCAGGACGGAGAGCTCCGCTGGGATGATCCCCTGCTGGCCGCCGGGGTCACGGTGCCCTCGGTATTCGCTGGGCTTCCCCCAACCCTTCCCCTAGGTATAGGTAGGCAGGGTCTCGGGATGTCCTCGGCAGCGGTCTGACCCCTCCCAGCCATGTCAGGCCCCGGGGCCCCCGCTGCATCCGCCGGGCGGCTGCCCTCAGGGACAGGGCTCGGTTCATCCAAGCGACCCTTCTCCTCCAGCTGGGCAATGAGCTGTTCTTTGGTGGACCTCCCAATGCGCAGCCCCCTCTGCCTGCACAGCTCCACCAGGTCGCTCTTGCGGCGTTTAGCATACATCCTCCTGCTGGCCACTCGCCGGCCTGTGCTCTCCGCTTTCCACCGTTCCAGGGGGACCCCTAGTGTGCCAGCCCTTCTTCAGGTCACCACCTCTCTGCCAGGGTCGAGCTGCAGACTCCTCCACCCCAGGACTGCTCGCTGCGATCCCCCGGGGGACCCTGTTACTGCAACAGTCCTTCTCTCTGGTCACACACTCCCAGGGGTCAATCGCCCCCTGAACCGTCTCTCTCTGACTCTTCAGCCCACCTGGTCCCCATCGATCCCCCTTCGTTTTACTGCTCCCCAGTCACTTACTGCAGGAAGCGCCGTCCACGGGGTGCAGTAGATCCCACCGCTGCCACCAGTTGTCACGGAGTGTGGGGGGACACAAGGCCCTGCACCCCCGGCTTCCTGCGATTCACCATGACTCTCAGCCAGCCAGTAAAGCAGAAGGTTTATTTAGACGACAGGAATACAGTCCAAGACAGGTCTTGCAGGCACAGACAACAGGACCCCCTCAGTTAGGTCCATCTTGGGGTCCCAGGGCACCCCAGCCCCCTTGGGAGGTCAGAGCCCAGTCTGCCTCCCAGCCATATCATCAGCCAGCTCCCCAAACTCTCCCTCCAGCGTCTCCGCCCCCAGCCTTTGTTCAGTTTCCCGGGCAAAGGTGTCACCTGGCCTCTAACCCCTTCCTGGGTTCTCATGTTACATGCTCAGGTATCCTCCCTCATGGCCCGTCTCCCATCCCCCAATGCAGACCGTCCTAGCCACACTCCCCTGCAACCTTCCCAGCCAACACTCCCCACTCAGCATTCACAGACCACATTAAGAACAGTCCCAGTTCGTCATACCCCCCCCCCCGTGCAAATGGGGCTGCTCGTGCTCACACACCCCTTGTGCAAATGGGGCCAGGCACACCCCTCTGTGCAAATGGGGCTGCTTGTGCTCACACACTATCACAGAGTGTGGGGGGGACACAAGGCCCTGCACCCCCGGCTTCCTGCGATTCACCATGACTCTCAGCCAGCCAGTAAAGCAGAAGGTTTATTTAGACGACAGGAATACAGTCCAAGACAGGTCTTGCAGGCACAGACATCTTGGTGCACCACAGCCCCATTGTGGGGGGCAGAGCCCCGTCTGGGGTCCCTCCATTACCAGCCAGCTCCTGAAACTCTCCCTCCCCCAGCGTCTCCTCCCCCAGCCTTTGTCCAGTTTCCCGGGCCAAGGTGTCACCTGGCCTCTAACCCCTTCCTGGGTTCTCATGTTACATGCTCAGGTATCCTCCGTCAGCCAGTCTCCCATCCCCCCATGCAGACCGTCCTAGCCACACACCCCTGCCACCTTCCCAGCCAACACTCCCCACTCAGCATTCAAAGACAACATTAAGAACAGTCCCAGTTCGTCACACACACCCCTCGTGCAAATGAGGCCAGGCACACCCCTTGTGCGAAGAGGGCTGCTCATGCTCACACATACCCCTCGTGCGAATCGGCACTCACGCTCCCCGTGCACTCACCGATCTCCTTGCCAAGGCCTGAATTCTGCAGGGACACGGCCGAGCTCCCCACGGCGCAGGTCCGCAGGGGGCCAGCTCTTCCGCCAGGTCCCTCTGGGGCAGAACCCCCCTCCACTCGGGGGTGGCGAAGGGCCCTTCCCCCGGGTACAGGGTCCGCACCGTCACCTGAGCCTTCAGCTGGCACAGCAGCCCCAGCCCCTGTCCCGTGGGGATGTCTCCTCCTTCCAGAGGTGCCAGGGCAAGGGGCCCCCGGGGCCGCTGAGCCGTGGGGCCCCCTCCCGGCACTGCCCCCCGAACAGCACCTCCTCCAGGCGGTGCAGGAAGCTTCCAGTGCCGGGGAGCCAGCCCCTGGCCGGGGGGGGGGCCTAGGCACGGCCCCGGGGGACCCAGGCATCCGGCTGGCCTTGCTGGAGGGCAAGGTGGTGCCGTTGGTCGCTGGGGACGTGTCGATGCCCCGGGCCATCTTCTCCGTGGCCCCACTGGAGCCCCCCGGGCCCCCAGCTCACCCGGGCACTAAGCTGCAGCCCCAGCCCCGTCTCCAGGCACAGCACCGCAAGGCACAGGCCGGCGAAGGCAACGCAGACGCAGCCCCGGCCTGACCTCCGGGGCAAGCGTGGCCACCGGCGTGGGTCCATCGGCCTGGGGGGGAACAGGAGCTCGGTGAGATGCAGCCAGTTCTGGGGTGGGGCGCGGGGGCTGTTTAGACAGGGACCCCCTGCCCGGCACCGAGAGGCGGCTGGCTCTGGGGTGGAGCATGGGGGATGTTTACACGGGGACCCCCTGCCTGGCACCGAGAGGCAGCTGGCTCTGGGGTGGAGCATGGGGGATGTTTACGGGGGGAACCTCCTGCCCGGCACTGAGAGGTGGCTGGCTCTGGGGTGGGGTGCGGGGGATTTTTATACAGGGACCCCCTGCCCGGCACCGAGAGGCGGCTGGCTCTGGGGTGGGGTGTGGGGAGATGTTTACACGGGGACCCCTTGCCCGGCACCGAGAGGCGGCTGGGTATGGGGTGCGGCACAATACAAGCCATTGATCCTGGCGTCTGGGCGCTGGAGGGGTTTGGACTCACCACTGGTCCCTGGGCTGGTGGCTGCTGTGAGCCCTGGGCTCAGGGACCCGACCGTGGGGCGCTGCCCGGCCTGCACGGGTCTCCCTGCGGGGGCGGCGGAGGGTTGTCAGTCATTGTCTGCAATTATCCCCCCCCCGGGTGAGTGGCTGCACCTGGAACTGCCCCCGGTTGGGGTCAGAGTCTGTCCTGGGGCATGGGGGAGCAGTAGACTCGGGGGGGCAGGTGTCAGGGGCAGAGTGTGGGGGTGGGGGTCAGAGTCTGTCCTGGGGCGTGGGGGAGCAGTAGCGTCGGGGGGTGGGGCAGGTGTCAGGGGCAGAGTGTGGGGGTGGGGGTCAGAGTCTGTCCTGGGGCGTGGGGGGGGCAGTAGAGTCAGGGGGCAGGTATCAGGGGCAGAGTGTGGGGATGGGGGTCAGAGTCTGACCTGGGGCGTGCGGGGGCAGTAGAGTCGGGGGGCAGGTGTCAGGGGCAGAGTGTGGGGGTCAGAGTCTGTCCTGGGGCGTGGGGGGGGGGGAGTACCGTCGGGGGGGCTGGTGTCAGGGGCAGAGTGTGGGGGTGGGGGGGGTCAGAGTCTGTCCTGGGGCATGGGGGGGGCAGTAGAGTCGGGGGCACGAGTTTGGGGCAGAGTGTGGGGGTGGGGGCCAGAGTCTGTTCTGGGGCGTTGGGGGGGGGAGTAGCGTCGGGGGGCAGGTGTCAGGGGCAGAGTGTGGGGGTGGGGGTCAGAGTCTGTCCTGGGGCGTTGGGGGGTCAGTAGAGTCGGGGGGGAGGTGTCAGGGGCAGAGTGTGGGGGTGGGGGTCAGAGTCTGTCCTGGGGCGTGGGGGGGGAGTAGCGTCGGGGGGCAGGTGTTGGGGGCAGAGTGTGGGGGTGGGGGTGGGGTCAGAGTCTGACCTGGGGCATGGGGGGGCAGTAGAGTGGGGGGGCAGGTGTCGGGGCAGAGTGTGGGTGTGGGGGTCAGAGTCTGTCCTGGGGCGTGGGGGGGCAGTAGAGTCGGGGGGGCAGGTGTCAGGGGCAGAGTGTGGGGATGGGGGTCAGAGTCTGTCCTGGGGCGTGGGGGGAGTCAGTAGAGTCGGGGGGGCAGGTGTCGGGGCAGAGTGTGGGGGTCAGAGTCTGTCCTGGGGCGTGGGGGGGCAGTAGAGTGGGGGGGCAAGTGTCAGGGGCAGAGTGTGGGTGGGGGGGTCAGAGTCTGTCCTGGGGCGTGGGGGGGGCAGTAGCGTCGGAGGGGCAGGTGTCGGGGCAGAGTGTGGGGGTCAGAGTCTGTCCTGGGGCGTGGGGGGGGCAGTAGAGTCGGGGGGCAGGTGTCAGGGGCAGAGTGTGGGGGTGGGGGGCAGAGTCTGTCCTGGGGCGTAGAAGGGGTCAGTAGAGTCGGGGGGCAGGTGTCAGGGGCAGAGTGTGGGGGTGGGGGTCAGAGTCTGTCCTGGGGTGTGGGGGGGCAGTAGCGTTGGGGGGGCAGGTGTCAGGGTCAGAGTGTGGGGGTGGGGGTCAGAGTCTGTCCTGGGGCGTGGGGGGGGCAGTAGAGTCGGGGGGGCAGGTGTCAGGGGCAGAGTGTGGGGGTGGGGGTCAGAGTCTGTCCTGGGGCATGGGGGAGCAGTAGCTTCGGGGGGCACGTGTCAGGGGCAGAGTGTGGGGATGGGGGGGTCAGAGTCTGTCCTGGGGCGTGGGGGGGGTCAGTAGAGTTGGGGGGGAGGTGTCAGGGGCAGAGTGTGGGGGTGGGGGTCAGAGTCTGTCCTGGGGCGTGGGGGGGCAGTAGCGTCGGGGGGGCAGGTGTCGAGGCAGAGTGTGGGGGTCAGAGTCTGTCCTGGGGCGTGGGGGGGCAGTAGAGTCGGGGGGCAGAGTGTGGGTGTGGGGGTCAGAGTCTGTCCTGGGGCGTGGGGGGGCAGTAGCGTCGGGGGGGCAGGTGTCGAGGCAGAGTGTGGGGGTCAGAGTCTGTCCTGGGGCGTGGGGGGGCAGTAGAGTCGGGGGGGAGGTGTCAGGGGCAGAGTGTGGGGGTGGGGGGCAGAGTCTGTCCTGGGGCGTGGGGGGACAGTACAGTCGGGGGGGCAGGTGTCAGGGGAAGAGTGTGGGGGTGGGGGTCAGAGTCTGTCCTGGGGTGTGGGGGGGCAGTAGCGTTGGGGGGGCAGGTGTCAGGGGCAGAGTGTGGGGGTGGGGGTCAGAGTCTGTCCTGGGGCGTGGGGGGGGCAGTAGAGTCGGGGGGGCAGGTGTCAGGGGCAGAGGGTGAGGGTGGGGGTCAGAGTCTGTCCTGGGGCGTGGGGGAGCAGTAGCTTCGGGGGACACGTGTCAGGGGCAGAGTGTGGGGATGGGGGGGTCAGAGTCTGACCTGGGGCGTGGGGGGGGCAGTAGAGTTGGGAGGGCAGGTATCAGGGGCAGAGTGTGGGGGTCAGAGTCTGTCCTGGCGCATGGGGGGGCAGTAGCGTCGGGGGGCAGGTGTCAGGGGCAGATTGTGGGGGTCAGAGTCTGTCCTGGGGCGTGGGGGGTCAGTAGAGTCGGGGGGCAGGTGTCAGGGGCAGAGTGTGGGGGTCAGAGTCTGTCCTGGGGCGTGGGGGGGTCAGTAGAGTCGGGGGGCAGGTGTCAGGGGCAGAGTGTGGGGGTGGAGGTCAGAGTCTGTCCTGGGTCAGGGGCAGAGTGTGAGGGTGGGGGTGAGAGTCTGTCCTGGGGCGTGGGGGGGGGGGGGGGTCAGTAGAGTCGGGGCGGGAGGTGTCAGGGGCAGAGTGTGGGGGTGGGGGTCAGAGTCTGTCCTGGGACGTGGGGGGGGGGGGTCAGTAGAGTCGGGGCGGGAGGTGTCAGGGGCAGAGTGTGGGGGTGGGGGTCAGAGTCTGTCCTGGGGCGTGGGGGGGGGGGGGGTCAGTAGAGTCGGGGCGGGAGGTGTCAGGGGCAGAGTGTAGGGGTGGCGGGGTCAGAGTCTGACCTGGGGCGTGGGGGGGCAGTAGAGTGGGGGGGCAGGTGTCGGGGCAGAGTGTGGGGGTGGGGGTCAGAGTCTGTCCTGGGGCGTGGGGGGGGCAGTAGCTTCGGGGGGCAGGTGTCAGGGGCAGAGTGTGGGGGTGGAGGGGTCAGAGTCTGTCCTGGGGCGTGGGGGGGCAGTAGCGTCGGGGGGGCAGGTATCAGGGGCAGAGTGTGGGGGTGGGGGTCAGAGTCTGTCCTGGGGCGTGGGGGGGCAGTAGAGTCGGGGGGGCAGGTGTCGGGGCAGAGTGTGGGGGTCAGAGTCTGTCCTGGGGCGTGGGGGGGCAGTAGAGTCGGGGGGCAGGTGTCAGGGGCAGAGTGTGGGTGTGGGGGTGAGAGTCTGTCCTGGGGCGTGGGGGGGCAGTAGAGTCGGGGGGCAGGTATCAGGGGCAGAGTGTGGGGGTGGGGGGGTCAGAGTCTGTCCTGGGGCGTGGGGGGGCAGTAGAGTCGGGGGGCAGGTGTCAGGGGCAGAATGTTGGGATGGGGGTCAGAGTCTGTCCTGGGGCATGGGGGGGGGGGGTCAGTAGAGTCGGGGGGGAGGTGTCAGGGGCAGAGTGTGGGGGTGGGGGTCAGAGCCTGTCCTGGGGTGTGGTGGGGGCAGTAGCGTCAGGGGGGCAGGTGTCAGGGGCAGAGTGTGGGGGTGGGGGGGTCAGAGTCTGTCCTGGGGCGTGGGGGGGCAGTAGCGTCGGGGGGGGCAGGTATCAGGGGCAGAGTGTGGGGGTGGGGGTCAGAGTCTGACCTGGGGCGTGGGGGGGGCAGTAGAGTCGGGAGGGCAGGTATCAGGGGCAGAGTGTGGGGATCAGAGTCTGTCCTGGGGCGTGGGGGGGCAGTAGCGTCGGGGGGCAGGTGTCAGGGGCAGATTGTGGGGGTCAGAGTCTGTCCTGGGGCGTGGGGGGGCAGTAGCGTTGGGGGGCAGGTGTCAGGGGCAGAGTGTGGGGGTGGGGGTCAGAGTCTGTCCTGGGGTGTGGGGGGGCAGTAGCGTTGGGGGGGCAGGTGTCAGGGGCAGAGTGTGGGAGTGGGGGTCAGAGTCTGTCCTGGGGCGTGGGGGGGGCAGTAGAGTCGGGGGGGCAGGTGTCAGGGGCAGAGGGTGGGGGTGGGGGTCAGAGTCTGTCCTGGGGCGTGGGGGAGCAGTAGCTTCGGGGGACACATGTCAGGGGCAGAGTGTGGGGATGGGGGGGGTCAGAGTCTGACCTGGGGCGTGGGGGGGGCAGTAGAGTTGGGGGGGCAGGTGTCGGGGCAGAGTGTGGGGGTCAGAGTCTGTCCTGGGGCGTGGGGGGGGCAGTAGCTTCGGGGGACACATGTCAGGGGCAGAGTGTGGGGATGGGGGGGTCAGAGTCTGACCTGGGGCGTGGGGGGGCAGTAGCGTCGGGGGGGCAGGTGTCAGGGGCAGAGGGTGGGGGTGGGGGTCAGAGTCTGTCCTGGGGCGTGGGGGAGCAGTAGCTTCGGGGGACACATGTCAGGGGCAGAGTGTGGGGATGGGGGGGTCAGAGTCTGACCTGGGGCGTGGGGGGGCAGTAGCGTCGGGGGGGCAGGTATCAGGGGCAGAGTGTGGGGGTGGGGGTCAGAGTCTGTCCTGGGGCGTGGGGGGGCAGTAGAGTCGGGGGGGCAGGTGTCGGGGCAGAGTGTGGGGGTCAGAGTCTGTCCTGGGGCGTGGGGGGGCAGTAGAGTCGGGGGGCAGGTGTCAGGGGCAGAGTGTGGGTGTGGGGGTGAGAGTCTGTCCTGGGGCGTGGGGGGGCAGTAGAGTCGGGGGGCAGGTATCAGGGGCAGAGTGTGGGGGTGGGGGGGTCAGAGTCTGTCCTGGGGCGTGGGGGGGCAGTAGAGTCGGGGGGCAGGTGTCAGGGGCAGAATGTTGGGATGGGGGTCAGAGTCTGTCCTGGGGCGTGGTGGGGGCAGTAGCGTCAGGGGGGCAGGTGTCAGGGGCAGAGTGTGGGGGTGGGGGGGTCAGAGTCTGTCCTGGGGCGTGGGGGGGCAGTAGCGTCGGGGGGGCAGGTATCAGGGGCAGAGTGTGGGGGTGGGGGTCAGAGTCTGTCCTGGGGCGTGGGGGGACAGTAGAGTCGGGGGTGGCAGGTGTCGGGGCAGAGTGTGGGTGTGGGGGTCAGAGTCTGACCTGGGGCGTGGGGGGGGCAGTAGAGTCGGGAGGGCAGGTATCAGGGGCAGAGTGTGGGGGTCAGAGTCTGTCCTGGGGCGTGGGGGGGCAGTAGCGTCGGGGGGCAGGTGTCAGGGGCAGATTGTGGGGGTCAGAGTCTGTCCTGGGGCGTGGGGGGGCAGTAGCGTTGGGGGGCAGGTGTCAGGGGCAGAGTGTGGGGGTGGGGGTCAGAGTCTGTCCTGGGGTGTGGGGGGGCAGTAGCGTTGGGGGGGCAGGTGTCAGGGGCAGAGTGTGGGAGTGGGGGTCAGAGTCTGTCCTGGGGCGTGGGGGGGGCAGTAGAGTCGGGGGGGCAGGTGTCAGGGGCAGAGGGTGGGGGTGGGGGTCAGAGTCTGTCCTGGGGCGTGGGGGAGCAGTAGCTTCGGGGGACACATGTCAGGGGCAGAGTGTGGGGATGGGGGGGTCAGAGTCTGACCTGGGGCGTGGGGGGGGCAGTAGAGTTGGGGGGGCAGGTGTCGGGGCAGAGTGTGGGGGTCAGAGTCTGTCCTGGGGCGTGGGGGGGGCAGTAGCTTCGGGGGGCAGGTGTCAGGGGCAGAGTGTGGGGGTGGGGGGGTCAGAGTCTGTCCTGGGGCGTGGGGGGGCAGTAGCGTCGGGGGGGCAGGTATCGGGGCAGAGTGTGGGGGTCAGAGTCTGTCCTGGGGCGTGGGGGGGCAGTAGAGTCGGGGGGCAGGTGTCAGGGGCAGAGTGTGGGTGTGGGGGTGAGAGTCTGTCCTGGGGCGTGGGGGGGCAGTAGAGTCGGGGGGGCAGGTGTCAGGGGCAGAGTGTGGGGGTGGGGGTCAGAGTCTGTCCTGGGCCATGGGGGGGGCAGTAGAGTCGGGGGGCAGGTGTCAGGGGCAGAATGTGGGGGTGGGGGTCAGAGTCTGTCCTGGGGCGTGGGGGGGCAGTAGAGTCGGGGGGGCAGGTGTCGGGGCAGAGTGTGGGGGTCAGAGTCTGTCCTGGGGCGTGGGGGGGCAGTAGAGTCGGGGGGCAGGTGTCAGGGGCAGAGTGTGGGTGTGGGGGTGAGAGTCTGTCCTGGGGCGTGGGGGGGCAGTAGAGTCGGGGGGGCAGGTGTCAGGGGCAGAGTGTGGGGGTGGGGGTCAGAGTCTGTCCTGGGCCATGGGGGGGGCAGTAGAGTCGGGGGGAAGGTGTCAGGGGCAGAATGTTGGGATGGGGGTCAGAGTCTGTCCTGGGGCGTGGGGGGGGGGGGGTCAGTAGAGTCGGGGGGGAGGTGTCAGGGGCAGAGTGTGGGGGTGGGGGTCAGAGCCTGTCCTGGGGTGTGGTGGGGGCAGTAGCGTCAGGGGGGCAGGTGTCAGGGGCAGAGTGTGGGGGTGGGGGGGTCAGAGTCTGTCCTGGGGCGTGGGGGGGCAGTAGCGTCGGGGGGGCAGGTATCAGGGGCAGAGTGTGGGGGTGGGGGTCAGAGTCTGTCCTGGGGCGTGGGGGGACAGTAGAGTCGGGGGTGGCAGGTGTCGGGGCAGAGTGTGGGTGTGGGGGTCAGAGTCTGACCTGGGGCGTGGGGGGGGCAGTAGAGTCGGGAGGGCAGGTATCAGGGGCAGAGTGTGGGGGTCAGAGTCTGTCCTGGGGCGTGGGGGGGGCAGTAGCGTCGGGGGGCAGGTGTCAGGGGCAGATTGTGGGGGTCAGAGTCTGTCCTGGGGCGTGGGGGGGCAGTAGCGTTGGGGGGCAGGTGTCAGGGGCAGAGTGTGGGGGTGGGGGTCAGAGTCTGTCCTGGGGTGTGGGGGGGCAGTAGCGTTGGGGGGGCAGGTGTCAGGGGCAGAGTGTGGGGGTGGGGGTCAGAGTCTGTCCTGGGGCGTGGGGGGGGCAGTAGAGTCGGGGGGGGCAGGTGTCAGGGGCAGAGGGTGGGGGTGGGGGTCAGAGTCTGTCCTGAGGCGTGGGGGAGCAGTAGCTTCGGGGGACACATGTCAGGGGCAGAGTGTGGGGATGGGGGGGTCAGAGTCTGACCTGGGGCGTGGGGGGGGCAGTAGAGTTGGGAGGGCAGGTATCAGGGGCAGAGTGTGGGGGTCAGAGTCTGTCCTGGCGCGTGGGGGGGCAGTAGCGTCGGGGGGCAGGTGTCAGGGGCAGATTGTGGGGGTCAGAGTCTGTCCTGGGGCGTGGGGTGTCAGTAGAGTCGGGGGGCAGGTGTCAGGGGCAGAGTGTGGGGGTCAGAGTCTGTCCTGGGGCGTGGGGGGTCAGTAGAGTCGGGGGGCAGGTGTCAGGGGCAGAGTGTGGGGGTGGAGGTCAGAGTCTGTCCTGGGTCAGGGGCAGAGTGTGAGGGTGGGGGTGAGAGTCTGTCCTGGGGCGTGGGGGGGGGGGTCAGTAGAGTCGGGGCGGGAGGTGTCAGGGGCAGAGTGTAGGGGTGGCGGGGTCAGAGTCTGACCTGGGGCGTGGGGGGGCAGTAGAGTGGGGGGGCAGGTGTCGGGGGCAGGGTGGGGGGGGGTCAGAGTCTGTCCTGGGGCATGGGGGGGAGCAGTAGAGTCGGGGGGGCAGGTGTCGGGGGCAGGGTGGGGGGGGTCAGAGTCTGTCCTGGGGCGTGGGGGGGCAGTAGCGTCGGGGGGGCAGGTATCAGGGGCAGAGTGTGGGGGTGGGGGTCAGAGTCTGTCCTGGGGCGTGGGGGGGGCAGTAGAGTCGGGGGGGCAGGTGTCGGGGCAGAGTGTGGGGGTCAGAGTCTGTCCTGGGGCGTGGGGGGGCAGTAGAGTCGGGGGGCAGGTGTCAGGGGCAGAGTGTGGGTGTGGGGGTGAGAGTCTGTCCTGGGGCGTGGGGGGGCAGTAGAGTCGGGGGGGCAGGTGTCAGGGGCAGAGTGTGGGGGTGGGGGTCAGAGTCTGTCCTGGGCCATGGGGGGGGCAGTAGAGTCGGGGGGCAGGTGTCAGGGGCAGAATGTGGGGGTGGGGGTCAGAGTCTGTCCTGGGGCGTGGGGGGGCAGTAGAGTCGGGGGGGCAGGTGTCGGGGCAGAGTGTGGGGGTCAGAGTCTGTCCTGGGGCGTGGGGGGGCAGTAGAGTCGGGGGGCAGGTGTCAGGGGCAGAGTGTGGGTGTGGGGGTGAGAGTCTGTCCTGGGGCGTGGGGGGGCAGTAGAGTCGGGGGGGCAGGTGTCAGGGGCAGAGTGTGGGGGTGGGGGTCAGAGTCTGTCCTGGGCCATGGGGGGGGCAGTAGAGTCGGGGGGAAGGTGTCAGGGGCAGAATGTTGGGATGGGGGTCAGAGTCTGTCCTGGGGCGTGGGGGGGGGGGGGTCAGTAGAGTCGGGGGGGAGGTGTCAGGGGCAGAGTGTGGGGGTGGGGGTCAGAGCCTGTCCTGGGGTGTGGTGGGGGCAGTAGCGTCAGGGGGGCAGGTGTCAGGGGCAGAGTGTGGGGGGTGGGGGGGTCAGAGTCTGTCCTGGGGCGTGGGGGGGCAGTAGCGTCGGGGGGGCAGGTATCAGGGGCAGAGTGTGGGGTTGGGGGTCAGAGTCTGTCCTGGGGCGTGGGGGGACAGTAGAGTCGGGGGTGGCAGGTGTCGGGGCAGAGTGTGGGTGTGGGGGTCAGAGTCTGACCTGGGGCGTGGGGGGGCAGTAGAGTCGGGAGGGCAGGTATCAGGGGCAGAGTGTGGGGGTCAGAGTCTGTCCTGGGGCGTGGGGGGGCAGTAGCGTCGGGGGGCAGGTGTCAGGGGCAGATTGTGGGGGTCAGAGTCTGTCCTGGGGCGTGGGGGGGCAGTAGCGTTGGGGGGCAGGTGTCAGGGGCAGAGTGTGGGGGTGGGGGTCAGAGTCTGTCCTGGGGTGTGGGGGGGCAGTAGCGTTGGGGGGGCAGGTGTCAGGGGCAGAGTGTGGGGGTGGGGGTCAGAGTCTGTCCTGGGGCGTGGGGGGGGCAGTAGAGTCGGGGGGGCAGGTGTCAGGGGCAGAGGGTGGGGGTGGGGGTCAGAGTCTGTCCTGAGGCGTGGGGGAGCAGTAGCTTCGGGGGACACATGTCAGGGGCAGAGTGTGGGGATGGGGGGGTCAGAGTCTGACCTGGGGCGTGGGGGGGGGCAGTAGAGTTGGGAGGGCAGGTATCAGGGGCAGAGTGTGGGGGTCAGAGTCTGTCCTGGGGCGTGGGGTGTCAGTAGAGTCGGGGGGCAGGTGTCAGGGGCAGAGTGTGGGGGTCAGAGTCTGTCCTGGGGCGTGGGGGGTCAGTAGAGTCGGGGGGCAGGTGTCAGGGGCAGAGTGTGGGGGTGGAGGTCAGAGTCTGTCCTGGGTCAGGGGCAGAGTGTGAGGGTGGGGGTGAGAGTCTGTCCTGGGGCGTGGGGGGGGGGGTCAGTAGAGTCGGGGCGGGAGGTGTCAGGGGCAGAGTGTAGGGGTGGCGGGGTCAGAGTCTGACCTGGGGCGTGGGGGGGCAGTAGAGTCGGGGGGGCAGGTGTCGGGGGCAGGGTGGGGGGGGGTCAGAGTCTGTCCTGGGGCATGGGGGGGAGCAGTAGAGTCGGGGGGGCAGGTGTCGGGGGCAGGGTGGGGGGGGTCAGAGTCTGTCCTGGGGCGTGGGGGGGCAGTAGCGTCGGGGGGGCAGGTATCAGGGGCAGAGTGTGGGGGTGGGGGTCAGAGTCTGTCCTGGGGCGTGGGGGGGCAGTAGAGTCGGGGGGGCAGGTGTCGGGGCAGAGTGTGGGGGTCAGAGTCTGTCCTGGGGCGTGGGGGGGCAGTAGAGTCGGGGGGCAGGTGTCAGGGGCAGAGTGTGGGTGTGGGGGTGAGAGTCTGTCCTGGGGCGTGGGGGGGCAGTAGAGTCGGGGGGGCAGGTGTCAGGGGCAGAGTGTGGGGGGTGGGGGTCAGAGTCTGTCCTGGGCCATGGGGGGGGCAGTAGAGTCGGGGGGCAGGTGTCAGGGGCAGAATGTGGGGGTGGGGGTCAGAGTCTGTCCTGGGGCGTGGGGGGGCAGTAGAGTCGGGGGGGGCAGGTGTCGGGGCAGAGTGTGGGGGTCAGAGTCTGTCCTGGGGCGTGGGGGGGCAGTAGAGTCGGGGGGCAGGTGTCAGGGGCAGAGTGTGGGTGTGGGGGTGAGAGTCTGTCCTGGGGCGTGGGGGGGGCAGTAGAGTCGGGGGGGCAGGTGTCAGGGGCAGAGTGTGGGGGTGGGGGTCAGAGTCTGTCCTGGGCCATGGGGGGGGCAGTAGAGTCGGGGGGAAGGTGTCAGGGGCAGAATGTTGGGATGGGGGTCAGAGCCTGTCCTGGGGTGTGGGGGGGGGGGGGTCAGTAGAGTCGGGGGGGAGGTGTCAGGGGCAGAGTGTGGGGGTGGGGGTCAGAGCCTGTCCTGGGGTGTGGTGGGGGCAGTAGCGTCAGGGGGGCAGGTGTCAGGGGCAGAGTGTGGGGGTGGGGGGGTCAGAGTCTGTCCTGGGGCGTGGGGGGGGCAGTAGCGTCGGGGGGGGCAGGTATCAGGGGCAGAGTGTGGGGTTGGGGGTCAGAGTCTGTCCTGGGGCGTGGGGGGACAGTAGAGTCGGGGGTGGCAGGTGTCGGGGCAGAGTGTGGGTGTGGGGGTCAGAGTCTGACCTGGGGCGTGGGGGGGGGCAGTAGAGTCGGGAGGGCAGGTATCAGGGGCAGAGTGTGGGGGTCAGAGTCTGTCCTGGGGCGTGGGGGGGCAGTAGCGTCGGGGGGCAGGTGTCAGGGGCAGATTGTGGGGGTCAGAGTCTGTCCTGGGGCGTGGGGGGGGCAGTAGCGTTGGGGGGCAGGTGTCAGGGGCAGAGTGTGGGGGTGGGGGTCAGAGTCTGTCCTGGGGTGTGGGGGGGCAGTAGCGTTGGGGGGGCAGGTGTCAGGGGCAGAGTGTGGGGGTGGGGGTCAGAGTCTGTCCTGGGGCGTGGGGGGGGCAGTAGAGTCGGGGGGGCAGGTGTCAGGGGCAGAGGGTGGGGGTGGGGGGTCAGAGTCTGTCCTGGGGCGTGGGGGAGCAGTAGCTTCGGGGGACACATGTCAGGGGCAGAGTGTGGGGATGGGGGGGTCAGAGTCTGACCTGGGGCGTGGGGGGGGCAGTAGAGTTGGGAGGGCAGGTATCAGGGGCAGAGTGTGGGGGTCAGAGTCTGTCCTGGCGCGTGGGGGGGGCAGTAGCGTCGGGGGGCAGGTGTCAGGGGCAGATTGTGGGGGTCAGAGTCTGTCCTGGGGCGTGGGGGGTCAGTAGAGTCGGGGGGCAGGTGTCAGGGGCAGAGTGTGGGGGTCAGAGTCTGTCCTGGGGCGTGGGGGGGTCAGTAGAGTCGGGGGGCAGGTGTCAGGGGCAGAGTGTGGGGGTGGAGGTCAGAGTCTGTCCTGGGTCAGGGGCAGAGTGTGAGGGTGGGGGTCAGAGTCTGTCCTGGGGCGTGGGGGGGGGGGTCAGTAGAGTCGGGGCGGGAGGTGTCAGGGGCAGAGTGTAGGGGTGGCGGGGTCAGAGTCTGACCTGGGGCGTGGGGGGGCAGTAGAGTGGGGGGGCAGGTGTCGGGGGCAGGGTGGGGGGGGTCAGAGTCTGTCCTGGGGCATGGGGGGGAGCAGTAGAGTCGGGGGGGCAGGTGTCGGGGGCAGGGTGGGGGGGGTCAGAGTCTGTCCTGGGGCGTGGGGGGGGCAGTAGCGTCGGGGGGGCAGGTATCAGGGGCAGAGTGTGGGGGTGGGGGTCAGAGTCTGTCCTGGGGCGTGGAGGGGCAGTAGAGTCGGGGGGGCAGGTGTCGGGGCAGAGTGTGGGGGTCAGAGTCTGTCCTGGGGCGTGGGGGGGCAGTAGAGTCGGGGGGCAGGTGTCAGGGGCAGAGTGTGGGTGTGGGGGTGAGAGTCTGTCCTGGGGCGTGGGGGGGCAGTAGAGTCGGGGGGGCAGGTGTCAGGGGCAGAGTGTGGGGGTGGGGGTCAGAGTCTGTCCTGGGCCATGGGGGGGGCAGTAGAGTCGGGGGGCAGGTGTCAGGGGCAGAATGTTGGGATGGGGGTCAGAGTCTGTCCTGGGGCGTGGGGGGGGGGGGGTCAGTAGAGTCGGGGGGGAGGTGTCAGGGGCAGAGTGTGGGGGTGGGGGTCAGAGCCTGTCCTGGGGTGTGGTGGGGGGCAGTAGCGTCAGGGGGGCAGGTGTCAGGGGCAGAGTGTGGGGGTGGGGGGGTCAGAGTCTGTCCTGGGGCGTGGGGGGGCAGTAGCGTCGGGGGGGCAGGTATCAGGGGCAGAGTGTGGGGGTGGGGGTCAGAGTCTGTCCTGGGGCGTGGGGGGACAGTAGAGTCGGGGGTGGCAGGTGTCGGGGCAGAGTGTGGGTGTGGGGGTCAGAGTCTGACCTGGGGCGTGGGGGGGGCAGTAGAGTCGGGAGGGCAGGTATCAGGGGCAGAGTGTGGGGGTCAGAGTCTTTCCTGGGGCGTGGGGGGGCAGTAGCGTCGGGGGGCAGGTGTCAGGGGCAGATTGTGGGGGTCAGAGTCTGTCCTGGGGCGTGGGGGGGCAGTTGCGTTGGGGGGCAGGTGTCAGGGGCAGAGTGTGGGGGTGGGGGTCAGAGTCTGTCCTGGGGTGTGGGGGGGCAGTAGCGTTGGGGGGGCAGGTGTCAGGGGCAGAGTGTGGGGGTGGGGGTCAGAGTCTGTCCTGGGGCGTGGGGGGGGCAGTAGAGTCGGGGGGGCAGGTGTCAGGGGCAGAGGGTGGGGGTGGGGGTCAGAGTCTGTCCTGGGGCGTGGGGGAGCAGTAGCTTCGGGGGACACATGTCAGGGGCAGAGTGTGGGGATGGGGGGGTCAGAGTCTGACCTGGGGCGTGGGGGGGGCAGTAGAGTTGGGAGGGCAGGTATCAGGGGCAGAGTGTGGGGGTCAGAGTCTGTCCTGGCGCGTGGGGGGGCAGTAGCGTCGGGGGGCAGGTGTCAGGGGCAGATTGTGGGGGTCAGAGTCTGTCCTGGGGCGTGGGGGGTCAGTAGAGTCGGGGGGCAGGTGTCAGGGGCAGAGTGTGGGGGGCAGAGTCTGTCCTGGGACGTGGGGGGGTCAGTAGAGTCGGGGGGCAGGTGTCAGGGGCAGAGTGTGGGGGTGGAGGTCAGAGTCTGTCCTGGGTCAGGGGCAGAGTGTGAGGGTGGGGGTGAGAGTCTGTCCTGGGGCGTGGGGGGGGGGGTCAGTAGAGTCGGGGCGGGAGGTGTCAGGGGCAGAGTGTAGGGGTGGCGGGGTCAGAGTCTGACCTGGGGCGTGGGGGGGCAGTAGAGTGGGGGGGCAGGTGTCGGGGGCAGGGTGGGGGGGGGTCAGAGTCTGTCCTGGGGCATGGGGGGGAGCAGTAGAGTCGGGGGGGCAGGTGTCGGGGCAGAGTGTGGGGGTCAGAGTCTGTCCTGGGGCGTGGGGGGGGCAGTAGCTTCGGTGGGCAGGTGTCAGGGGCAGAGTGTGGGGGTGGGAGGGTCAGAGTCTGTCCTGGGGCGTGGGGGGGCAGTAGCGTCGGGGGGGCAGGTATCAGGGGCAGAGTGTGGGGGTGGGGGTCAGAGTCTGTCCTGGGGCGTGGGGGGGCAGTAGAGTCGGGGGGGCAGGTGTCGGGGCAGAGTGTGGGGGTCAGAGTCTGTCCTGGGGCGTGGGGGGGCAGTAGAGTCGGGGGGCAGGTGTCAGGGGCAGAGTGTGGGTGTGGGGGTGAGAGTCTGTCCTGGGGCGTGGGGGGGCAGTAGAGTCGGGGGGGCAGGTGTCAGGGGCAGAGTGTGGGGGTGGGGGTCAGAGTCTGTCCTGGGCCATGGGGGGGGCAGTAGAGTCGGGGGGCAGGTGTCAGGGGCAGAATGTTGGGATGGGGGTCAGAGTCTGTCCTGGGGCGTGGGGGGGGGGGGTCAGTAGAGTCGGGGGGGAGGTGTCAGGGGCAGAGTGTGGGGGTGGGGGTCAGAGCCTGTCCTGGGGTGTGGTGGGGGCAGTAGCGTCAGGGGGGCAGGTGTCAGGGGCAGAGTGTGGGGGTGGGGGGGTCAGAGTCTGTCCTGGGGCGTGGGGGGGGGCAGTAGGGTCGGGGGCAGGGTCTTGGGGGCAGGGTCCCATGGGAGGGGCAGGCCAGTCCCCTGCAGTGTGGCTGGGTCCCCAGGACCCCACCCTGCCCCAGAGGGGACGGGGGGGGGGGCGCCCAGCTGTGGGGTGTCTGGGGTGGAGCAGCGACCCCTGATGGCCGGCAGGGAGGATGCGGCCCTGACCCCCAGGGAGCAGTAGGGTCCCTGCCTGCCCCACAGCGCCCAGATTCCCCCCCCCCCCCCTGACACACAGACCTCAGCTCCCGGGGAGGCACACATCGCAGGGCCCCCACAGAGCGGAGACGGGGCTGGGCCGGCAGTGGGGCTCGGGGGGGTCTGTCTAATCTAACTTCCTCCTCCCCATACACACTTCTCCCCCCCACACCTCCATTGCGTCATCCCCATATACCCTGCCCCCCACTCCATCCCCCCAAACAGCCCTATACACACTCCTCCCTGCCCCTTCCCCCATATACACCCCTCCATTCCCCTTCCCCCCTCCATCCACCCCATACACACCCCTTCCTCCCTATACACACCCCTCCATTGCGTCATCCCCATATACCCTCCCCCCCACACCCCTCCATCCCCCCAAACAGCCCTACATCCCTCCCTCCCCCATACACCCCTCGCTCCCCCTTCCCCCATATATGCCCCTCCATCCTCCCTCCCCCCATATACACCCCTCCATCCCCCTTCCCCCCTCCCTCCCCTATACACACCCCTCCATTGCGTCATCCCCATATACCCTCCCCCCCACACCCCTCCATCCCCCCAAACAGCCCTACACCCCTCCCTCCACCATACACCCCTCGCTCCCCCTTCCCCCATATATGCCCCTCCATCCTCCCTCCCCCCATATACACCCCTCCATCCCCCTTCCCCCCTCCCTCCCCTATACACACCCCTCCATTGCGTCATCCCCATATACCCTCCCCCCCACACCCCTCCATCCCCCCAAACAGCCCTACACCCCTCCCTCCACCATACACCCCTCGCTCCCCCTTCCCCCCATATACACCCCTCCATCCCCCTTCCCCCCTCCATCCACTTCCCCCCCTCCATCCACCCTATACACACCCCTCCATCCCTCCCTATACACACCCCTCCATCCATCCCCCAAACAGCCCTACACACCCCTCCATCCACCTGCCCCCCATAAACACCCCTCCATCCCCCTTCCCCCCCCTCCATCCACCCCATACACACCCCTCCCTCCCTATACACACCCCTCCATCCATCCCCCAAACAGCCCTACACACCCCTCCATCCCCCTGCCCCCCAATCACCCCCCCGGCTCTCCCCGCCCCGGGCTCCCCAGGCTGGAGACAGAGACACAAACAGCCCCCGGGGGGGACGGGACCCGGGGGGGACCCGGGGCTCTCCAGGCTCAGACCCAGTTCCCAGGACTCCGCCCCCCCCAGGGGCTCCCCGGGAACCTCCCCCGACGTGGGGCCCAGCCCGGGGGGGACAGCCAGGGGGACCCCCACCCCAGGGGGCTGCTTGGGCTTCCCGGGGGGGCAGTGACTGCGGGGCACCAGCCCAGTGACACCCCCCCAGACCCGGGGAGGGGCCCTGGGAGCCACGGGGGGGGGGGGCGGGACTCACCTTGCGCTGCCCATGGGGTCCCCGGGAGCCACCGCAGCATCCGGAGCTTCCGGCCCCACCAGGGGCATCATTGACGTGGGGGGGGGGGGAAGCAGGAAGACCTCATGTGACCCAGCCACGACCCTGCCCCCCCAGCTCTGCCCCCCCAGCTCTGCCAGTGCCCCTCACTCCCGACCCACAGCCCCTGCTAGCCCAGCCCCTGCCCCCCCCAGCCCTGCCGGTGCCCCTCACTCCCGACCCGCAGCCCCCGCTAGCCCAGCGCTGCCCCCCCCAGCCCTGCCGGTGCCCCTCACTCCCGACCCGCAGCCCCTGCTAGCCCAGCGCTGCCCCCCCCCCAGTTCTGCCGGTGCCCCTCACTCCCGACCCGCAGCCCCTGCTAGCCCAGCCCCTGCCCCCCCAGCTCTGCCGGTGCCCCTCACTCCCGACCCGCAGCCCCTACCAGCCCAGCCCTGCCCCCCCCAGCTCTGCCGGTGCCCCTCACTCCCGACCCACAGCCCCTGCTAGCCCAGCCCTGCCCCCCCCCCAGCCCTGCCGGTGCCCCTCACTCCCGACCCGCAGCCCCTGCTAGCCCAGCCCTGCCCCCCCCCCCAGCCCTGCCGGTGCCCCTCACTCCCGCCCTGGGCTCCCAGGGCCTGTGCAGAGCCAGAGGTGCCGTGAGGCGAATCCGGGGAGTGATGGGGATGGAGCAGGATGGAAACGTCGCTTTTACTTGGCAAAGTGCAAAATATACAAAAAGGAGCCGGGACGGGGGGAGCAGGGACCCAAACACACAACAGGGGAGGTTACAGCATCCCCTGCCAGTGGTTCAGAGACACACACGTCGCACATCCCAGTGTCTCTCTCTCTCTCACACACACACACACACACACACACACACACACACACACACCTTAGCACCCGCACAGCGTCTCTCTCACACACACACACCAGCACCCCACACAGCGTCACACACACACACCCCAGCACCCGCACAGCGTCTCTCTCACACACACACACACACACCAGCACCCCGCACAGCATCACACACACACACCCCAGCACCCGCACAGTGTCTCTCTCACACACACACACACACACACACTAGCACCCCACGCAGCATCACATACACACACCCCAGCACCCGCACAGCGTCACACACACACACCCCAGCACCCGCACAGCTTCACACACACACACCCCAGCACCCCGCACAGCATCACACACACACACACACACACCCCAGCACCCGCACAGCGTCACACACACACACACACACACACACACACACACACCTCAGCACCCGCACAGCATCTCTCTCTCACACACACCCCAGCACCCCGCACAGCATCTCTCTCTCACACACACCCCAGCACCCCGCACAGCGTCGTGCACACACACAACTAGCTGCAACTGCCCCAGACATACACAGCCGCCTGCCTCCACCCAAAGACACACAAAGGCCAGTGTCCCCCAGTGTCCCCTGCCCAGGGTTTCTCTCTGTTTCACACACACAGACACACATGCACATCTAACCCTCCCAAGTCTCATCCTTCCCCACAGGACAGCCCCACGCAGTGGCACAGCCCAGGAGATGCACGCTCGGCCGTACACAAGGATAAAACAAACATACACGCTCCTGTCACACGCACACAGACTCACACCCTGGCGCGCACACTCAGTCACACCTACCACACCCACGGACTCCCTCGCACGCACACCCACGGCAACGCCACACAACGTCTGTTCAATTCGGCGAGATCCGATGGTCCCGACAAACGGCAGCATGAACAAGGGAGAGACGCCGACCCCTCGGCCTTTGGCACGCCTGTGCGCTCACACACACACACACACAACTGTGCGCACACGTAATACTACACACCCCTGTAACACTGTCCACCATCCCTCCCTTCTCCAGCAGCTGAGACCCCAAGAGCCTGGCTCCGGGGGAGGGAACCCTGAGAGCTGGGACGCAGGGCCCCGGAGTCCACGGCACAGCAAGCAGGGGGAGTCCATTGGTGTCTCCCCGTGAGCCGAGCGTGGGGGGGACCCTTCAGGCCCCTCCGTGGGCGCCGTGGGACGAGGTGACTGTCTCGGCCGGAGCCCCCCGGGAGGCCCCATTGTCCAGCGCCTGCAGCCCCGAGCCCTGGCGGTCCCCGGAGGCAGCCGGCTGCCCCCAGCAGCACCGGCCGCTGCAGGGCGGGCTCCAGGCGAAGCGCTCGGCTGCGCAGTAATAGACCAGCGGGTCCAGGCAGGCGTTGAGGCTGGTCAGGGCCATGGTGACACGCCGGGCGGCGTAGGTGCCGCGGAGGAGCGGGCAGCCCTCCAGCGCCCCCAGGCGCCACAGGGTGTGCACCACCTGGGTGACGTGGTAGGGGGCGAAGCAGAGCAGGAACACGACCAGCACGACCAGCACCGTGCGCAGCGCCTTGCGCCGGGCAGCCCGTGAGCCGGGCGCCATCCCCGGCGTCTCCAGCAGCCGGCGGGCAATGAGCGGGTAGCAGACGCCGATGAGCGCCAGCGGCACCAGGAAGCCGACGGCGGCGGCGAAGAGGCTGACGCCCGAGATCCGGCCCTTCCAGGAGTCGCTGGAGAAGTTCTCCAGGCAGGCCAGGCGCCCGTCGGGGAAGGGGCGGGTCAGGGGGCCCCGCAGCGTCAGGTACAGCATGGCCGCGGCCAGCAGGGCCCAAACGGCCAGGCAGCTGGCCACGCGGTAGAGGGGCCGGCGCAGACGGAGCGAGCGCAGCGGGTGCACCACGGCCACGTAGCGCTCCAGGCAGATGCAGGTGAGGAAGAGGGAGCTGCCGTACAGGTTGGCGTAGAAGAGGGAGCCGGTGATCTTGCACAGGGCCTCCCCGAACACCCAGTCGTTGCGCAGGGCGTGGTAGGCCACCCGGAAGGGCAGGGTCAGCACGAAGATCAGATCAAGGGACGCCAGGTTCGCCAGGAAGATGTTGGCCGGGGCGGTGGCCGTCCGAGTGCGCAGGAAGTACCAGAGCACGGAGAGGTTCCCGGCCAGGCCCAGCACGAAGACCAGGCTGTAAACCACGGGGAACAGCACGTACTGGAAGTCGGCCTGTTCCCCGCAGCCTGTCTCGTTGGGGGGCAGCGCCGAGGCGTTCGCGGCCAGGGTCCAGCGAGGCTGGGAGGGAGGGACGGAGGGAGGTTAAAACCCACGCAGAGCTCGGCGGGTGCCCCTCACTCCCGACCCACAGCCCCTGCTAGCCCGGCCCTGCCCCCCCCCCAGCTCTGCCGGTGCCCCTCACTCCCGACCCGCAGCCCCTGCTAGCCCGTCCCTGCCCCCCCCCAGCTCTGCCGGTGCCCCTCACTCCCGACCTGCAGCCCCCGCTAGCCCAGCCCTGCCGGTGCCCCTCACTCCCGACCCGCAGCCCCGCTAGATTCACACTACGGTTGGTTTTGTGCAGTTACAGCTGGGCTGCGGCCCAGGAATCTCCTTCGTTTGTCCCAGCGCAGGGTCCGGGGGGGGGGGGGGGGCTGTGTCCCTGGGGGCCCGTTTAGTGCCTGTGACCAAGTGGGGGATTTTTTTTGTGGTTTTCCAATGGTTTGCGTGCAGAGGGTGTGGGACTCAGTTTCCCTGGGTGTTACTGGTTTAACGAGGGGAGGGGAGAGGGAGTTTGTTGGTACACAGGACCAGCGAGGGATCTTGGGCCCCCTGTTGATGGCCTGGAGGACGGGTGACCTGACGGAGACCCAGCTCAGGAGTCCCAACCGGTTCTGGCCAGTGGGAGGCCAATGCCCAAGAACTGAGCACCCCCCCATGGGGGCAGAGGGCTGCCCCTGGATCCCAGAGCCCTGGGAAGAGCCCGGGCGGGACCCTGCCCAGGGGTTTCCCCGAGGAGCTGCGAGGGAGGATGTTAGGAATGCCCAGGGCGGCTCTCCGGCTGGGGGGGAGGGCGTGGGGGGGGGCTGGCACCCAGGAGCAGTGTTGCAACCCAAATGCTGCTTAACGGGATCTGCACCCTGCTGCGCACGCAGGCGGGGCTGCCCGCTGCGCGGGGGAGTGGCCAGCGGGGACCCGGGGTCAGAGCCAGGCTGCGACTGGCAGGAAGAAATTCAGGCGCCAGCTGGCAGAGAATTCCCTCTTCCTGCTCCAAACCCCCCATCACCCGGCTGCCCACAGGACTCCTGGGTTCTCTCCCGGCTCTGGGAGGGGAGTAGGGGCTGGTGGGTTACAGCAGGGGGGGCTGGGAGCCAGGACTCCTGGGTTCTCTCCCCGGCGCTGGGAGGGGGGTGGGGGCTGGTGGGTTAGAGCGGGGGGGCTGGGAGCCAGGACTCCTGGGTTCTCTCCCCGGCTCTGGGAGGGGAGTGGGGCTGGTGGGTCAGAGCAGGGGGGGCTGGGAGCCAGGACTCCTGGGTTCTCTCCCCGGCTCTGGGAGGGGTGTGGGGGCTGGTGGGTAGAGCAGGGGGGCTGGGAGCCAGGACTCCTGGGTTCTCTCCCCAGCTCTGGCAGGGGAGTGGGGGCTGGTGGTTAGAGCAGGGGGGGCTGGGAGCCAGGACTCCTGGGTTCTCTCCCGGCTCTGGCAGGGGAGTGGGGGCTGGTGGGTTAGAGCAGGGGGGGCTGGGAGCCAGGACTCCTGGGTTCTCCCCCGGCTCTGGGAGGGGAGTGGGGGCTGGTGGGTTAGAGCAGGGGGGGCTGGGAGCCAGGACTCCTGGGTTCTCTCCCCGGCTCTGGGAGGGAAGTAGGGGCTGGTGGGTTAGAGCAGGGGGGGCTGGGAGCCAGGACTCCTGGGTTCTCTCCCCGGCTCTGGGAGGGGAGTAGGGGCTGGTGGGTTACAGCAGGGGGGGCTGGGAGCCAGGACTCCTGGGTTCTCTCCCCGGCTCTGGGAGGGGAGTAGGGGCTGGTGGGTTAGAGCAGGGGGGGCTGGGAGCCAGGACTCCTGGGTTCTCTCCCGGCTCTGGGAGGGGAGTGGGGTCTCCTGGGATAACTCTGGATGTTGTCATTCTCCATACAACACTCACACATCCTGTTTTGAACCCTGCTCAGCCCCAATACCCAGTGGCAGGTAGTTCCACTGGCTGAGGGGTGAAATGAGCTGCCCTAGGGTCAGAGATTCCCCAGCCTGTTTGAGCCCCGGGACAGGACACCCCGGGGGGTCAGGACGCAGGGGATGGGGCGAGAACCTCCCCCCAGGTAACCCTGCCCCCAGGGGCCCTCTCCTTCCCCCACTGCATCCCACAACCCCTTGTTCCCGTAGCAGGATGGGGGGACCCCAACCCCCTTCTCCACCATGGTGCCTCCCTCTGCCCTGTCTCCCCCAAACTCCCCACGCAGCCTCTCAGCACCTGGGTGGGGCCCCACTGCAGGAGCAGGTTCCCCATGGGTGGGACCTGCCCTCAACCCTTCCCCCCAACTGTAGCCCAGCCCCAGGCATCCCTCCCTTCTCCCAGCTGTCCTAGACCCAGGGACCCCCTGCCCCAACCCAGCCCTTCCCCACCTGTCCCAGCCAGACCCCACCAACCCCCCACGTGGCTCTGACTCACCCCGTCCATGGGAACGAGGATCCTGCAGCTTCTCTGGGGAGAGTCCAGGCGCAGACAGACTGGGCTGGGCTGCTCCGCCTGCCCCGTCCCCCCCCCCAGCCAGGGAGGAGGCTCGGGGGGGGGGGGAAGTGAGAACACCCTAATCCCACCCCCTAGCCAGGGAGGAGGTTCCCGAGGGGGGGGGGGGAGAACACCCTAACCCTGAGCAGACGATTTGCCATGGCAGGGTGGGGGCTGATCCCCAATAAGACCAGCCCTGGGGGGCTGCCGGGGGTCCCAGCAAGTCATCGCTCATGGCTCCCTGTGTCCGGGGCGAGGCTGCTGGCCCCATGGCCAAGGGGCACCAGGACTGTCCCTGGGCATCTAGTGACCCTGCTGTTCCTGGAGTGGGCGGCTCCTCTCTCTTTGGGGTGAAAGCCCCCCCGACGGGCCAGGCGTTACACCGTACATACGGACCAGCCGCTGTCTGCCACCTGCAGGGTGTTATCTGGTCCCTATGCACAGGCACTGTCACCCCGTGCCACACACACACACCGCCTCCCGCTCATTCACGTACACACACGAGACACAGACACAAATGCACACTGATGTACTGCACACACACTGACAGCCGTGTAAACAGACACCCTCGTACCATAAAAAACACACACACTAACCCAAACACACAAAGGTACACACACACACACACACCCCCTGCAGATCAACACAGTCACACCCTTTGTTCCTGCATACCCTCACTCATGCACACACAATACGCCTTCATTCACACCCACACCCTGCGGGCCTTACACACTTGCACCGACACCCTGCACGCCTCTGCTCGCACCCACGCACGCCCCCCCACTCAGCCTGACACATCCAACCTGCATTTGGCTAACTTTTTCACCCCTCCCCCAATTCGGCACAAATTATTTTTGGCTGATTTGCCCGCAGGCCGGGGCCGGGGAGTGGGAAACCCCATCCTGTCCCCACCGGGGGGAGGCTGAGGGGGAGGCTGACGGGAAACAGCCCCAGGGCTGGGAAATTCCCATTATTAAGTAACCGGATTCTTTGCAAAATGCTTCCGAGACGAGCTGCCTGCTGCTGTGGGTGTGACGTTGTGGTGGGGGTGTGAATGTGGTCTGTGATTGTGGTGGGGTTGTCCACGTGAAATGTGAGGGGGGTGGTGTGTGAACATGATGTGAGACTCTAGGTGGCCGGGTGGTATGAGGAAGGGGTTATGTCTGGGGGTGGTACTGTATGTGAGGAGTGGGCGTTGGGTGTGACTATGGTGTGCAACTGTGACGGTGGCATGCGTGATTGTGATGTGTTGTGTGTGACAGGGTGCGGCATGTGCATGATTGTGGTGTGTGGCACGTGTGGGCGAGTGTGTGTGCAACTGAGCCTCTGACCATAGGCGCCGACTCCGTGGGTGCTCCGGGGCTGGAGCACCCACGGGGAAACATTGGTGGGTGCTCTGCACCCACCGGCAGCTCCCCACCCCGCCCCCACGCCCCAGCTCACCTCTGCCTCCTCCCCTGAGCGTGCCGTGTGCCCGCTTTTTCCCCCTGGCTCCCAGCTGTTTCACGCGGCAAGCGCTGGGAGGGAGGAGGGGGAACACGGCGCGCTCGGGGGAAGAGGCGGGGCCGGGGAGGGGATTTGGGGAAGGGAGGGGGCGGAGTTGGGGCAGGGACTTTGGGGAAGGGGTTGGAATGGGGGCAGGGCAGGGGCAGGGAAAGGGTGGAGTCGGGGCGGGGCCAGGGGTGGGGGGGACACGAGCACCCACCGGACGGGGAAAGTTGGCGCCTATGCCTGTGACGGTGGGCTGTGTGTGTTTGTGATGGGGGTGTGCATGTGTTACGGTGTGACAGGGTGTGTGTCTGTGTGGGTGTGTCTGTGATGGTGAAGTGTGTGTGTACACGAGTATCTGTGACAGTGAGATGTCTGTCATGGGTGTGTGTGCGCAAAGGTGGGTGTGCACGCAGGTGTCTGTGACAGGGTATGTGTGTGTGTGTGTATGCGTGTATGTGTGTGAAGGTGTGTGTGAGAGAGACGGGGGGTGTCCACATGAATGGTTGTGTCTGGGGCAGCGTGCGTTAGTTGGTGTGTCTGCGATGCGGAGTGTCTGTGCGTGCGGGTGTGTCTGTGACGGGGTGTGCGCGCATGTGGGTGTGCCTGTGATGGTGGGCTGTGTGTGTGCTGGTGTGTGTGTGCGGGTATGTTTGTGATGGGGTGTGCACCCGTTTGTGGGTACATGTGTGACAGGGTATGCCTGTGTGTGGGTGTGGGTGTGATGGGGTGTGTGCCCGTATGGGGGGGTGTTTGTGATGGGGGAGGTGTCTGTGAGTGCTGGGGTGTGTGTGACAGGGCAAGGGGGTGCCTGTGTGTGGCTGTGATGGGGTGCGTGGTGTCACCTACTCCATACGAGGCCAGTCAGGACTCTGGGGAGCCTCCTCTCCCTCGGAGCAGACTGTCTCCAGGGCAAGGAGCTCACACGGCTTCACCTCCTGGGTCTGACCTCGGAGCATTCAGCATATGCCCCTCCGTGCGCTTCCCACAGCGAGTCCACCCGGGCGGGGTCCTGGGGAAGCCAGAGGGTCCTGCACGCACCCCCACTTCACAGTCAGACGTGACTCTCAGCCAGCCGGGAGAACAGAAGGTTTATTAGTCGACAGGATCACAGCATAGGACAGAACTCGTTAGCACAGAAATCAGTGACTTTCAGCCAAGTCCATTTGGGGGGACCCCAGGCCAAATGCCCCGGACTCCCCCTCTTCCAGTCCCCCCACGCAGACTGCCAGCTTCCAGCCACCCCACGTCCGACACCCCCTCATGCCCCTCCTCCTTCTCTGTGTCTCTGCTCGCACCCCCCTCCTGGGTCTCAGGTTACACAGCTGCAAACAGCTGGGCAGCCTCACCTGCCCCACGGCCTCAGCAAAATCACACCCCCAATTCCCACCCCCGAAGTATTGGGGCAGCACACAGGGAAACTACGACTCACATGCAACATAACAAGATGAATAAAACACGACTTTGTCACACGTGGCTGTGTGGGTGTGACGGGGTGTTGGTGTAGGTGTGACGGGGGTGCGGATCTGACGGTGTGACATGGGGTGGGTGTGTGTCGAGGTGTCTGTGTGAGTGTGACAGGGTGCCTGTGTGAGTGTGATGGGGTGTTGGTGTAGGTGTGACGGGGGTGCAGGTGTGATGGTGTGACTTGGGGTGTGTGTGATGGGGTGTGGGTGTCTGAGTGTGGGTGTGACAGGGTGTCTATGTGGATGTGACGGGCTGGGGGTCTGACGGTGTGACGTGGGGTGTGTGTGTCTGTGACGTGGGGTGTGATAGTGTGTCGGTGTGGGTGTAATGGGGTGTTGGTGTGGGTGTGACGGGGTGCAGGTCTGACAGTGTGACGTGGGGTGTGTGTGGGTGTGACGTGGGGTGTGAGTGTGTTGGGGTGTCGGTGTGTGTGACGGGGTGTGTGTGTGTGTTGGGGTGTCGGTGTGTGTGACGGGGTGTGTGTGTGTGTTGAGGTGTCGGTGTGGGTGTGACGGGGGGTGGGTGTGACGGGGTGTGTGTGTGTGTTGAGGTGTCGGTGTGGGTGTGACGGGGTCGGTGGGTGTGACGGGGTGTGTGTGTGTGTTGAGGTGTTGGTGTGTGTGTGTTGAGGTGTCGGTGTGGGTGTGACGGGGGGGTGGGTGTGACGGGGTGTGTGAGTGTGTTGAGGTGTCGGTGTGGGTGTGTGTGTGGGTGTGACGGGGTGTGTGAGTGTGTTGGGGTGTCGGTGTGACGGGGTGTGTGTGTGGGTGTGACGGGGTGTGTGAGTGTGTTGAGGTGTCGGTGTGACGGGGTGTGTTTGTGTGTGTGACGTGGGGTGTGAGTGTGTTGAGGTGTCGGTGTGACGGGATGTGTGTGTGGGTGTGACGTGGGGTGTGAGTGTGTTGGGGTGTCGGTGTGTGTGTGATGTGGGGGGTGGGTGTGATAGTGTGTCTATGTGGGTGTGTTGGGGTGTCGGTGTGTGTGTGACGGGGTGTGTGAGTGTGTTGAGGTGTCGGTGTGACGGGATGTGTGTGTGGGTGTGACGGGGTGTGTGTGTGTGGGTGTGACGTGGGGTGTGAGTGTGTTGAGGTGTCGGTGTGACGGGGTGTGTGTGTGGGTGTGATGGGGTGTGTGTGTGTGTGTGTGTTGAGGTGTCGGTGTGGGTGTGACGGGGGGGTGGGTGTGACGGGGTGTGTGAGTGTGTTGAGGTGTCGGTGTGACGGGGTGTGTGTGTGGGTGTGACGGGGTGTGTGAGTGTGTTGAGGTGTCGGTGTGACGGGGTGTGTTTGTGTGTGTGACGTGGGGTGTGAGTGTGTTGAGGTGTCGGTGTGGGTGTGACGGGGGGTGTGTGTGTTGAGGTGTCGGTGTGGGTGTGACGGGGTCGGTGGGTGTGACGGGGTGTGTGTGTGTGTTGAGGTGTCGGTGTGTGTGTGTTGAGGTGTCGGTGTGACGGGGTGTGTGTGTGTGGGTGTGACGGGGTGTGTGAGTGTGTTGAGGTGTGGGTGTGACGGGATGTGTGTGTGGGTGTGACGGGGTGTGTGTGTGGGTGTGACGGGGTCGGTGGGTGTGACGGGGTGTGTGAGTGTGTTGAGGTGTCGGTGTGACGGGGTGTGTGTGTGTGACATGGGGTGTGAGTGTGTTGGGGTGTCGGTGTGTGTGACGGGGTGTGTGTGTGTGTTGAGGTGTCGGTGTGGGTGTGACGGGGGGTGGGTGTGACGGGGTGTGTGTGTGTGTTGAGGTGTCGGTGTGGGTGTGACGGGGGTGTGTGTGTTGGGGTGTCGGTGTGTGTGTGTTGAGGTGTCGGTGTGGGTGTGACGGGGTCGGTGGGTGTGACGGGGTGTGTGTGTGTGTTGAGGTGTCGGTGTGACGGGGTGTGTGAGTGTGTTGAGGTGTCGGTGTGGGTGTGACGGGGGGTGGGTGTGACGGGGTGTGTGTGTGTGTTGAGGTGTCGGTGTGGGTGTGACGGGGTCGGTGGGTGTGACGGGGTGTGTGTGTTGAGGTGTCGGTGTGACGGGGTGTGTGAGTGTGTTGAGGTGTCGGTGTGGGTGTGTGTGTGGGTGTGACGTGGGGTGTGAGTGTGTTGGGGTGTCGGTGTGGGTGTGACGGGGGGTGGGTGTGACGTGGGGTGGGTGTGTTGGGGTGTCGGTGTGGGTGTGACGGGGTGTGTGTGTCGGTGTGACGGGGTGTGTGTGTGGGTGTGACGGGGGTGAGTGTGTTGGGGTGTCGGTGTGGGTGTGTTGAGGTGTCGGTGTGACGGGGTGTGAGTGTGTTGGGGTGTCGGTGGGTTTGTGGTGTTGGGGGGCGGGGCTGGAGGGGGCCCTGGGAGGGGCCCGGGGGCGGGGCGGAGGCGGAGGTCCGGGGGGGGTCAGGGGGGAGTCGGGGGCGGTTCGGGGGGGGGGGCGGCGATGGCGGTTGCGGGGGTGGGGCGGTTCCGAAGGGGGCGGGGGGGAGCCGAGCTCTAACCTTTGCAAATGCGCATGCTCCGGACGCTGGTAGCCTCCCGCCCTCGGAGCGCGCATGCGGGGGGGCGGGGCTTCCCAAAGCGGCCTCAGTGGGGCGCAGGCGCAGAGCGCGGGTAGTTGCCTACGGCGGCCAGGCCGGGCCACTCTGCCTCAAGATGGCGGCGGCTGCGGCCGGTGCCTCTTGCTCGGCGGCGGGGAGCAACGGGGGCTCCGGGGCCGGCGGGATGGAGGTGGACGCGGCAGGTACCGGCCTCGCCGGGCGGGCGGGGACAGGGCGGGCCTGGAGGGGGGCAGCGAGACCCCGCCCCCGCCCCCTCCCCCTCTGGCCACGCCCCCAGGGACCGCTTCCGCGCGCACACTCCGCCCCATTCCCCTCGGGCCACGGCCCCAGCTACCCCCTCCGCGCGCAGACCCCGCCCCCTTCTCCTCTGGCCACGCCCCCAGCCACCCCCTCCGCGCGCACACTCCGCCCCCTTCCCCTCGGGCCACGCCCCCCAGCCACCCCCTCCGCGCCCAGACCCCGCTCCCTTCTCGAGCCACGCCCCCCTCAGGAATCTCTCTGTGCGCAGACCCCGCCCCCTGACCCCTCCCCCTCGAGCCACGCCCCCAGGGACCCCCTCTGCGCACAGATCGTGCTCCCTTCCCCTCGGGCCACGCCCCCTCAGGAACTCCCTCCATGTGCAGGCCCCGCCCCCTTCCCCTCGGGCCACGCCCCCTCAGGAACTCCCTCCATGTGCAGGCCCCGCCCCCTTCCCATGGGCCACGCCCCCCAGGAACTTCCTCCATGTGCAGGCCCCTCCCCCTTCGGCCACGCCCCCAGGAACTCCCTCCATGTGCAGGCCCCGCCCCCTTCCCCTCGGGCCACACCCCCTCAGGAACTTCTCTGCGCGTAGACCGAGGCCCCTCTGGCCCCACCCCGCCCTCTCAGAGGCCCCCTCCCCTCAGTTCCCCTCAGGCCACGCCCCCTCCAAGACTCCTCCCCCTTCCCCTTGTGCCCCACCCCTCAGAGACCCCAACCCCTCTCTATGGGCTCTACCCCTCTCATGGTCCCGCACCCCACGGAGACCCTGCCCCGGTCTCCCCTCAAGACTGCCCCCAGCAGGGTCCTCCCCCCACCTGGACCTCCCCCCGAGGGGCAGGGACCCCAGGGGTCTCACAGTGGGGCTCACCCCGCCTCCCTCCTGATTGTTTCCCTCCCCCCAACCGCCCTCCTATTCTCCCACCCCACTGACCGCATCTTCGTCCCCCCCCCCCCTCCCCGCAGTGCTCCCCACCGTCATGGCGTCGGGCGTGACGGGCAGCGTCTCGGTGGCCTTGCACCCGCTGGTGATCCTCAACATCTCCGACCACTGGATCCGCATGCGCTCGCAGGAGGGGCGCCCCGTGCAAGGTACCGGCCTCCACCCCTCGCCCTCCCGGGCCCCCGGACGCAGGCCAAGGCTCCCGGCGCCCCCCCCCCCTCCAGCAACCCCCTGCCCAGGGGCCCCCGGACGCAGGCCAAGGCTCCTGGCGCCCCCCCCCCCCCTCCAGCAACCCCCCGCCCAGGGGCCCCCGGATGCAGGCCAAGGCTCCCGGTGCACCCCCCCCCCCCGGCAATCCCCCGCCCAGGGGCCCCCGGATGCAGGCCAAGGCTCCGGGCGCCCCCCCCCCCCGGCAACCCCCCACCCAGGGGCCCACGGATGCAGGCCAGGCCTCTCAGCGCCCCCCTTCCTCCCACAGCCACCAGCCCAGGGGCCCCCGGACGCAGGCCAAGGCTCCCGCTGCCCCCCGCCCCAGGGGCCCCCGGATGCAGGCCAAGCCTCCCGGTGCCCCCCCCTCTGGCAGCCCCCCACCCAGGGGCCCCCGGATGCAGGCCAAGGCTCCTGGCACCCCCCCCCCCGGCAACCCCCCACCCAGGGGCCCCCGGACGCAGGCCAAGGCTCCGGCGCCCCCCACCCTCCGGTAACCCCCCACCCAGGGGCCCCCGGACGCAGGCCAAGGCTCCGGCGCCCCCCACCCTCCGGCAACCCCCCACCCAGGGGCCCCCGGACGCAGGCCAAGGCTCCGGCGCCCCCCACCCTCCGGCAACCCCCCACCCAGGGGCCCCCGGATGCAGGCCAAGCCTCCCGGTGTCCCCCCTGCTCCGGCAGCCGCCAGCCCAGGGGCCCCCGGACGCAGGCCAAGGCTCCGGCGCCCCCCACCCCCCGGCAACCCCCCCACCCAGGGGCCCCCGGACGCAGGCCAAGGCTCCGGCGCCCCCCACCCTCCGGCAACCCCCCACCCAGGGGCCCCCGGATGCAGGCCAAGCCTCCCGGTGCCCCCCCTGCTCCGGCAGCCGCCAGCCCAGGGGCCCCCGGATGCAGGCCAAGGCTCCCGGCGCACCCCCCCACCCCCCCGGCAATCCCCCGCCCAGGGGCCCACGGACGGAGGCCAGGCCTCCCGGTGCCCGCCCCCCCCCCGGCAGCCGCCAGCCCAGGGCCCAGCAGTGTCCCCCGTTCCCGTCACCTGGCTGGGTCCAGCGCTGCTCTGCCGACCCCTCCCCCTGTTTCCTTCGCGTCCGCTCTTGGGAGTCGGCGCCCACCTTCCCCCTAGACCTCTGGCGGGGGCTGTGGGGGCTTCTGCTGCTTAAGGCTGCATTCGTGCCATGCTGAGGATTAGAACAAGTCATCCCCCCTCTCTGGGGGCCCTTGTGCCCCCCTCACCCACTGAGTCAGGGTGGGAGGGTCCAGGCCATAAAGAAACGGGTTCCTGGATCTACAGCTGTGGGGACTGAGGGGCCAGGCAGGCCTTGCTGGGATGGGTTGTGGGGGGTGGCGTTAGGCTGGCCCTATGGGGGCCGTGCCAGGGATGCAGCCGGCCCCTGTGTTCTGAGGGTCGGGGCCCGTGAGGGTCCTTCTCCCCGTAACCCCCCCACCACCGTGCCTGCCAGTGATCGGGGCGCTGATCGGGCGGCAGGAGGGCCGGAACATCGAGGTGATGAACTCCTTCGAGCTGCTGTCCCACACGGTGGAGGAGAACATCGTCATCGACAAGGAGTACTACTACACCAAGGAGGAGCAGTGTGAGTGCGGGGGCTGGGGGTCCGAGCAGCTCTCGCTCCCCGAGGCGACCGCAGGGCCTGGTACCGCACGCCAGCGCCGTGCAGCAAGACCAGAGCTCGGCAGGTGGATTAGGAATGGGGGGCTGCCCCTGGAGAGCATTTAGGGGGCTCACCACGTGCCCCCAGTGCGGTGCTTTGGCAGGGGGCCAGTGTGTAACCAGGGGCGTAGCGAGCAGGAGCAGGGAGGGGATTTTCCCTCTGCACGTGGCGTCCGGACCCAGTGTCCGCATTTTAAAAGGGGGGGGGGGGGGCGGGAAGGAGCCAGGCCGCTGCTTCGGGGGCGGGGGAGACGTTCTCCGGTGAGACGCTTACCCCCCCCCCCCGGCCGGCGTTCCTTGTCAGCAAGCAGGCGGGGGGTGATTGGGTGACGGGACAGAAGTGCCTTCGTGGGGAGAAAGGCGACGTGGGAGAGGCTAGTGGGTACGAAAGGGCTCTTCGAGCATGAGCAGAACAAGAACCGGTGGAAGCTCAAACCAGAGCAGTGCAGGTTAGAAAGGGGGGGCAGCTCCCCAGCCGGGGGGTCAGTCACCCTTTCAGCTCTCCCGGGGGGGGGACTCTCAGTCTGGCGATGGGTCCAGTCCAGGCTGGAGGCCTTTCCAGACGAACGCGCCGCGGGGAAACTGAGCGAGAGTCCCTGGCCGGCGGAGCTCAGACTTGAAGATCGAATGGGCCCTGCTGGCCTGACCGTCTGTGGAGCCCTGAGTTGGGGGAGCTGGGATCTGCCCCCCCACCCCACTAACTGTGCTCCTCTCTGTCCCCACCCCCCAGTCAAACAGGTCTTCAAGGACATGGAGTTCCTGGGCTGGTACACGACCGGTGGCCCCCCGGACCAGTCTGACATCCACGTCCATAAACAGGTCAGGCCCCACTCCTCTCCCAGAGCCGGGGAGAGAACCCAGGAGTCCTGGCTCCCAGCCCCCCTGCTCCGACCCACCAGCCCCCACTCCCCTCCCAGAGCCGGGGAGAGAACCCAGGAGTCCTGGCTCCCAGCTGCCCCCACCCCCCACTAGGCAATAGCGGGAGCTGCCATTTCAAAGTCCCAGAGTCCCTCTGACCCCATGTGGCAGGGGAGGGACCCTCCTACCTTGGGGGTCTTTGGTGGAGCCCCTGGGTGCTGGCAGCCCGTGCGCAGTGGGTTGGGGGACCGGGGGGAGCTGAGGGGACCGACGTTGGTGCGCACCATGCTGACGGTCGCCTTTCCCCGAGCCCAGGTGTGCGAGATCATCGAGAGCCCCCTCTTCCTGAAGCTGAACCCCATGACCAAGCACACGGATGTGAGTACCCCCCCCCCAACAGCCTGATCCAGAGTACCCCCCACCCCAACAGCCTGAAACCAGCCCCCCGCCGGCCCCAAGGAGCGAAGTCTGGCTCGAGGACGTCCATCCTCCCTGCAGCTTTGGCTGTGTATGGAATTTCCCTTCACTTCCACCGCTCAGTAGCCGTCGTGCCCCCCCAGAGGGGCTGCATCTCAATGCCAGGTGAGGGGGGTCCCTGTATGAACAGCCTCCGTGCTCCACCCCAGAGCCAGCTGCATCTCCGCACCGGTGAGGGGTCCCTGTATGAACAGCCCCCGTGCTCCACCCCAGAGCCAGCTGCATCTCATCGCTGGGCGTGCGTTCCACCATGCCCCACCCTAGCGGCAGCTGCGTCTCAGTGCCAGGCGAGGGGTCCCCGTATAACCAGCCTGGTGCCCCACCCCAGGGGGGCCGCGTCTCAGCATATCCTACCCCTCTCGCTGTTGGGCGAGGGCGTCTGTGGGCAGCGTTATCAGGGTGTTTCTCACTCTCTGTCCCCAGCTGCCGGTCAGTGTCTTTGAGTCAGTGATCGACATCATCAATGGAGAGGTAAGTACCCTACACCCCGCCCCACCCCGTGCTGTGCGTGTTCCCAATCCCCCCTGATGCTCCCTCGCCCCCAGGCCACCATGCTGTTCGCGGAGCTGACCTACACGCTGGCCACGGAGGAGGCGGAGCGCATTGGGGTTGACCACGTGGCCCGAATGACGGCGACCGGCAGCGGGGAGAACTCCACGGGTGAGCTTTGGGGGGGGAACCCCCCCCAGGGGTGCGTGTGCAGGGGACGCTGGGAGCGGGGGACTTCAGGGGTGAGCGTTAGGGGGGAATGGGGGGACCCCCCCTAGGGGGGCATGTGCGGGGGACGCGGGATTCCAGGGGTGAGCGTGGGGGGGGTATGACCCCCCAGGGGGGCGTGTGCGGGGGACGCTGGGAGTGGGGGACTCCAGGGGTGAGCGTGGGGGGGGGGGAAATGGGGGGACCCCCCCAGGGGGGGGCGTGTGCAAGGGACGCGGTACTCCAGGGGTGAGCATGGGGGGGGAATGGAGGGACCCCCCCAGGGGTGCGTGTGCGGGGGATGCGGGACTCCAGGGGTGAGTGTGTGGGGGGGAAATGGGGGGACCCCCCTAGGGGTGCGTGTGCGGGGGACTCAAGGGGGTGAGCGTGGGGGGGAATGGGGGGACCCCCAGGGGGGCATGTGCGGGAGACGCTGGGAGCGGGGGACTCCAGGGGGTGAGCGTGGGGGGGGGGGGAAATGGAGGGACCCCCACAGGGGGGCATGTGCAGGGGACTCCAGGGGGTGAGCGTGGGGGGGACCCCCAGGGGGGCGTGTGCGGGGGACGCTGGGAGCAGGGGAATGGGGGGACCCCCCCCCAGGGGTGCGTGTGTGGGGGACGCTGGGAGCGGGGGACTCCAGGGGTGACCGTGGGGGGGGGGAATGGAGGGACCCCCACCAGGGGTGTGTGTGCAGGGGACACTGGGAGCGGGGGAGAAATGGAGGGACCCCCCAGGGGGGCGTGTGCGGGGGATGCGGGATTCCAGGGGTGAGCGTGGGGGGGGGGAATGGAGGGACCCCCCAGGGGGGCGTATGCGGGGGACGCGGGACTCCAGGGGTGTGTCTCCCAGGGGGCGGAGCCTCCTGACCCCCGCCGTCTCTCCCGCAGTGGCCGAGCACCTGATCGCCCAGCACAGCGCAATCAAGATGCTGCACAGTCGGGTGAAACTCATCCTGGAGTATGTCAAGGCCTCGGAGGCAGGTGAGGGCCTGGGCTGTGCCCCTCGACCCCCCCCTCCCCCCCTCCAGTTCGTCAGGGCCCCCCCTTAGCTCCAGCACCTAGGCCGCACTGCCCCCTTAGCTCTGACGCTGATCCCACGGCCCTGGTGTGTCAGGCCTGGGCTGTCCCCCGTCTCTCCCCGGGGGGGGGGCAGGGTCCATGGTGCTGCCCCCTTTAACCGTCTCTCCCCTGCCCCCTCCCAGGCGAGGTGCCCTTCAACCACGAGATCCTGCGCGAGGCGTACGCCCTCTGCCACTGCCTGCCCGTCCTCAGCACCAACAAGTTCAAGACAGACTTCTACGACGTGAGGGCAGCTGGGCTGGGGCGGGTCTGGCTTGGGGTCGGCGGGGTGCGGGGGGCTGTCTGGGCTGGGAGCTGGGTGTCTGGGCTGGGGTGGGCAGGGTTTGGGGGGCTGTCTGGGCTGGGTTTGGGGGGGGTGTCTGGGCTGGGACGGGTGGGGAGCTGGGTGTCTGGGCTGGGGCTGGGGGGGTGTCTGGCTTCGGACGGGTGGGGTTCGAGGGGCTGTCTGGGCTGGGACGGGCGGGGAGCTGGGTGGGTGTCTGGGCTGGGGCAGGTGGGGACTGGTGGGGTGTTTGTGCAGGGGCTGGGGGGGGCGTGTGCTGGGGTTGGTGGTGGGTGGGAAGCCGTCTCCCCAGGGCTGGGGCAGGCTGGGGGGGCAGGAAGCCGTCTCCCCAGGGCTGTGGGGGGCCGAGGGGCGGGGCAGCTGCGTGTCACTAACCCCCTTGCCCTCCCTCCCTCCCTCCCCCCCCAGCAATGCAACGACGTGGGGCTCATGGCCTACCTGGGCACCATCACCAAAACCTGCAACACCATGAACCAGTTCGTCAACAAGTTCAATATCCTGTACGACCGGCAGGGCATCGGGCGCCGCATGCGCGGGCTCTTCTTCTGAGCCCGGGGGGGGTGCGGACTGGCTGCCCCCCCCCCCCCCCCCAATAAACGCCTGCTGGAGAGACGCTGCTGCCTGCTCACTGCTGCTCCCCCTGGCCCACGGGCCTCCCTGCACTCACCCCGCCCCCCCTAAAAGCAGGTTACAAATCGACACCCCCCCCCAGATATGGGTCACAAGGGCGCAGCGTGGGCGGCTGCGCTGGCTCCTGCCCCGGCCGCAGGAAGGGAGGGAGCAGGGCCTAGAGACGTTTCTCTGGCCCAATTCCCACCCTGCCCCGTGGTCTCACCCCTGGCGCTTTGCAGCCCCAGTGCTGGGGGGTTTCCCTGCCTCCCCCCAGCAGTGGCACTCCGGTCACTTTGGAAACGGGGAAGCGGGGGCTATGTGGGTCTCAGGTCCAGGTACCCATAGTATCCCCCAGCCCACGCCTGGCATTAGATTCTACTCCTGGGCCAAGCTCATGCCAGAGAAAGGGCTGGGAATCAGGACTTTTGGGTTCTCTCCCTGGCTCTGGGAGGGGAGTGGGGGCTGGTGGGTTAGACCAGAGGGGGCTGGGAGCCAGGACTCCTGGGTTCTCTCCCTGGCTCTGGGAGGGGAGTGGTGGCTGGTGGGTTAGAGCGGGAGGGGGGGGCTGGGAGCCAGGACTCCTGGGTTCTCTCCCCAGCTCTGGGAGGGGAGGGGGGGCTGGGGGGTTGGAGCAGGGGGGGTGGGGAGCCAGGACTCCTGGGTTCTCTCCCCGGCTCTGGAAGGGGAGTGGGGTCTGGTGGGTTGGAGCAGGGGAGGCTGGGAGCCAGGACGCCTGGGTTCTCTCCCCGGCTCTGGGAGGGGAGTGGGGGCTGGGGGGTTGGAGCAGGGGGGGGGGGGCTAGGAGCAAGGACTCCTGGGTTCTCTCCCCGGCTCTGGGAGGGGAGGGGGGTCCGTGCTGTAGTTGTGTTAGCCACAGGGAGTTAGAGATACGAGGTGCGGGAGGAGATCGTATCCAACTAACCCCTGTTGAAGAGAGAGCCCAGGTTTGAGCTTACGCGGCTCTTCCACAGGTCGGGGCACTGCTCTGTGAGCGCCCCCCGTGAGTACAGCTGGGCCCCGTGAGGAACTGTCACGTGAGGAGAGGTTGGAACAAACTGATAAATCCAACACCAATGAGTCAAGGATGGCAGCCCCTAAGCCTTCGGAAGGAACTCAAGTATCAAACTGCAGGACCGCTCCCTGTGGTGTGTAACTGAATATTTAAATCTGCTCCTGATTGTGACTACAGCACAGACCAGTACTATAGACAGAGATGAACACAACTTTGAGGTGGGTCAATAGACATGTGGACAAGGGGGATTCAGTGGATAGAGTATACTCAGATTTTCAGAAAGCCTTTGACAAGGTCCTTCACCAAAGGCGCTTAAGCAGAGTCAGCTGTCATGGGATAAGAGGGAAAGTCCCCTCCTGGGTAACTGATAGGAAAAACAGGGTAGGAATAAATGGTCAGTTTTCAGAATGGAGAGAAGTAAATCGTGGTGTCCCCCACGGGTCTGTACTGGTACCAGTTCTATTCAACTTATTCATAAACGATCTGGAAAAGGGGTAAACAGTGAGGTGGCAAAATTGGCAGATGATACAAAACTACTCAAGATAGTTAAGTCCTAGGCAGACTGTGAAGAGCTACAAAAGGATCTCTCAAAACTGGGTGTCTGGGCAACAAAATGGCAGATGAAATTCAATGTTGATAAATGTAAAGCAATGCACATGGGAAAATATAATCCCAATTATACATATAAAATGAAAGAGTCTAAATTTGCTGTTACCACTCAAGAGAGAGATCTTGGAGTCAGTGTGGATAGTTCCCTGAAAACACTCAATGTGCAGTGGCAAACAAGCTAACCCCCTGTTAGGAACCACCCAGAAAGGGGTAGCAAGACAGTAAATATCATAATGTCACTGGAGAAATCCATGGTGTGCCTCTGCCTGGAATATTTGGTGCAGTTCTGGTCACCCTGTCTCTGAAAGGTGTTATTAGAAATGGAAAAGGTAGAGAGAAGGGCAACAAAAGTTATTAGGGGTATGGAACCGCTTCTATAGCAGGAGAGCTAAAAAAGGCAGATACGATAGAGGTCTATAAAATCACGATGGGGTTTGGAGACAGTAAACAAGGAAGTGTTATTTACTCCCTCTCATAACAAGAGCTAGGGTGAAGCAGGTTTAAAACACACAAAAGGAAATATTTCTTCACCCAACGCACCGTCAGCCTGGGGAACTCCTTGCCAGCGGATGTTGCAAAGGCCAAGACTATACCAGGGTTCAAAGAAGAACTAGAGAAGTCCCTGGAGATCAGGTCCATGAATGGCTATTAGCCAGGATGGGCAGGGATGCAACCTCCTGTTCTGCGCGTCCCCAGCGGCCGACAGGGATCACTTGGTAATTGCCTGTTCTGTTCATTCCCTCAGAGGCTCTGACACTGACCCCGCTCAGAAGACACTGGGCTAGCTGGACCTGACCCCATTCTGATGTAAAGACATCCAAGATGAGGCAGGACCAATCGCACCTAGACCTGCCCTTACAAACCTCCCTTGGACGCCTGTTCTGGAGCCGAACTCCCCTTAGAGAGCGAGAGTGTTTGTCAGCCCCACACCCAGCCGCCACCTTTTCTCAAGGCTAAACCAGCCCTGCTTGTTTGTAACCTTTCCTCCTACGGCAGCTTTTCTCAACCCCCGGGGGGCCTGCGGGTGCTTGCCTCTGGCCCATATGTGGTGTGCGCTGAGCTGCGGGCATTGGGGGAAGGGGAAAGGAACCAGAGACCCCAGCAAGGAGGAAATGGAAACTTGCAGGGAGCCCCTGATTGGGGGGGGGGGGGGGGGAAAAGCAAGCAGCGTGTGTGTTAAGCCCCACCCTATTTGCATCCTGTGTGTATTTATCCGCACTCCCCCTCCCCGCTGGGCCGGGCCGTTTCCCCCCATGGTAGAGCTGAGAATGGATAAGTGAGGTGCCCGCACTCAGTCCCAGCCCCCATCTAGGGCTTTCGACCAGTGGGGCTGGGAGCCAGAACGCCTGGGTTCTAGGCCCCGAGGGGTGACGCAGGGAGCGACAGGTAATTCCCTCACTGTACACAGGGCCAGAGCCCAGCAGTGTGGGGCATGGGGCACTGGGGCTCATCCCTGCAGGCGGCATGGAGCCGCTTTGCCCCACAGCGCAGAGGGGCTGGGCTCAGCCCTGCCCTGCCCTTCAGGGAGATGGGGTGAGGCGCTTGCCCGCCGGGCTGGGCTGGACAGGAGCTGCCTGGTGAGATGGGCCCCCCCCCCCCATCTCCACCCTCAGCCAGCACCTGTGGAGCAGGGGGTCCCCAGGTTCACGGCCCCTGCTGCCCCCAGGGACAGAGCTAGAGACGTCCCCCAACCCGGTTAGCAGCTCCTCACCCACCCCCTGGCCCCAGCACCAGCAGCGCTGTAACATACAAACACTGGTTTATTGGTAAGAGAAAAAAGCCGAACAAATCGCCTTTGCGATGACAGGGAGCCCCGAGCAGGAGCCCCCAGGACACAGGCCTGGCCTCCCCCACCCCATGGCACAGAACAGGGGGGCAAGGGCACAACCTCAGCCCCGTGGGGGCATCTGGGACCAACAGTGCCCCAGAACCTGGCATGGGGTGCGTGCCCCAGGGAGGCAACACATCCCCCCCAGCGCCGGGGGCTGGAGTCAGCTACCCCACGAAGAGGGGGACCCCCTGGGGTGCCGAGCAAGCTGGGCTCGGCCGGGGGCAGGGATGACCCCTCCCGAGGGCTCAGACGAAGGTGATGCGGGTCCGGGCCTGGTTCACCTGCCAGACATTCAGCTCCTCGTACTCGTCCAGCGCGGCCTGGAACTGGGCGGGGGTGAAGCCCTTGGAGACGCAGCGCTGCTCGGCCTCGGCGTAGCGCACCGCGCGCCCGCCCACCCCGCCCGCCAGCTCCCGCACTGCCGCGAAGATCACGTCCGCCGCCCGCTGCGTCCTGGGGAAAGGGGGATGCGTCAGCACTGCCCCCACACTGCCAGCCTCCACAAACCCCTTCCTGCACTGCCCCCAGCCCCAGAGAAACTCCTCCCCCATCCCCCCCACTGCTCCCAGTCCCAGCCTCAGGGAACGCCCCCCCAGAGATCCCATCCGCTGCTTCCTTGGGGCAGGCGGGAGAGAAGAATGGAGCCACAGGAACGCCCCCCTCCCTGAGCAGGAACGTGCCCCTAACCCAGAGCGCCCTGCCCCCCAGCAGGACCCTTGGCTGTACGTGTGTGGGGAGGAGACATAGGGGACGGAAGCCCTGCCTCGGCGTGTGAGCATTAGGGGCACGAACCCCACCTCTCACCTGGTTTGCTGCCCCTTGTCCCCCAGCAGCGAGTCCTTGGACATCTCCATAAGCCGCATGGCCTCGTTCACGTCCTCCTTCTCCACCACATCCACCAGCCGCAGCCGGGCCTGGAGGGGAGGCGGCACGGGGAGGGGGTCAACGTGGGTCACCGGCTCTGCCCCACAGCCCCGGAAATGCTTGACCGCCAGCGCCCATCCATCCCCAGCAGACCGAGACGAGGGGCAATGCCCCGGGCCATTCCCAGCTACCGACCAAACCTCTGCCAATCCCGACCCGCCCAGCCTGGCGGGGGCTCCATCCCCACCCCCAGGGCGAGGGGGGCCTGGCCGCTGCATGACCCGAAGAGCAGCCCGGGGCCTCTGGGTTCCTCCCTGCAGTCGATGGGGCCAGCAGGGGTCCCCCCGACGGGGTGTCCGGGGGGCTCGCGAAGCGCTGACTCGGCAGTAGTTGGCTGCACACGCTACCTGCACGAACAGCACTTTGGAGCCTCTGGGACTGGCTGGGGGGACGGGACGAGCGGTTCCTGCTCCGGGCATCTCCCTCTGTGCCCCTGCACCCAGCTGCAGGCCAGCCTGGAGGGGGGGGAACCCACCGACGCCAGTGGCCCCCCAGAGCTGCAAGCCCCCACACTGCAGTAGCAACCAGACGCCAGCTACTGCACTGTCAGCACTTTAGCCCTGCGGAGCCGGGAACGGTGCCACCCCCCATTCCCTGCCCCGCCACCCCCAGCCGGGGCAGGCGCTCACCAGGGCGCTGGCCAGGCGCAGGATGCCCAGCAGCGTGCGGGCCGACGTGAAGGTCGTGTCCTTGCTGGCCCAGGCCTCCTTGCGCATCTCCACGTAGGCGGCTGTGATGTAATCAGCCAGCGCCTCCGGCACAGCCGGCTGCTTCCGCTTACACATGCTGATGTAGCGCCTGGGGGGAGCAGGGGGAAGATGGGTTAATGGGGGGGGGGGGGGGGGGGGGGAGGGAGAAGAGAGAAAAAGAGAATCTGCCCCCCACCACCACCACCAGCAGGATGCTCAGGGCATAGAATCCTGGCTTCCAGGCCCCCCCACCCCCCATATAACCCACCTGACCCCACGGAACATAAGAACGGCCAGACTGGGTCAGAGCAAAGGTCCATCTAGCCCAGTATCCTGTCTGCCGACAGTGGCCAGTGCCAGGTGCCCGAGAGGGAATGAACAGAACAGGGAATCACCAAGTGATCCATCCCCTGTCGCCCATTCCCAGCTCCTGGCAAACAGAGGCTAGGGACACCATCCCTGCCCAGCCTGGCTAATAGCCACTGATGGATCTGTCCTCCAGGAACTTCTCTAGTTCTTCTTTGAACCCTGTTATAGTCTTGGCCTTCACAACATCCTCTGGCAAGGAGTTCCACAGGTTAACAGTGCGTTGGGTAGAAAAGATACTTCCTTCTGTTTGTTTTAAACCTGCTGCCTATTAATTTCATTGGGTGTCCCCTAGTTCTTGTGTTATGAAAAGGAGTAAATAACACTTCCTTATTGACTTTCCCCACACCAGTCATGATTTTATAGACCTCTCTCATATCCCCCCTTAGTCGTCTCTTTTCCAAGATGAAAAGTCCCAGTCTGATTAATCTCTCCTCATACAGAAGCTGTTCCAGACCCCTCATCATTTTTGTTGCCCTTTTCTGAACCTTTTCCAGTCCCACTAGACCTTTCTTGAGACGGGGCGACCACATCTGCACACAGTATTCAAGATGGGGGCATCCCATGGATTTATATAGAGGCAACATGATATTTTCTGTCCTATTATCTATCCCTTTCTTAATGATTTCCCACATCCTGTTCGCTTTTTTGGCTGCCTCTGCGCATTGAGTGGATGTTTGCAGAGAACTCTCCACAATGACTCCAAGATCGCTTTCTTGAGTGGTAACAGCTAATTTAGACCCCATGGTTTTACACGTACAGTTGGGATTATGTTTTCCAATGTGAATTTGCATTTATCAACATCCCCTCCCAGAGCTGGGGAGAGAACCCAGGAGTCCTGGCTCCCAGGCCCCCCCTGCTCTAACCCACCAGCCCCCACTCCCCTCCCAGAGCCGGGGAGAGAACCCAGGAGTCCTGGCTCCCAGCCCCCCATGCTCTAACCCACCAGCCCCCACCCCCCTCCCAGGGCCAGGCCGAGCTCTCACCTCATGAGCTTCATGTCGAGCTGCTGGAAGGCGCAGGGCGGCTGCCGGCTGTGCTGATGGACGTAGGTGATGTGCTGGGCCAACCTGTGGGAGCAACACGCGTTAGCGCTGCTGCCCGGATGCCCCATCCCGGCCCCAGGCCGCCCCCGAGCAGAGAGGGGGCCCCCCGGGTTCTCACCGTAGGTCGTTGTCCCGGTCGGGCCGGTCCTGGATCAGCCAGAGCAGGTCGAAGCGGGAGAGCAGGGCCGCCGGCAGCTGCACGTTCTGCTCCAGGCTGCGCTTGGGGTTGTAGCGCCCGTAGGCGGGGTTGGCGGCTGCCAGGATGGCGCAGCGGGCGTTGAGGGTGGCCAGCACGCCCGCCTTGGCAATGGAGATGGTCTGCTGCTCCATCACCTCGTGGATGGCCGTGCGGTCGCTCTCCAGCATCTTGTCGAACTCGTCGATGCAGCAGACGCCCTGGTCGGCCAGGACCAGCGCCCCGCCCTCCAGGGCCAGCTCCCCCGTCACCGGGTCCCGCAGCACGGCGGCCGTCAGCCCCACGCCCGACGAGCCGCGCCCGGTGGTGTACTGACCTGGGGAAGGGAGGGGACACAGTCAGAGGGGGTGGGCCCAGGCCGTGGGGCACTGACCTGGGGGGAGATGGGAGTTGGAGGGTCCCCATCCCCACCGCTGCTGGGAAGCCCCTGAACGCCCCACCCAGCCGGGCCCCGGCGCGCCCTAGCCCCCGGGGTGGGGTGTTACTCACTGCGGGGGGCCAGGCGGTCGATGTACGAGAGCAGCTGGGACTTGGCCACGCCCGGGTCACCCATCAAGCAGATGTTGATGTTCCCTGGAGGAAGACGGCGAGGAGCTGGGTCAGCGTCAGAGCAGCCCCCCCACGGGATCGATCCCTCCCCCCCCAGACACATATACACCCCCCCGGCGTCCTCCCCCCGCCACCCCCCTGCACTTGCTCGCCCTGGGGTTCCGTCCCCTCCACCTCAGACTCACCCCGAATCTTCATGCCCCGGGGGTTACGGTCCACGCCCCCCACCAGCAGCAACAGCAGGGCCTTCTTCACGTCCTCGTGCCCGTAGATCTCGGGGGCGATGGAGGCTGCTAGCTTGTCGTAGAAATCCTCCTCTGCACACAGCGAGGGGGGGGGTCAGCAGGGCTGGGGGGGTCCTTGATCCATGACTTGCCGCACCCCCTCCCCTCCAACCACACCAGGGTGTGGGGAGGTGGCGGGGGGCGCTAGCAGGAGGTGCAAACAGGGCTATACAGGGGAGATCTCACCCATGAGCAGGCCCTGTGCCTCCTCTGTCAGCTGCCCCGCACTCAGCACACCCAGGGGGTTGGCAGGAGGCGCCGCAGGGTACGGTGTGGGGGGAGAAATCACACCTGCCCCACACTCAGCACGCCCAGGGGGCTGGCAGGAGGTGCCGCAGGGTACGGTGTGGGGGGAGAAATCACACCTGCCCCACACTCAGCACGCCCAGGGGGCTGGCAGGAGGTGCCGCAGGGTATGGGGCGGGTGGGGGATCTCAGCTGCCCCACACTCAGCACACCCAAGGGGCTGGCAGGAGGTGCCGCAGGGCTGTGGAGTTGGGGTGGCTCCCCAGGGCCCAGCAAGGCTGGGGGCAGGGGATGAGGGGTCACCTGTGATCTGGCGCAGCTCGTCCTCCGTCAGCTCCCCTGACCCCAGCTCGTCCTCCTCGCTCTTGTTCATCTTCACGATGCGATGCGCCTCCAGGTAGGTCTCGGAGATCAGCCCCTGGGAGGGAGCAGGGGGGCGTGTTACTCCAGGGGACCCGCCCAGCACCCACCCTTGGGGTGAAACGTTCCCCTCCTCTCCATCCCCCAGAACTACCTCAGCAACCGGCAGGGGAGGTTGGCCCAACCCGAGCCGAGCCCAGCCCCCCTGATCCAGCCCTGCTTCCCCCATTCTCACCTGGGCCATCTGCCGGAAGCCAGCTCTCAGCAGGGGCAGGAAGACGCCGGTGATGCTGACGTGGTCCCCAGGCTGGGCCACCCGCGTGTTCTCGCCATGCACAGCCACGCTGATGGAGCGCGGGAGGTGCCCTACCGGCACCTGGTCGCTCTGCATATGGGGAGGGGGGGGGGGGGGGGAAGAGAGAGGAGAAGGGAAAAAAAAAATCAGCTGCACCCTCCCTCAGGGGACCAGCCCCCGACTCTGGCAGAAACCCCTATAACCAAATGGGGGGGCACGCTGGGGAGCCCAGATCAATCTTTGGAGCCCCCCACTCACATGCCCCAACTCCCCTCCCCAGCCCAGAAACCCCCCACTCACATGCTCCTGCATCTTCAGCTCCTGGAACTTGATGAACTTGGAGCCGCGGCTCTGCAGGTAGAGACGCCCCCCGGAGCGGTTGGTCTGGCACTCCTGGCTCGGGCACATGATCAGCGGCATGAAAGTCGGGGACTGGATCTGAGGGGGGGGGGGGGGAGAGAAGAGAGAAAGAGGGTCACAATGAACCAGCCACACAAACCCCCACCTGCCCGGTGGCTAAACAGGGGACTCGGCTGCTCCCCCATGCCCAGGTGGAGGGGCGTGACAAAGTGAGAATGTTTGTAATTATTTAATGAGGCCTATATGTGCCTCAGATTCCCCTGGGGGTTACCTGGCTACCCACTGAGGGAAGGGGGTTAAGTTTGCTCTGAGGGCAGATTGAAAGACACAGGTGTGCATGTCACCTCCCTGTCTGGGGTGGGGGGATGCAGCCTCGTTAAGGAAATGGGTAAAAAGACCCAAACCCACGAGGGGGCCAGAGAGACAATGCAAGGGCCAGTGACGGAGTAGAAACCCCAGCAGGGAAGGTGGGAGGGGAGGGAGAAGTGCTGGCGTCCGGCCAGGAAGGAAGTCAGACACACTCTGAAAACGGGGATCCCCTAAGCCTGGGCTGACGCTTCACCCCTCCATTCTCCGTGCTAACCCCCAGATCGCCCGCTGCCCTGGGCACCGCTGTCAGCGCTGGCTGGGGCGCGCTGGTCCCTGCAGAACGGACAAGTCTCTCCCGGGGCTCAGTCTGTTTGACTCACTGACCAGAGCTCATGGAGGCGGTGAGGCCGCGTGACTTCCCCCGGAGACCCCCCAGGGGTCCGGCACATCAAAGAGGCTCTCCCAAGAGACCGCGCTGGTCCCGTAGCTCCGTGACAGGGCGCTCGGCCCCGTCAGCTTCCCCCGAGCGGACAGACAGACGGCAGCTCCCCTCACCGGCTGGTAGGTCTCTGCTCCGCACTGGTCGCAGCTGTAGGTCGCCACCACCATCATGGGCTTGACCTCGGTGACACGGGTGACGATGCCGCGGACGGTGACCAGCTTCCCGATGCAGTCGGCCTTCACGTCCCGGATCACCCGGGCCTTGGAGCCCGACGGGGCCTTGAAGTACAGCTCGCTGTGGTGGGAGGCAGGAGGGAGAGGCAGGGAGTTAGAGACGGGAGGAGTTAAGGGATCCAGAGCCCAGCTCCCGGCGTGGGGAGAACTGGGAGACCCAGGGGCCTGGAGATGGGGGGAGGGAGCCAGAGATGTCAGCGCCCCCCTGGCTCCAGGCACTCACAAGCGACGCAGCAGCTCCGGGGGGTACTGGTTCTGGGGACTGTGCGTCTCCCCCGTGTCCCGGCCGCGCTGCTCCAGCATCAGCCGGTGCTCGATGTACACATCTAGGACGTCCTTGTGCACCACCTGGGGGGGCGGACAAGGGCTCCATCAAGCACGGCCCTAGCCTCCCACTCCTGCCCCATCTCGCCAGCACCCCTCACCTCCCGCTCCTTGTGCTGGGGCAGCAGCTCGTGCACAGCGTCGGCGAAGAGGCGGACGTAGCGCTTGGCGTTCTCGCACACGGCGTCCACCAGCTCGGGGTCCTCCTCGGCCACCTCGTCCAGGTCAACGTACAGGGCCACCTGCTCCCGGTGAGCCAGAGACACCTGGGGGGGAGGGGTGCTGGGCTGAGCTGCAGGGCTGGGGGAGACCCCCAGCTGCCTGCAGCACCCCCTGCTGGGGGGGAGGCTGGGGCAGCCAGGAGCACTGGGGCGGGTGGGGGGTGTTGTGAGGGTCTCACCAGCTGGTCCCGATACGGGAAATCCTTCTTGCCGAGCTCGCCATCCCGGCAGAATTCCTGCAAGAAGCGCTTCACCTTCTCTGAGGGGCGACAGTGAGAGAACGTCAGGCCCGGGGACCCCCCCCCACGCACCGATTCGTCCCCCAGCTTCCCCACAACAATCTCCACCCGGCCCCACACTGGCACCAACCCCCCTAAACCTCCCATCAACGGCCTACTCCACACCCATCCCCTCAACGCCCCCCTCCCTGCACCAACCTCACCCCACAGCACCCCCTCCCTGTACCGCCCCAATGTGCCCCACATCCCTCCTCCAGCCCCCCACATCGCTCTGCAGCACCCCCACCCATCCCCCTCCCTTAGTGCCCCCTCCCCCCAGCCCCCCTAGGACCCAGCCCCCTCCATGGATACCAACTTCCCTGACCCCCGTCCCTGCCCTGCACCGACGCTAGCCCCTCCCCCCCCAGCGCCCCATGTAAACAAAGCGGCACGTGGAGGCGGCGCGCGCCCGGATCCCTCCGCCCCGCCCACCCCTCGACGGACGGACTGTTTCGCCGGGCGCTGAGACTCCGCCGTGACATCACTTCCGGGGCGACGTCGCGTCCCGCCGCGCGGGAACCGGATACCCCGCCCCGCTGCAGCCAATGGCAGCCCGAGGCCCGCCCCCTCCTCCGGCCCGCGGCCAATAGGATCTCGCCGGGCCCCCGACCGGCCGCGTGGGCACCACCCACCTTTCTCCGCGGCGTAGTCTCTGGGCGCCATGGCGGGGGGGTCCCTCAGTCCCAGGTCCCTACGAGTCCCCGATGGGGTCGGTCCCGCTACGGGTCCCCGTTGGGGTCGGTCCCGGCCCGTTGGCTACGGATCCCGGTTGGGGTCTGTCCCGGCGGTTCGCGGCCCGTTGGCTACGGGTCCCCGCTGGGGTCCGTCCCGGCCGCTCGCGGCCCGTTGGCTACGGGTCTCCGCTGGGGTCCGTCCCGGCCGCTACCGCCCAGCACCGCTCCAGACTCTCGCTGCCGCCGCCGCCGCCGCAACCAAAAGTGGCGCGAAACTACAGACTCCTCCTGCCACGTGCCCGCCCCGGGCCAATCAGTGCCCGGCACGTGACCCGCCCAGCCCACCAATCGCAGCTCGGGCAGAGCGTCGCGCGGAGGCCCCGCCCAAGCGTCGCCGTCACGTGACAGCGCAGCGGCCCGCGCCGGATCCAGGTTCGAACCGAAACAGCGGGACCCCCCAAGCCCCGCCCCCTCTTAAAGGGGCCGCGACCCCGGGGCGGGGGTTCCTGTGTCGGGGGCGAGGCCCGGGGGGGGTCTCGGGCGAGGGGCGGGGCCCGGGGAGGGTTCCTGGGGGCGGGACCTCAGGGGAGGGGCGGGGCCGGGGTAGGTTGGGGGAGGGGCGGGGCCGCGGGGGAAGGGGCGGGGTGTAGGAATGCGGTTCCGGGGGTTGCGGGCGGGGTCTCGGGAGCAGGGGCGGGGCTACGGGTTCGGGGCGGGGTCTCGGGGGCAGGGGCGGGGCTACGGGTTCAGGGCGGGGCTGAAGGGGGCGGGGCCCGGGTTTTGGGGCAGGGTCCAACTCACTCTCTTCCCCCTCCCCCCGCAGGCCCGGAGATGTTGTCGCAGATTTTCATTCTCTCCTCCAAGGGAGACAGACTCGTCCACAAGGACTGTATCCTGCCCCCCCCCCCACCTGTCCCCTCCACCCCCCCGGCTCCTCAGTGTGGGCCCCCTGCAGCCCCTGGCTGCCCCCCGCTTGGCTCCTGACATAACCCCCCTCAGCCCCCCTGCGCCCCCCCCATCAGCTCCCCTCCAAGTTCCACCTAAACCATCCCCCCAGGCCAGGGGTCATATCCCCCCCTCTCCTCACCACGGGTCCCCCCCTCCCGCCCCCCAGGCCAGGGGTCATATCCCCCCTCTCCTCACCATGGGTCCCCCCCTCCCGCCCCCCAGGCCAGGGGTCATATCCCCCCTCTCCTCACCACGGGTTCCCCCCTCCCGCCCCACTGCTGGGGGGCCGCCCAGACCCCGGGGCTGCAGCTGGGCATTGCTGGGGGGGAAGCTCACAGCCACCTGCCACCCTGATGGGGTCGTTTCTCCTTAACCCGCCCCCCAGTCCGCGGCGAGGCCGGCGGGTGCAGCACCGATCTGGTGGACACTTTCTATAGGAAGATCACGGCCCTGCCCAGGGACCAGGCACCCGTCTTCATGGTACCGGGGCGGGGGGAACGACCCCACAATGGGGCGGGTTAAGGGTCTCTCTGGTAACAGGGGAGGGGGTGTCGCTATGGGGATGAAGCGAGCGTCTCTATGATAACAGAAGTGGGGAGTATCTCAAGTATCTCTATGGAAACCGGGGAAGAGGGGGCATGGGGGTTCCACGACCACCACTCCCAAGAGGAGGAGGAGGGTGGTGGTGGTCGGGGACTCCCTTCTCAGGGGGACTGAGTCATCTATCTGCCGCCCCGACCGGGAAAACCGAGAGGTCTGCTGCTTGCCAGGAGCTAGGATACACGATGTGACGGAGAGACTGCCGAGACTCATCAAGCCCTCGGATCGCTACCCCTTCCTGCTTCTCCACGTGGGCACCAATGATACTGCCAAGAATGACCTTGAGCGGATCACTGCAGACTACGTGGCTCTGGGAAGAAGGATAAAGGAGTTTGAGGCGCAAGTGGTGTTCTCGTCCATCCTCCCTGTGCAAGGAAAAGGCCGGGGTAGAGACCGTCGAATTGTGGAAGTCAATGAATGGCTACGCAGGTGGTGTCGGAGAGAAGGCTTTGGATTCTTCGACCATGGGATGGTGTTCCAAGGAGGAGGAGTGCTAGGCAGAGATGGGCTCCACCTAACGAAGAGAGGGAAGAACATCTTCGCCAGCAGGCTGGCTAACCTAGTGAGGAGGGCTTTAAACTAGGTTCACCGGGGGAAGGAGACCAAAGCCCTGAGGTAAGTGGGGAAATGGGATCCTGGGAGGAACCACAAGCAGGAGAGCGCAAGAGGGGAGGACTCCTGTCTCATGCTGAGAAAGAGGGACGATCGATGAGTTATCTTAAGTGCCTATACACAAATGCAAGAAGCCTGGGAAACAAGCAGGGAGAACTGGAAGTCCTGGCACAATCAGGGAACTATGATGCGATTGGAATAACAGAGACTTGGTGGGATAACTCACATGACTGGAGTACTGTCATGGATGGATATAAACTGTTCAGGAAGGACAGGCAGGGCAGAAAAGGTGGGGGAGTTGCGTTGTATGTAAGAGAGGAGTATGACTGCTCAGAGCTCCGGTATGAAACTGCAGAAAAACCTGAGAGTCTCTGGATAAAGTTGAGAAGTGTGAGCAACAAGGGTGATGTCGTGGTCGGAGTCTGCTATAGACCACCAGACCAGGGGGATGAGGTGGATGAGGCTTTCTTCCGGCAACTAGCAGAAGTTGCTAGATCGCAGGCCCTGGTTCTCATGGGAGACTTTAATCACCCTGATATCTGCTGGGAGAGCAATACAGCGGTGCACAGACAATCCAGGAAGTTTTTGGAAAGTGTAGGGGACAATTTCCTGGTGCAAGTGCTGGAGGAACCAACTAGGGGCAGAGCTTTTCTTGACCTGCTGCTCACAAACAGGGAAGAATTAGTAGGGGAAGCAAAAGTGGATGGGAACCTGGGAGGCAGTGACCATGAGATGGTCGAGTTCAGGATCCTGACACAAGGAAGAAAGGAGAGCAGCAGAATACGGACCCTGGACTTCAGAAAAGTAGACTTTGACTCCCTCAGGGAACAGATGGGCAGGATCCCCTGGGAGAATAACATGAAGGGCAAAGGGGTCCAGGAGAGCTGGCTGTATTTTAAAGAATCCTTATTGCGGTTGCAGGAACAAACCATCCCAATGTGTAGAAAGAATAGTAAATATGGCAGGCGACCAGCTTGGCTAAACAGTGAAATCCTTGCTGATCTTAAACGCAAAAAAGAAGCTTACAAGAAGTGGAAGATTGGACAAATGACCAGGGAGGAGTATAAAACTATTGCTCAGGCATGCAGGAATGAAATCAGGAAGGCCAAATCACACTTGGAGTTGCAGCTAGCAAGAGATGTTAAGAGTAACAAGAAAGGTTTCTTCAGGTATGTTAGCAACAAGAAGAAAGTCAAGGAAAGTGTGGGCCCCTTACTGAATGAGGGAGGCAACCTAGTGACCGAGGATGTGGAAAAAGCTAATGTACTCAATGCTTTTTTTGCCTCTGTCTTCACGAACAAGGTCAGCTCCCAGACTGCTGCACTGGGCAGCACAATATGGGGAGAAGGTGACCAGCCCTATGTGGAAAAAGAAGTGGTTCGGGACTATTTAGAAAAACTGGACGTGCACAAGTCCATGGGGCCGGATGCGCTGCATCCGAGGGTGCTAAAGGAGTTGGCGGATGAGATTGCAGAGCCATTAGCCATTATTTTTGAAAACTCATGGCGATCGGGGGAGGTCCCGGATGACTGGAAAAAGGCTAATGTAGTGCCCATCTTTAAAAAAGGGAAGAAGGAGGATCCGGGGAACTACAGGCCAGTCAGCCTCACCTCAGTCCCTGGAAAAATCATGGAACAGGTCCTCAAGGAATCAATTATGAAACACTTAGAGGAGAGGAAAGTGATCAGGAACAGTCAGCATGGATTCACCAAGGGGAAGTCGTGCCTGACTAACCTAATTGCCTTCTATGAGGAGATAACTGGCTCTGTGGATGAGGGGAAAGCAGTGGATGTGTTATTCCTTGAATTTAGCAAAGCTTTTGATACAGTCTCCCACAGTATTCTTGCCGCCAAGTTAAAGAAGTATGGGCTGGATGAATGGACTGTAAGGTGGATAGAAAGCTGGCTAGATCGTCGGGCTCAACGGGTAGTGATCAATGGCTCCATGTCTAGTTGGCAGCCGGTTTCAAGCGGAGTGCCCCAAGGGTCGGTCCTGGGGCCGGTTTTGTTTAATATCTTAATTAATGATCTGGAGGATGGTGTGGACTGCACTCTCAGCAAGTTTGCAGATGACACTAAACTAGGAGGCGTGGTAGATACTCTAGAGGGTAGGGATCGGATACAGAGGGACCTAGACAAATTAGAGGATTGGGCCAAAAAAAACCTGATGAGGTTCAACAAGGATAAGTGCAGAGTCCTGCACTTAGGACGGAAGAATCCCATGCACTGCTACAGACTAGGGACCGAATGGCTAGGTAGCAGTTCTGCAGAAAAGGACCTAGGGGTCACAGTGGATGAGAAGCTGGATATGAGTCAACAGTGTGCTCTTGTTGCCAAGAAGGCTAACGGCATTTTGGGCTGTATAAGTAGGGGCATTGCCAGCAGATCGAGGAACGTGATCGTTCCCCTTTATTCGACATTGGTGAGGCCTCATCTGGAATACTGTGTCCAGTTTTGGGCCCCACACTACAAGAAGGATGTGGAAAAATTGGAAAGAGTCCAGCGGAGGGCAACAAAAATGATTAGGGGTCTGGAGCACATGACTTATGAGGAGAGGCTGAGGGAACTGGGATTGTTTAGTCTCCAGAAGAGAAGAATGAGGGGGGATTTGATAGCAGCCTTCAACTACCTGAAGGGGGGTTCCAAAGAGGATGGAGCTCGGCTGTTCTCAGTGGTGGCAGATGACAGAACAAGGAGCAATGATCTCAAGTTGCAGTGGGGGCGGTCCAGGTTGGATATTAGGAAACACTATTTCACTAGGAGGGTGGTGAAGCACTGGAATGCGTTACCTAGGGAGGTGGTGGAGTCTCCTTCCTTGGAGGTTTTTAAGGCCCGGCTTGACAAAGCCCTGGCTGGGATGATTTAGTTGGGGATTGGTCCTGCTTTGAGCAGGGGGTTGGACTAGATGACCTCTTGAGGTCCCTTCCAACCCTGATATTCTATGATTCTATGTCCGTGTGGTAATGTGGGGGGGGGGGCATTGCCCTGGTGGGGGAGGGGGCTGACTAACTCTCCTTGTGTCCGTCCCCCCCCCACAACGCAGGCGCACGAGGGGCTGCATTTCGTCCACGTGCGTCACGCCGGCCTCTACTTCGTGGCCACGACGGGGCACGATGTCTCCCCTTTCACCATCATCGAGTTCCTCAACCGGTGAGGCGGGGGGGGGGGGGCGCGGGAGTGCCCCTGGGTGGGGGAGGGGGCAGATGGGGGGATAAGCCTCAGCCCCGGGGGGGGGGGGGGGCGCAGGCCGGGGGACCTGGCGCAGGGACTGGGGACAGCAGCCGTCTGCGCCCTCACCCCCCCCCCGTCTCCCTCCCTTCCCACAGGCTGGTGACGCTGATCCGCGATTACTGTGGCTCCCTCAGCGAGAAAACCGTCAGCCTCAACTTCGCGCTCATCTACGAGCTGCTGGACGAGATGCTGGTGTGTGCGGGGGGGGGGGGGGGGGGGGAGGAGCTGGGTCTGGCATGGCAGGGGGGGGGTGCTGCCATGGGGAAGCTCCCCGGGTCAGACACCCCAGCTGGGGCACCGCTGTGGGGAAGCTCGCAGCGCTGGTGTCCCGTGCCAGTGGTGGGGGAGTAACCGCCCCCCCCCCCCGCTCTGTGCTCCCGCCCCCAGGACTACGGCTACGTGCAGACCACGGCGCCAGACGTGCTGCGCAACTTCATCCAGACGGAGCCCGTGCTCAGCAAGGCCTTCAGCCTGCTGGACCTGGGCAGCGTCGGCCTGGTGAGAACAGCCCCCGAATCCCCCCCATGTCCCCTCCCCCCTCAGTGCCCCCCTGGGCCTGGTGAGAACAGCCCCCGAATCCCCCCCCCCCATGTCCTCTTCCCCCCAGCACCCCCCAGGCCTCCGCAGCGTCAGCTTGGTGAGAACAGCCCCCAAATCCCCCCCCATGTCCCCTCCCCCCTCAGTGCCCCCCTGGGCCTGGTGAGAACAGCCCCCGAATCCCCCCCCATGTCCCCTTCCCCCCAGCACCCCCCAGGCCTCCGCAGCGTCAGCTTGGTGAGAACAGCCCCCAAATCCCCCCCATGTCCCCTCCCCCCTCAGTGCCCCCCTGGGCCTGGTGAGAACAGCCCCCAAATCCCCCCCATGTCCCCTCCCCCCCAGCACCCCCCAGGCCTGTGCAGCGTTGGCCTGGTGAGAACAGCCCCCCAAATCCCCCCTGCGTCCCCCTGGGGAGTACAGCCCCTGAATCCCCCCCGTGTGTCCCCCGGGCTTGGTAAGCCCAGCCCCCAAATCCCCCACCCACCCCCAGCCAGTGACTACCTGATTCTTGCCCCCCCCCCTGCAGCCTGAGGGTCTCTCCCCCCCATGGCCGAGCCCAGGGCAGTGGCTTCTCCAGGGAAGATGTTACCCTGAGAGGGGTCAGGCCATGGGGGACTTGGTGCCCTTGACACTCCCCAGGGCTCCATCCCGGGGCCCTACTCTGACCCTGCCTCCTCTGGTTTCAGTTTGGAGCAGAGACGCAGCAAAGCAAAGTGGCTCCAAGCTCGGCCGCCAGCCGCCCCGTGCTGCCCCCCCACGGGGACCAGGTGAGACACCCCCCGAGCCCCCCAGCAGTGAGCCCTACCCTGCCTCCGGCACGGCCCAGGCTGGTGTCACGGAGTCCCCGGGCGATGCTCTGGAACTGCTCCCCACAAAGCCAGTCAGGACTCTGGGGAGCCTCCTCTCACACGGCTTCACCTCCTGGGTCTGACCTCGGAGCATTCAGCATCCCCTTTTCACACCGTGCGCTTCCCACAGCGAGTCGCCCTGGCCCTGCACCCCCACTTCGCACTCAGGCGTGACTCTCAGCCAGCCGGGGACACGGAAGGTTTATTAGTCGACAGGAACACGGCATAGGGCAGAGCTCATTAGCACAAGTCCACCTTGTGGGGAGGGAGCCGAGAGCCAGGGCTGGTCCGCCCCCCTGCGCCCCAAGCCAGCCAGACCGACTCCTTCCAGCTGCCTGGCCCCTGCCCGGCCCGTTGCTCCTCCTCCGGCCTTCTGTGGCCAAGAGTCACCTGGTCGCAGCCCCCTCCGGGGTCTCAGGTTAGGAAGGGGGGGGCTATAGCATCCCTGCAGGCAGCTGGAGCAGCCCCCGCAAAAGTCACCCCCCCTTATTCCCACCACCTAGACACTGGTGCAGCGCACAGGGAAACTGAGGCACACACAGCATTCGTGCGAAACAGTAAGACTCACACAGGCTCACATAGAACATAACAAGGGAAAATCCCCACTGCGTCACCCCAGTCCCTCCGTGGAGGGCGGGGGCGCACGGATCCACCTTCCCCACGGTGGGGGGGCTGGGCCCTGCCCGCAGCCGTCACTCGCTGCCCAGCATCTCTCCCTGCAGGGCGCCAGGAACGAGGTGTTTCTGGACGTGGTGGAGAGGCTGACGGTCATCATCGCGGCCAACGTGAGTCGGGGGCGGGGGGGGGGGAGGTGTCCGGCACAGGAGTCCTGGGCCCTCCCCTCATGGATCCACAGGGTCTTAGCAAGGCCCCAGCCCCCCCTCGCCCCCTGGGGAAGCTGCTGGCAGCTGGTTCATTGTCGGGGACTCACCCCCATCCTCTCCTTCCCGCCCAGGGCACCCCCATGAAGGCCGACATCCAGGGAGAAATCCGCCTCAAGAGCTACCTGCCTAGCTGCTCCGGTGCGTAACGTCTGCAGACCCGTAGCCCCGAGTCGGCTGATACGGGCCCGCCGTGGGGCTCGGCCGGGGGCGCTCTTCCCTGGCAGTCAGTGCCGGGGCTGGGGGAGCAGGACGGGGGGCTCGGCCGAGGGTGCAGGGGGCGCGGCTGGTGGCTCGGCCAGTGGAGCAGGGCAGGGCCGAGGGCGTAGGGAGCGCGGCTGGTGGCTCGGCCAGTGGAGCAGGCTGGGGCAGGGGCTTGGCTGGTGGCTCGACCAGGGGAGCAGGGCGGGGCCGAGGGGGTGCAGCTGGTGGCTTGGCCGGGGGCACGGAGCAGGGGGCTCGGCCGGGGGAGCGGAGCGGGACGGGGCCGAGGGCGCAGGGGACATAGGGCTCGGCCGGGGGAGCGGGGCCGGGGCGGAGGGGGCATGGGGCTCGGCCCGGGAAGTGGGGCGGGGCCGAGGGCGCAGGGGCCATGGCTGGTGGCTCTGCCGGGGGTGCGGGGCAGGGGGCTCGGCCGGCATCGGGGCGGCTCTCCCGTGACGCTCTCCCCTCTCCCCGCAGAGCTGCGCATCGGGCTGACGGAGGAGTTCTGCGTGGGGAAGTCGGAGCTGCGAGGTGAGTGGGTGGGCGCTGGTCTCTGCTCTGCCTGGTGGGGGCGCTGTGGCTCTGACCCCCCACAGGCTACGGCACCACCGGTCTCCGCTCCGCCTGGCGGGGGCGCCCTGGCTCTGATCCCCCCCTCTGCCCCCGCAGGCTACGGCACCGCCGTCCGCGCCGACCAATGCGCCTTCCACAGCTCCGTGAAGCTGGACGAGTTCGAGAGCAGCCGCATCCTGAAGGTCACCCCCAGCCAAGGGGAGGTGAGCCCCACGGCCTGCCCTGAACCCCCTCTGCAGCCCCATGGCCTGCAGCTGGGCGCCCGGTGTGGGGACAGGGGGAGGTGAGCCCCACGGCCTGCAGCTGGGCGCTTGGCCCCCGGTGTGGGGTGGGGACCGGGAGAGGTGAGCCCCACGGCCTGACCCCGCTCTGCTCTCCCCAGCTGCCGCTGATGCAGTACCAGCTGTCAGACGACATCCCCTGCGCCCTGCCCTTCCACCTCTTCCCCACGCTGGAGCGGGACCCCACGGGCAGGTGAGTGAGGGGGGCATCCGGGAGCACAACGCCCCTTGGCCCAGCCCCTCGGCCCTCACCCTTCCCATCTCCCCACAGGCTCCGCGTCTACCTCAAGCTCCGCTGTGACCTGGCTCCCAAAAGGTAAGAGCCCGGGGAGCTGGGAGGCTCCCTGGGGAGCTGGGAGGCTCCCTGGGGTGCGGACGGCCCCTGCTAGCCATGCCCCCACCCCACCCCAGCAGGCTCCCAGGCTGCGGGGAGACGCTGCCGGGTGCCCCCCCCCCCCCGGCCCCAGTTCACCGCTTTCTCTTCCCTCCAGCCAGGCCCTGAACGTGCGAGTCCAGCTGCCGGTGCCGAAGGGGGTCGTCAGGTGGGTGACAGGGGCTCCGGGCGGGGCTCCCCTCTAGTACCGGGGGCTGCATCCTGGGGGGGACGGCGTTAGGGGCAGGCCTGGCCCCACCCCTGACTCTCTCCTCTCCCCCAGCCTGTCCCAGGAGCTGAGCAGCCCGGAGCAGAGCGCCGAGCTGCAGCCCAGCATCAAGGCCATTCGCTGGGTGATCCCGCGCGTCCAGGGGGGTTCTCAGCTCTCCGCCCTCTTCAAGGTAAAGCCGGCCTGGGGCGCGGAGGGGGGAGATGGCCCGTGGCCAGGGGGCTGCACCCCTGTGCTGGTGAGAGGGAGCAGAGCCCCTGCCCTCTGGAAGGAGGATGAGCTCTGGGGCAGGGGCGTTGATGAGCAGGCTGGGTCTCTGACATCTATGCTGGGGTCTGAGGGTGCCCACCCCACCCCACCCCACCGAAGGGGGGGGGCGTGTCGTGCTCTGCCCCGGACAATAACCCCGCCGCGCTCTCCCTGCAGCTGGAGATCCCAGGGCTGAGCAGCTCCTCGCTGCTGGAAGTGGGGCCGGTGAACATGTCCTTCGAGCTGCCCATGCACACCTGCTCCGGCCTGCAGATCCGCTTCCTGCGCTTCACGGCCCCACAGGCCGGGCTGCCCCACCGCTGGGTGCGCTACGTGTCCCACAGCGACTCCTATGTCCTCCGCCTCTGAACCCAGTCCCACTGCTGGGTGCACTACGTGTCCCACAGCGACTCCTACGTCATCCGCCTCTGAGCCCAGCCCGGCCCCACCGCTGGGTGCGCTACGTGTCCCACGGCGACTCCTACGTCATCCGCCTCTGAGCCCGGCCCCAACGCCGGGTGCGCTACGTGTCCCACGGCGACTCCTACGTCATCCGCCTCTGAGCCCAGCCCAGCCCCAACGCTGGGTGCGCTACATGTCCCACACCGACTCCCACGTCATCCGCCTCTGAGCCCAGCCCAGCCCCACCGCTGGGCGCGCTACGTGTCCCACGGCGACTCCTACGTCATCCGCCTCAGAGCCCGGCCCCACCGCTGGGTGTGCTACGTGTCCCACAGCGACTCCTACGTCATCTGCCTCTGAGCCCGGCCCCACCGCTGGATGTGCTACGTGTCCCACAGCGACTCCCACGTCATCCGCCTCTGAGCCCGGCCCCACTGCTGGGTGCGCTACTTGTCCCACAGCGACTCCTACGTCATCCGCCTCTGAGCCCGGCCCCACCGCTGGGTGCGCTACGTGTCCCACAGCGACTCCTACGTCATCCGCCTCTGAGCCCAGCCCAGCCCCAACGCTGGGTGCGCTACATGTCCCACACCGACTCCCACGTCATCCGCCTCTGAGCCCAGCCCAGCCCCACCGCTGGGCGCGCTACGTGTCCCACGGCGACTCCTACGTCATCCGCCTCAGAGCCCGGCCCCACCGCTGGGTGTGCTACGTGTCCCACAGCGACTCCTACGTCATCTGCCTCTGAGCCCGGCCCCACCGCTGGGTGTGCTACGTGTCCCACAGCGACTCCCACGTCATCCGCCTCTGAGCCCGGCCCCACTGCTGGGTGCGCTACTTGTCCCACAGCGACTCCTACGTCATCCGCCTCTGAGCCCGGCCCCACCACTGGGTGCGCTACGTGTCCCACAGCGACTCCTACGTCATAGAATCATAGAATATCAGGGTTGGAAGGGACCTCAAGAGGTTATCTAGTCCAACCCCCTGCTCAAAGCAGGACCAATTCCCAACTAAATCATCCCAGCCAGGGCTTTGTCAAGCCGGACCTTAAAAACCTCCATTGAAGGAGACTCCACCACCTCCCTAGGTAACGCATTCCAGTGCTTCACCACCCTCCTAGTGAAATAGTGTTTCCTAATATCCAACCTGGACCGCCCCCACTGCAACTTGAGATCATTGCTCCTTGTTCTGTCATCTGCCACCACTGAGAACAGCCGAGCTCCATCCTCTTTGGAAACCCCCTTTCAGGTAGTTGAAAGCAGCTATCAAATCCCCCCTCATTCTTCTCTTCTGCAGACTAAACAATCCCAGTTCCCTCAGCCTCTCCTCATAAGTCATGCGCTCCAGACCCCTAATCATTTTTGTTGCCCTCCGCTGGACTCTTTCCAATTTTTCCACATCCTTCTTGTAGTGTGGGGCCCAAAACTGGACACAGTATTCCAGATGAGGCCTCACCACTGTCGAATAAAGGGGAACGATCACGTCCCTCGATCTGCTGGCAATGCCCCTACTTATACAGCCCAAAATGCCGTTAGCCTTCTTGGCAACAAGAGCACACTGTTGACTCATATCCAGCTTCTCGTCCACTGTGACCCCTAGATCCTTTTCTGCAGAACTGCTACCTAGCCATTCGGTCCCTAGTCTGTAGCAGTGCATGGGATTCTTCCGTCCTAAGTGCAGGACTCTGCACTTATCCTTGTTGAACCTCATCAGGTTTTTTTTGGCCCAATCCTCTAATTTGTCTAGGTCCCTCTGTATCCGATCCCTACCCTCTAGAGTATCTACCACGCCTCCTAGTTTAGTGTCATCTGCAAACTTGCTGAGAGTGCAGTCCACACCATCCTCCAGATCATTAATAAAGATATTAAACAAAACCGGCCCCAGGACCGACCCGTGGGGCACTCCGCTTGAAACCGGCTGCCAACTAGACATGGAGCCATTGATCACTACCCGTTGAGCCCGACGATCTAGCCAGCTTTCTATCCACCGTACAGTCCATTCATCCAGCCCATACTTCTTTAACTTGGCGGCAAGAATACTGTGGGAGACCATATCAAAAGCTTTGCTAAAGTCAAGGAATAACACATCCACTGCTTTCCCCTCATCCACAGAGCCAGTTATCTCCTCCTAGAAGGCAATTAGGTTAGTCAGGCACGACTTCCCCTTGGTGAATCCATGCTGACTGTTCCTGATCACTTTCCTCTCCTCTAAGTGTTTCATAATTGATTCCTTGAGGACCTGTTCCATGATTTTTCCAGGGACTGAGGTGAGGCTGACTGGCCTGTAGTTCCCCGGATCCTCCTCCTTCCCTTTTTTAAAGATGGGCACTACATTAGCCTTTTTCCAGTCATCCGGGACCTCCCCCGATCGCCATGAGTTTTCAAAAATAATGGCTAATGGCTCTGCAATCTCATCCGCCAACTCCTTTAGCACCCTCGGATGCAGCGCATCCGGCCCCATGGACTTGTGCACGTCCAGTTTTTCTAAATAGTCCCGAACCACTTCTTTTTCCACATAGGGCTGGTCACCTTCTCCCCATATTGTGCTGCCCAGTGCAGCAGTCTGGGAGCTGACCTTGTTTGTGAAGACAGAGGCAAAAAAAGCATTGAGTACATTAGCTTTTTCCACATCCTCGGTCACTAGGTTGCCTCCCTCATTCAGTAAGGGGCCCACACTTTCCTTGACTTTCTTCTTGTTGCTAACATACCTGAAGAAACCCTTCTTGTTACTCTTAACATCTCTTGCTAGCTGCAACTCCAAGTGTGATTTGGCCTTCCTGATTTCATTCCTGCATGCCTGAGCAATAGTTTTATACTCCTCCCTGGTCATTTGTCCAATCTTCCACTTCTTGTAAGCTTCTTTTTTGCGTTTAAGATCAGCAAGGATTTCACTGTTTAGCCAAGCTGGTCGCCTGCCATATTTACTATTCTTTCTACACATTGGGATGGTTTGTTCCTGCAACCGCAATAAGGATTCTTTAAAATACAGCCAGCTCTCCTGGACCCCTTTGCCCTTCATGTTATTCTCCCAGGGGATCCTGCCCATCTGTTCCCTGAGGGAGTCAAAGTCTGCTTTTCTGAAGTCCAGGGTCCGTATTCTGCTGCTCTCCTTTCTTCCTTGTGTCAGGATCCTGAACTCGACCATCTCATGGTCACTGCCTCCCAGGTTCCCATCCACTTTTGCTTCCCCTACTAATTCTTCCCTGTTTGTGAGCAGCAGGTCAAGAAAAGCTCTGCCCCTAGTTGGTTCCTCCAGCACTTGCACCAGGAAGTCATCCGCCTCTGAGCCCGGCTGCACCGCTGGGTGCGCTACGTGTCCCACGGCGACTCCCACGTCATCCGCCTCTGAGCCCGGCTGCACCGCTGGGTGCGCTACGTGTCCCACAGCGACTCCCACGTCATCCGCCTCTCAGCCCAGCCCAGCCCCACCGCTGGGTGCGCTACATGTCCCACAGCGACTCCTATGTCATTCGCCTCTGAGCCCGGCCCCACCGCTGGGTGCGCTACGTGTCCCACAGCGACTCCTACGTCATCTGCGTCTGAGCCCGGCCCCACCACTGGGTGCACTACGTGTCCCACACCAACTCCTACGTCATCCGCCTCTGAGCCCGGCCCGGCCCCAACGCTGGGTGCGCTACGTGTCCCACAGCGACTCCTACGTCATCCGCCTCTGAGCCCGGCCCCAACGCTGGGTGCGCTACGTGTCCCACGGCGACTCCCACGTCATCCGCCTCTGAGCCTGGCTGCACTGCTGGGTGCGCTACGTGTCCCACGGCGACTCCCACGTCATCCGCCTCTGAGCCCGGCTGCACCGCTGGGTGCGCTACCTGTCCCACGGCGACTCCTACGTCCTCCGCCTCTGAACCCAGCCCCACCGCTGGGTGCGCTACGTGTCCCACGGTGACTCCTACGTCATCCGCCTCTGAGCCCGGCCCCACCGCTGGGTGCGCTTGGTCACCCTCAGCAACGGCTGTCTCGTCCACCTCCCTGCCCTGCGTCCCCTGCCCCACAGCATTGTGCAGCGACTCCTAGGGCGTCCCCTCTCCCAGGCTAGTCACCTCCCCGCACACGGGACTCTGGCAATAAAGAACTTTATTTATAAGTAGAACCAACCCCCTAACGTCTGTAACAGCAGCCCGGCCAGGGCACCGACAGAGCCTGGCCTAGACCCGTCGACCCAGACTCCCCAGGGTGCTCACCCACACTGGGAACCCGGTCCTGGAGCCGGACGTAATAAAAGTGCAACAGAAAAACAGCCTGGTGTGTAATTCCCTGGGAAAGGCCACGCCCAGCGAGGGCCCCGTTCCCGGACAGGGGTGGTCTCCCGCCTGCTCGAGCCACGTCAGGGATCCTGCGGGGGAGAGATTCCCAGTGAGACTTGGCTCCCCCCAGTGCAGCACGGCAGGTGCCCCCCCCCCACATGCTCTCACATTCCCCTGCGCTCACCTCGATGCCAAGGATGGTGGAGTCGAAGAGGTCCCGGAACTGCTCATCCTGGTAGCTGTGTGAGCGGATCAGCGGCTGGAGAGGCAAACACCAGTGCCTTAGTGCCCCTCCTGCCACCAGCAAGCCAGACAGCGTCCTGGCTGCAAGGTGGAGAGTGCCCCAGGGGAAGCGGCTGTGGGGGGCCAGGCCCTGGACACCCCGCTGGACGCAGCTCCTGTTAGGGTCATCCCCAGCCAGGCTGCGTGTAAGGGGCCTGCCGCAGTCAGGCCGGGGCTCACAGGCCCTCGACACATCACCAATAGCCCTTCCCGCCGGGCCAGGGCCAGGGTTCCCCTCACCATGTCCAGGCCCTGGGCATCCTCCTCGTCGCTGCTCTCCGCCTGGATCACCATCTCCTCCTCCTCCTCCTCCTCCATCAGGCTGAGCCTAGGGGACACAGGGCAGGGTTAAGGGGGCTCCGGCCCAGAGAGGGAGAGCCGCCCCCCAGGACAGCGACAAACTACTCACCGGTCCATCCTGCTGCCCAGCCCAAGTCTCGAGGTGCTCCGGGGGACCAGGAGCTGCTGCTGCCGGCCAGGTGATTCTCGGGAGCGCTGGGAGCTGAACCAGGGCTGGCTGCAAAGGGCAGCAGGGTCAGAGCAGGTTAAACCGCCCCCCATCCCCGCTGGCTCTGCCTTGCCCCCCATGGGTCTCACCTCTGCACGAAGTCCGACTCGGACCCCTCCTCTTCCTGCAGCTGCGCCGGGCTGCCCGGCTGGTGTCCCCTTTTCAGCGCCGTCGACGTCAGCATCGGCGTCTCCAGGCGGCTGCTCAGCTGGAGGCTGGAATCCCCTCGCTCAGACAAGTCTGCAACAGGAGAGAGATAGAGGTCAGGTGATCCAGTCCTGGCCCTAGAGTCACCCCACTCCCCTGCCCCCTACCTGCACCCTGGGTTCCCCCACGGCCCCCTGCTATCCCTGGGCTCTCCCCCCCTAGCTCCGCTGGTGCCCCCCCAATCCTGACCCACAGCCCCTGCTATCCCAGCCCTGGGCTCTCCACCCCCCGCCAGGTCTGCCAGTGCACCTCAGTCCTGACCCGCAGCCCCCCAGGTGCCAGCTCGTGCCAATGTGCCCGTGTCTCAGTCGAACACTGACAGCTGGAAGCAGTCCGGCTCACCTGTGTGCTAGTACTGGTAAAACAGGTACACCTCTACCCCGATATAACACAAATTTGGATATAATGCGGTAAAGCAGTGCTCCGGGGGGGACGGGGCTGCGCACTCCAGCGGATCAAAGCAAGTTCGATATAACGCGGTTTCACCTATAACACGGTAAGATTTTTTGGCTCCCGAGGACAGCGTTATATCGGGGTAGAGGTGTATTAGAATGGTAAGAATAGGTTTAGACTTTACGATTGGGAGCTGCTGCCTGCATTAATCTCACATGTACCATCGGTGTCCCACATTGCATGGTTGTATTTGGGCCTGTGACTGTGTAAACCGCCAGACAGAAGAGAGACATTAATTAGTGCTAGGGGCTGGGACGGTGCACCTGGAACTTCCCTAGGGACTGTCAGCAAGAGGACACGAGACTTCTACCATTCTGCCCTCTTCCCCATGAAGGAGAGTCATGCGAGTGGACTCCTCCCAGCAGGTGAGCTTGCAGCTCAGAACATGGCCGGAGGGGAATAAAGCTCCTGACAAGAAGGAACTGATTACACTGCTTGCACGCTGGGGGCGAAGTGTTCGTTTGTAGGCATGACTGGCTTACCCCACAGGACATACAGAGCTTGCAGACTATAGCAGCTTTCATTCCCTTTTGAAACTTAAGACTGTAACTCATCTGTGTGGCTCTCTGTCGACTTGCTTTAACCTTGTAAATAACTCCCTGGTTTCCTTTCCCAGTTTCACACAGTTTATCCTGGCTACAAGCTGCAAGCCCTCAGGTGGAACTGACCTGGGGGAAGGGACTGGCCCTCTGGAAGTGGCAGTAACCTGAACGCTGCTGTGATGCTGCGTGTGAGGGACCAGCTAGCACACAGGTAAGCCCACCTGTCCCTGAGGGTCCTGTCTGTGACCTGAGACTGGTGCTCACACTTTGGACTAGTCACTGCTGGCAGCGTTACACCTGCTATTTCCTAGCAGGGGCAGCAGCGTGTGGCATTTGCCCCTCACCATCCAGACGCCTCCTCTTGGCTGCAGAGCTAGGTCTCCTCCGGGGTCGGGGGGCTGCAATCCGGCTGGCATTGGAGCCCATGTCATCCAGGGATCTCAGCGAGCGGCGATACGTCAGGAGTGAATTCCAGCGCTTCCCTCTCTGCTGTGGGGAGAGCCTGGCCTGGCAGGTCTGCTCCAGGTAGGACAGGCTGTGGGAGGGAAGGCATAAGAACGGCCATACTGAGTCAGACCAAAAGTCCATCTAGCCCAGTGTCCTGTCTGCCGACAGTGGCCAGTGCCAGGTGCCCCAGAGGGAATGAACAGAACAGGGAATCATCAAATGACCCATCCCCTGTCGCCCAATCCCAGCTTCTGGCAAACAGAGGCCAGGGACACCATTCCTGCCCATCCTGCTAATAGCCATTAATGGACCTATCCTCCATGAACTTCTTTGGTTCTTCTTTGAACCATTATAGTCTTGGCCTTCACAACATCCTCTGGCGAGGAGTTCCACAGACTGACTGTGCACTGTGTGAAGAAATACTTCCTTTTGTTTGTTTTAAACCCGCTGCCTATTAATTTCATTTGGTGGCCCCTAGTTCTTGTGTTATTAGAAGGAATAAATAACACTTCTTTATTTACTTTGTCCACACCCGTCATGATTTTATAGACCTCTATCATATCCCCCTTTAGTTGTCTCTTTTCCAAGCTGAAAAGTCCCACTCCTCATATGGAAGCCGTTCCAGACCCCTAATCATTTTTGTTGCCCTTTTCTGAACCTTTTCCAATTCCAATATATCTTTTTTGCGATGGGGCAACCACATCTGCACGCAGTATTCAAGATGTGGGGGTACCATGGATTTATAGAGAGGCAACATGATATTTTCTGTCTTATTATCTATCCCTTTCTTAATGATTCCCAACATTCTGTTCGCTTTTTTGACTGCCGCTGCACATTGAGTGAATGTTTTCAGAGAACTCTCCACAATGACTCCAAGATCTCTTTCTTGAGTGGTAACAGCTAATTTAGACTCTTTCATTTTATATGTATAGTTGGGATTATATTTTCCCATGTGCATTGCTTTACATTTATCAACATTGAATTTCATCTGCCATTTTGTTGCCCAGTCACCCAGTTTTGAGAGATCCTTTTGTAGCTCTTCGCAGTCTGCCTGGGACTTAACTATCTTGAGTAGTTTTGTATCATCTGCAAATTTTGCCACCTCACTGTTTACCCCTTTTCCAGATCGTTTATGAATATGTGGAATAGGACTGGGCCCAGTACACACCCCTGGGGGAGACCACTACTTACCTCTCTCCCTTCTGAAAACTGACCATTTATTCCTACCCTTTGCTTCCTGTCTTTTAACCAGTTACCAGTCCATGAAAGGACTTTCCCTCTTATCCCATGACAGCCTTTGATGAGGGACCCTGTCAAAGGCTTTCTGAAAATTGAAATACACTATATCCACTGGATTCCCCTTGTCCACGTGCTTGTTGACCCCCTCAAAGGCAGGTTAACCCTTACAGCATGGGGGCCACTAATCACACACACACACACCCAAGCACTCCCGAAAGCCGTTGTCTCCCACCCCCACCGGCCCACCACCCTGGGCACTCACAGCAGCTTCTTGTCCGGGCGCAGAAGGCGGGGGGAGAATTCGCTCAGCACCTCCAGGAAGGGCAGGTTGAGGGGCCCCAGCTCTGAGCCAGAGGGTTGTGGCTCCTGGAAGGCAAATTTGATCCCAGCCCTGGGCAGGAGAGAGAAAGAGAGAGATGGGAAGTGGGGGGAGGGGAGGGGGGGGCGGGGGGGGCTTCAAACCCTGCAAGTCCAAGTGCCAGCCATCCCACCCCCACGTTCAGTGCTGACCCCAGCGTGCCCCTCCCCAATTCCTAGAGGCTCCCGGACTCCCAGCATGCCCCCACAGCTCTGCTCTGCTCCCCACCCAGCCCCCCGGCTCACTTGTGCAGGGCCACCAGCGCCTGGCGGTTGTGCAGCTGGTGCAGGCCGAAGAACAGGGAGAAGCGCCGTGCCAGGTCCCGGATCTCCAGGAAGGCCTTGCCGTAAACTGCCTCCGGGCCCTGCTGCAGCAGCAGCTCTGTCAGCAGCTGCACAGGGGGCAGAGAGTCAGACATGGGGCCGCATGGCGGCTCGAGCCCCATCCTCCAGCCACCTCCCTACACAGACGCACAGGGACGGGCCAACCCAGGGGCCTCCCCAGCCCCCCCACCCCATACACACGGATATGGATCAGTGACAGGGACTCCCCTCTCCCCCAGGCAGCACTGGGCACGGGCCCCTCCCCGGTACCTGCTGCAGGCTGAGGAGAAGGGTGCGGGCCCACTCATCCCGGTCAATCTGCCGCGCCCGGCTCAGCGTCTCCTTGATGATGTCCCCGTAGTCCTTGTAGAACTGGAAGGGAGAGCAGGGTGGTGGGGCCCCCCAACCGCCAGCCCCACCGGTGGTGAGTAGGGCTGCAGGCTTGTCACGGCTGCTGTGACTTTCCTTTGGGGTCAGGATTTTAATAAAAACTCACCTGCAGCAGTGCCGGCGCCTGCCCGCAGGGCTGGGCTCAGCTTCCCACTCTGGGCGTTGCAACCTGGCACAAGGGGTCAGTCGTAGGCCAGGCCAAACCTGAGCAGTGCTGCGGCCCCATGTGCCGGGTGGGTCACAACGCCTGCAGCAGGGAGCCGGGCACAGCCCCAGAGATTAGAGAGTCCATCGCCCTAATCCGCACCCCGAGCTCTAGGTGTTCAGACACTGGAGGCAGTGCCCACCCCTTGGTATGGTAGGTGCGCCCCTGCCCCCCGCCCTGTGCCGTGGGGTCCCTCCCGTATCTCCCCCACCTTGGCGTAGTGCTTGAAGACGTCGGAGGCGGCGCTCAGCTCCAGCACGTTGTAGATGATGAGTTTGCAGAAACCGGCCAGCAGGTTGCGCCGTTGGTGTAGCCTCTCGATCTTCCCCTCGCTGTCCTCCTCATCTGCAGAGGATGGGGTGGGGAGCGAGGCTTTTGGCCCACAGATCCCTCTCCCCATTTCTCTGTGCCCCCCCTCTACTCAGCCCCCTTCCCCCAGCCTGCCTGTCCACTCTCCTGCCCTTGCCCCCCCCAGCCCCTTGCCCCCAGCCCCATGGGGCGAGTACGCACCACTGCCCACGAGCTCGGCGTGGTTGAAGACGTGATCCATGAGGAATCCGGCCAGCTGGGACTGCAGGGCGACCTCGGGCCGGTACACCAGCAGCTCCAGCGCCTCCCGCTCGCCTCGAGCCAGCTGCGGGCTGAACACCAGCAGCAGGTCACTCAGCAGCACAAAGGCCTGGACAGACAGAGGCAGAATGAGCACCCCACAAACAGCACTGCTGGGGGGCTCCCAGCCCCCCTTCCCCAGCACGCCTGAGCTGCGGCCTGTCCAGCCCTCGGCTCCCAGCCCTTGTCCACCTCTCACCTGCTCTTGGACACTGGAGTCCACGTCGGTCAGGCAGCTCTGGCAGAGGGAGCAGAAGGAGGCGACTTTGCGCTTCAGGGCCAGCAGCTCTTTCTGGGGTAGGAGCAGAGGAGGCTGTGAGGGGCAGGGGCAGGAACCCCCAGCCCCCAGGACTCAGAGGCAGGGCCTGGGCTGACCCCCACCCCGCCCTTCTTGGCAGGGACCTCCCCATCGGCCTCACCTGCGCAGGGACGGTGCCGGAGACACGAGCCAGCTCCCAGAGGATGCCGAAGTGGAGACAGGTCATGGTGGGGATGACCACCTGCAATGGAAGCCCAGAGTGAGAATGTGGGGCTGCAGTCCCCCCAGTTCCAAGCTGCCCCATTGCATCCTCTGCCCACAGCCCCCCACGCTGCCTGGCAGGGCAAGGCTCCACCTGGGTTCCCTGCTGGCGGGGGGGGCCAGGCTGCTGGCGGGGGGGGCCAGGCTCCTGGCTCCCCGAGAGACCCCCCAGTACCTGCTTGGGGACCTCGCCTGTGTCCACAGCTCGCTGGAGGAGGAGGCTGCAGGGTTCATAGAGCTGCCATGGGGTCAGGTCGTGAGCACTGCAGAGAGAGAGAGCGCCTTGCTCACGGGGGCGTCCTAGCCCCCCACTCCCCTCCCACCGCCACCGCAGGGCAAGGATGAAGGGACCCATGTGAACAGACAGCAGGGAGATGGAAAGGGCAGGGCAGGGCTGTGTGACCGGGCCCCGCTGCCCAGACGGAGCTGGGGGGGGGGGGAACACAGTCTGGCACTCACTTGTGGAGGATGGAAATGCGCTTCAGCGTGGCAGCCATGCTGTAAACCTCGTCTTCGTCCAGGTACGAGGCCTGAGGGGGGACCGAGACAGCTCAGCAGGGCAGGCCCCTAGGTATCAGTCCTACGGCACCCCTTGGAGCCAGCACAGCGCCCCCAGGAGTCCCTGAGCGCCTGGTGCCCCCCGCTCCCAGTTACACACTATGTACCCCCCACACACCCCCAGTAACACGCCCCACTCCCTGAGCACCTGGTACCCCCCCACGCCCCCAGTAACACGCCCCACTCCCTGAGCACCTGGTACCCCCCCACGCCCCCAGTAACACGCCCCACTCCCTGAGCGCCTGGTACCCCCCCACACTCCCAGTAACACGCCCCACTCCCTGAGCGCCTGGTACCCCCCCCACACAGCCCCACTCCCTGAGCGCCTGGTATCCCCAGTAACACACCCCACTCCCTGAGCGCCTGACGCCCCTCCACCCCCAGTAACACGCCCCACTCCTTGAGCGCCTGACGCCCCCCCACCCCCAATAACACGCCCCACTCCCTGAGCACCTGGTACCCCCCCCACACACTCCCAGTAACACGCCCCACTCCCTGAGCGCCTGGTACCCCCCCCACACCCCCAGTAACACTCCCCACTCCCTGAGTGCCTGGTCCCCCCCCACACCCCCAGTAACACGCCCCACTCCCTGAGCGCCTGGTACCCCCCCCCACCCCCAGTAACACGCCCCACTCCCTGAGCGCCTGGTACCCCCCCCCACCCCCAGTAACATGCCCCACTCCCTGAGCGCCTGGTACCCCCCCCACACCCCCAGTAACACACCCCACTCCCATAGCACCTGGCGCCCCCCCACCCCCAGTAACACGCCCCACTCCCTGAGCACCTGGCACCCCCTGCTCCCAGTTACACAATATGTACACCCCACTCCCTGAGCGCCTGGTACCCCCAACCCCCAGTGCCTGCAGTAACATGCCCCATATACCCCACTCCCTGAACGCCTGGCCCCCCCAACCCTCAGTGCCTGCATTAACATGCCCCATACACCCCACTCCCTGAATGCCTGGCCCCCCTAACCCCCAGTGCCTGCAGTAACATGCCCCATACACCCCACTCCCTGAATGCCTGGCCCCCCTAACCCCCAGTGCCTGCAGTAACATGCCCCATACAGCCCACTCCCTGAATGCCTGGCCCCCCTAACCCCCAGTGCCTGCAGTAACATGCCCCATACACCCCACTCCCTGAATGCCTGGCCCCCCTAACCCCCAGTGCCTGCAGTAACATGCCCCATACACCCCACTCCCTGAATGCCTGACTGTGACAAAGTGGGAACATTCTGTAATATTTTTGTAATCCTGTTTGGCCATATGCGGCAGTGTTACCCCATGGGTGGAAAAGGAGTGTTTGTTCTCAGGACAGTCAAAGAGACAGAAGGATGGGTGTTCCTATCTGCCTGGGCCTTAGTCTCCATATCAATGGAGCATCTGAGAACACAATGGCAGATCCAATCGCCAGGACCTAGCAAGCCAGGACCCAGAGGGAGATGGATTTCCCCACCTCTCAACAAGGAGGCTAAAAAACGGTTAATCACCTTCTCGTAATTGTTGTTCTTCGAGATGTGTTGCTCATGTCCATTCCAATTAGCTGCGTGCGCACTGCGTGCACAGTCATCAGAAAGTTTTTCCCCTAGCAGCACCAGTCAGGTCGGCTGTGGAGCCCCGTGAGTGGGGGTTCTCACAGCAGAGCAGGGTAAGGCTGGCTCCCTGAGTGAAGGATTGGAGTGACCTAGCACAGGGGTCCCCAACGCGGCGCCCGCCAAGGCGTCTAAGTGCGCCCGCGTACTGGCCGGCGGACGAGCATCCGCCGAAATGCCGCCGAATTCCGGCGGTGACGCCTCTGGATGACGCCGCTTGTTGGTGCCATTTTGGCAGATGCTTGTCCGCTGCCACGGTCCTCCGTGACGCATCGTCTGGCGCCCGCCAGACGAAAAAGGTTGGGGACCACTGACCTAGCAGATCACCAGTCCAGATAACACCAGAGGGGAATGTCACACCGTCTCTGCGGACCTTGAGCAGGACCTCATGCACGAGAGGATGGTCTAGACAGTATTTGGTCCTGCCATGCGGGCAGGGGACTGGACTCGATGACCTCTTGAGGTCCCTTCCAGTCCTAGAATCTATGAATCTATGAGAGGGCTTGGGGGAAAGGCGTAGAGGAGACGGCCTCCCCAGGGTAGCAGGAATGTGTCTGCGATTGAGCCCGGGCTGATTTTCTGGAAGGAGCAAAATACTGGGCACTTCCTGTTGCTCCGAGTGGCGAAGGAGGTCGACCTGGGGAAACCCCCACCTCTGGAAAATGGAGTGAATGACGTCTGGCCGGATGGACCACTCGTGGTTGTGGAAGGACCTGCTGAGGCCGTCTGCCAGTACGTTCTGGGCTCCTGGCAGATAGGATGCTTCCAGGTGAATGGAGTGGGCTATACAGAATTCCCAGAGCCTGAGGGCCTCCTGGCAGAGGGGCGAGGACTGGTTCCACCCTGCTTGTTGATGTAAAACATTGCAGTGGTGTTGTCCGTCATGACTGCCCCGTACTGGCCTTGCAGTTGAGACTGAAAAGCCTGGCATGCGAGTCGCACAGCTCTGAGCTCCTTGATATTGATATGGAGAGAGAGCGCATCCTGTGCCCAGAGGCCCTGTGGTTGGAGATCTCCCAGATGTGCGCCGCAACCTAGAGCTGATGTGTCCGTAACTAGAGACAAGGGGCTGGTCCACACTAACCCCCCAGTTCCAACTAAGATACACAACTTCAGCTACGTGAATAACGTAGCTGAAGTCGAAGTATCTTAGTTCGAACTACAAGGTACTTACCGCGGGTCCACACGCGGCAGGCAGGCTCCCCCGTCGACTCCGCGTACTCCTCTTGCGGAGCAGGAGTACCGGTGTCGACGGCGAGCACTTGCGGGATCTATTTATCGCGTCTAGACAAGACACAATAAATCGATCCCAGAAGATCGATTGCTTACCGCCGAACCTGGAGGTAAGTGTAGACATACCCAAGGAGAGTAGAGGGCTGCTGAAGGGGGTTCCCTTGAAGACTATCTGAGCACTGCTGTGGCACCGTGACCACTAAGTCCAGGCTGTCACGCCCCGGGAGGTATGTCGAGGTGAGCCACGTCTGTAGAGGTCTGAGCCTCAGCCTGGTTTGCCGGACCACGTACATGCAGGTGGCCTTCTGACTGAGGCGGCTGAGGCAATTCCTCGCTGTCGTGGTCGGGTACTCTCTCATGCATCGAATGATGCATGACATGGCTTGGAATCGGGACTCCGGCAGCCGTGCTTTTGCGTGGACCGAGTCCAACCACTGCCCCAATAAATTCTATTCTCTGGGTCGGTGACAAGGTTGACTTGTTCATGTTGAGGAGGAGACCGAGTCTCTTGAACGTGGATGTGACCAGACTGACCTGCAACTCCACCTGCTCTCTGGTGTGCCCCCTGAGTAGCCAGTCGTCAAGGTAGGGGTATACCTACACCTGCCTCCTTCGGAGGAAGGCTGCTACCACTTTGTTACCTCGATTTCACTAGAAACCAACCCAGGGTTACACTTATATTGGTTTTATTAAATGCCGCTATTGGATGAAACAGAAACGGGATGGAGCTCATTCATGCACACACACATTCAATGCATTCATACCCTCATGCACCCCCACACTCACACAGGCGGAGAGTTACTGGAGACCGCAGAGGAAGCCAAAGCATAGTAGATCTGGTGTGTCCGCCTGCGGTCACGGAGCCGCGAGCAGGCCAAGAAGAAGAGAGAGCTGTGAGCGTGCTTTCTTCCTTTTATTGGAACTGGGCGGCTCATATCACGTACACTGAGTTTTCCTTCTGTGTCCGTCACAGCATTCCCAGACCTCGTTCTTTTCACGCATACCAGGTTCTTCTTTTCTTTACAGCACCCCGTGATTGCCTTCTCGGGGCAGATTACATCAGACACATCTGTCTCCGGGCTCTTTTCTCCTTGCAGTTTCGCTCCACCCAGTCCCACATACACTTAATTGTTCACACTCCCTTATCTCCCACACACACACTCCCTTGTTCACACTCTCCCTGATCGTGTGACAGAATATTGCAAAGCTTGGAGATTATACAAGTGGTAACTGACAAGGTTACAAAGCTTGCAAAAGTTACAAAATTTAAAGTTTGCAAAAGGTTACAGAACTTAATGATCATACTAGCAATGACTGAAAAGTTACAAATCTTGCAATCACATTCTACTGGATTGAGCGGAGGCTTTACACAACACACTTGGTGAACACTCGTGGGGCTGTCGACAGGCCGAAGGGAAGGACCGTGAACTGATAATGTTTTTGGTCGATCACGAACCTTAAGAAGCATCTGTGAGCAGGGCGAATCGCTATGTGAAAGTACACATCTTTCATGTTGAGGGCGACGAACCAGTCTCCCGGGAAGGGATGATTGTATTGAGGGAGACTATGCAGAACTTCAACTTTACCATGAACTTCGAGTCCTTGCAGGTCTAGAATGGATCTGAGACTCCCCCTTTGCCTTGGGGATTAGGAAATAACAGGAGTAGAATCCCTTGCCCGTTAGCTCCTGAGGAACTCCTCCATCGCTCCTATGGCAAGGAGCGCCTGCATGTCCTGGATAAGGAGTTGCTCATGAGAAGGGTCCCTGAAGAGGGACGGGGAAGAGGGTAGGAGCAGAATTGGAGAAAATATCCCACTTCCACCGTATGAAGAACACAGCGGGCCAATGTTATTTGGGACCATGCACAATAGAAGTGGGATAGACAGTTCAAAAAACACGGGGAAGGATCCGGCGTTGAGACAGGTGCTCCGTCCTCGGGCGCACCTTCAAAATGTTTGTTTTGAGCCCGACGAAGGCTTAGTCGGGCCCTGGCCCTGTCCGGATGGGGGATGGGAAGGCTTACGCCTGCCATTCCTGCCCCTGCGCCTGTAAAAACCCTGCCTCGGCTGAGGAGGATACGGGCGCTGTTGCGGCGGTTGGGGCTTAAAGGGCTTTCGTTGGATTACCGGGGTATGCATACCCCAAGATTTCATTGTCGCCCTGGAGGCTTTGAGGCTATGCAGCCTGGAGTCAGTGTGTTCAGCAAACAGACCCACCCCGTCAAAGGGTAGGTCTTGCATAGTTTGCTGAACCTCGGGTGGGAGCCCCGAGACCTGCAGCCATGAGCTACGCCGCACAGCTATCCCTGAGGACAAGGTGCGTGCTGCCGAGTCCGCAGCAGCCAGTGAGGCCTGTAAAGAGGTCCGTGCCACTGCCTTGCGCTCCTCGACAATTGCCCGAAACTCCTCCCTGGATTCTGCTGGTACCAGATCCCTAAACTTCAGCACTGAGTTCCAGGAGTTAAAACGGTATCTGCTCAGGATTGGGTGTTGGGAATCCTGAGTTGCAAGCCCCCCGTGGAGTAAACTGTGTCCGAATAAATCCAGGCGCTTGGCATCCTTAGATTTAGGTGCTGGGGCTTGCTGACCCTGCCTCTCCCTCTCATTTACTGCAGACACTACCAACGAGCAAGGCTGTGGGTGTGTGAACAGGTAGTCGAACCCCTTGGAGAGCACAAAGTACTTCCTCTCTTAGCGGTGTGAGGGATGGAGGCTGGGGTCTGCCAAATGGTCTTTGCATGCATTGGCCTGGATAGTTTTGATGAGGGGTAGAGCGACCCTGGATGGTCCTTTTGGTGCCGGGATGTCCACCATACGGGTCCTCTGACACTACCACCTCCTCAACTGCAGGTTCATATTCCGTGCCCCCCTGTGCAGGAGTTCCTGGTGGGCACGGCTATCTATAGGGGGCGGCCCTGAGATGGAGGTGCCGCCACCGCCTCGTTTGGGGAGGATGAGGAGGATGCTGGTGGGGGAACTGGGTCCTTCTGACCCCCTTGGTCCTCGGGGCCCTCCTGCCCTGCCTCTAGCTCTGTGCCAGCCACTCCAAGGTCTGGCTCAGGAACTGGGGTGGGTTCTGCAGGAGGAGGTGGGACTGCCGGCTCCTCTGCACCCCTAGGGGTGGAGCGACTGGCCGCTGCCTCTGGCACCCTAGGCTCAGACACCAACTGAGCGTGAGGCCTTGGACTGGGCACCCTGAACCTGGTGGTACGCCCACGGGGTCCAAAATGGCCATTGCGCTGGCCCGTGCCACTGTGCAGGCCATGGTTGGGGACAGGAGTCTTGGGGATGCCTGGCTACCTCTCCAGCTGCTCCCAGATCCTCTTGTAGCCCCATCTGGGTCAGGATTCTGCTCCTTAGAGCGGTCCTCGTCCTCCAGCTGCACGATTCACTGGGCCTTGGTGAACTTCCCAATGCGTAACCCTCTCTTTTTGCACAGGATTAAAATGTCCTTCTTAAGGAGATGGTGATAGGCCATCACTCCACTGTTCCCAAGTTGCCGTGGACTCACAGGCCTGTGTGCTCTCAGCTCCCCACGGTTTCCAGGAAGAACCCCTAGTGTGCCAGACCTTCTCGTGGTCACCACCTCTCTCCCAGGGTCCAGCCGCAGACTCCTCCGCCCCTGAGACTGTTCGCCGCAGTCCCCAGGGGGACCCCGTTACTGCAACAGTCTCTCTCGCTGGTCACACACTCCCAGGGGTTAAGCGTAGCTCCTTCGCCCCCTGAAACCTCCCCTCTCTGAGCCTTCAGCACACCTGGTCCTCGTTAATCCCCCTTCATTTTACTGTTCCCAGCCACTTACTGCAGGATGCTCTGTCTACGGGGTGCAGTAGATCCCACCGCAACCACCAGTTGTCACAGAGTCACTGGGCGATGCTCTGGAACTGCTCCATATGAAGCCAGTCAGGACTGAGCGCACTGTCTCCAGGGCAAGAAGCTTACGCAGCTTCGACCTTCCTGGGTCTGACCTCGGAGCATTCACAGCAGCCCCTTCCACACCGTGCGCTTCCCACAGCGAGTCCGCATAGGCGGGGCTCCTGGGGAAGCCAGAGGGCCCTGCCCCCCAACTCCACAGTCAGACGTGACTCTCAGCCAGCCAGTAAAACAGAAGGTTTATTAGACGTCAGGAACATAGTCCAAAGCAGAGCTTGTAGGTACAGGAAACAGGAGCCCTCAGTCAGGTCCATCTTGGGGCCAGGGCGGCCAGACCCTGGGTCTGGGCCTCCCTCTCTTTCCCCAGCCAGCTCCAAACTGAAACTCTCCAGCCCCTCCTCTGGCCTTTGTCTCTTTCCTGGGCCAGGAGGCCACCTGATCTCTTCGTTCTCCAACACCTTCAGTTGGCACTTGCAGGGGAGGGGCCCAGGCCATCAGTTACCAGGAGACAGGGTGTCGGCCATTCTCTGTGCAAACGGCATCACACTGGCCCTCTCGGGCTCTGCAACAATCATACACCCTGATCCCCCCACCTAGATACTTAAGAAATGCATAGGGGAAACCAAGGCACCCACACAGTATTCAGAGAAAACATTAAGAACATTCCCACTTCGTCACAAGCGCCATGGAGGCGCCACTCCAGGGGGTTCCACAGCCAACGCGACGGATGCTGCTGGGGGAAAAACTTTCCAACGAGTGTGCACGTGGTGCGCACACACCTAATTTGAATCGATATGAGCAAGCACTCGAAGAAGAAGCGCATTTCCCCAGCTTTCAAAGTAGCAGCCGTGTTAGTCTGTATCCGCAAAAAGAACAGGAGTACTTGTGGCACCTTAGAGACTAACAAATTTATTAGAGCATAAGCTTTCGTGGGCTACAGCCCACTTCTTCGGATGCATATTTATTAGACAGAAGATATTTATACATACAGAGAACATGAAAAGGTGGAAGTATGCATACCAATTGTAAGAGGCTAATCAATTGAGATGAGCTATCAGTAGCAGCAGAAGAAAAAACTTTGAAGTGATAATTGAGATGACCCATAGAAGGTGTGAGGAGAACTTAACATGGGGGAAAAAAAATTCAATTAGTGTAATGACCCAACCATTCCCAGTCTCTGTTTAGACCTAAGTTAATTGTGTCTAATTTGCATATTAATTCGAGTTCAGCAGTCTCTCTTTGGAGTCTGTTTTTGAAGTTATTTTGTTGCAAAACTGACACCTTCAAGTCTGTCACTGAGTGATTAGAGAGGTTGAAGTGTTCTCCCACTGGTTTTTGAATGTTATGATTCCTGATGTCAGATTTGTGTCCATTTATTCTTTTGCGTAGAGACTGTCCAGTTTGGCCAATGTACATGGCAGAGGGGCATTGCTGGCACATGATGGCATATATCACGTTGGTAGATGTGCAGGTGAACGAGCCCCTGATGGTGTGGCTGATGTGGTTAGGTCCTATGATGGTGTGACTTGAATAGATATGTGGACAGAGCTGGCATCGGGCTTTGTTGCAAGTTGTATGGTGTGCGGTTGCTGGTGAGTGTTTGCTTAAGGTTGGGAGGCTGTCTGTAAGCGAGGACTGGTCTGTCTCCCAAGATCTGTGAGAGTGAGGGATCATCTTTCAGGATAGGTTGTAGATCTTTGATGATGCGCTGGAGTGGTTTCAGTTGGGGGCTGAAGGTGGCGGCTAGTGGCGTTCTGTTATTTTCTTTGTTGGGCCTGTCCTGTAGTAGGTGGCTTCTGGGTACTCTTCTGGCTCTGTCAATCTGTTTTTTCACTTCAGCAGGTGGGTATTGTAGTTTTAAGAATGCTTGATAGAGATCTTGTAGGTGTTTATCTCTGTCTGAGGGATTGGAGCAAATGCGGTTGTATCTTAGGCTTGGTCTACACTTACCCCCCAAGTCGAAGTAAGGTACGCAAATTCAGCTACGTGAATAACGTAGCTGAATTCGACATACCTTACTTCGAACTTACCGCGGTTCAGACGCGGTCCACACGCGGCAGGCAGGCTCCCCGTCGACTCCGCGGTACTCCTCTCGTTGAGCTGGAGTACCGCAGTCGACGGCGATCACTTCCTGGTTCGATTTATCGCGTCCAGACCAGACGCGATAAATCGAACTCGGAACTTCGATCCCCAGCCGCCGAACTAGCGCGGCAGTGTAGACCAGCCCTTAGAGAACAAAGCTGGAGAACAAAGGACTGGAGGCATATGAGGTGGGGGGACAAGTGTTGGCTGCTGGAAGGAGTCTGGGCTCTCAGCTGCAGTCTGACCCAGGAGGTCGGATGGACCGACAGACAGGGGTTCCCCACAGCGTGGCTGGGCTCTGAGCTACCCATAATGGACGATGCTTTAACCATTTCTCTAGACTCCCCTAAGCTTCCTGTGCTGTGTGCCATTTAACGAATAAACCCCGCTGTTCTGACAGTGCTGTGAGAGTGTCACTGCAAGCAGCGATTTCCCTACACCCCCCCTGAATTTCCCCAACCCCCCCGCACCTCCAGTTTTGTGAATTAGTTACATGCAGTGTTGCCAATTTAGTGATTGTTTGGACATTTGAATTGAAATTGAAACATTAATACACACTTTAAAAGCATATACAGTGTATGATAAACTACGTGTATCTGAAAAAGTATAATAGATTTGAAAAGTATGAACATAGACTAGCTTCCTTATACAGCTTTTGTTTTTATGACAATGTCAGTGCATTCATTTTGGTGATGTTGGCCAAATGATGATTTGTAAGCAAAGTCTAAATGAGCTCTCCCTGACAGCTAGTGATGAGCTGGGGGCTGGGGGAAAGGCTTCAGGACCAGGTTGTATTTACATTCATTTATATTCACACCTAATCTACCTAGGTATCCAGTAAACAGAGCTGTGTTGCCCAAGTGATAGATTTTGGCTGGGGTTGGATTACAAATCACTTGAATTGGGGGGGGGAGGAAATGAAATGTTGTTCTTATCGTATGAGTAAAGGGTGGTAGAAAAGACGGTTACTCACCGTTGTAACTGTTGTTCTTCGAGATGTGTTGCTCATATCCATTCCAGTTAGGTGTGTGCGCGCCGCGTGCACGATCGTCAGAGAATTTTTACCCTAGCAACCCCGGTGGGTCGGCTGTGGAGCCCCCTAGAGTGGCGCCTTCATGGCGCTGGATATATACCCCAGCCGACCCAGCGCCCCCTCAGTTCCTTCTTGCCGGCTACTCCGACAGTGGGGACGGGGGGCGGGTTTGGAATGGATATGAGCAACACATCTCGAAGAACAACAGTTACAACGGTGAGTAACCGTCTTTTCTTCTTCGAGTGCTTGCTCATATCCATTCCAGTTAGGTGACTCCCAAGCCCCACCTAGGTGGCGGGGTCGGAGTGAGACATTGCTGTGTGCAGAACCGCTGACCCGAAAGCAGCATCGTCTCTGGATTGTTGCACCAGCGCATAGTGAGCAGCGAATGTGTGTACCGAAGACCAAACTGCAGCTCTACAAATGTCCTGGATCGGAACTTGAGCCAGGAAGGCAGTCGAGGAGGCCTGGGCCCTTGTGGAGTGAGCGGTGAGGCGCAGAGTCGGGATACCAGCCAGGTCGTAACAAGCACGAATACAGGACGTAATCCAAGAGGACAAGCACTGTGAGGAGACCGGTGAGCCTTTCATCCGGTCGGCTACCGCAACGAAGAGTTGTGTCGTCTTCCGAAATGGCTTTGTACGGTCAATATAGAAAGCCAGGGCCCTGCGTATGTCCAAAGAATGCAAACGCTGGTCTTGACGAGTAGCGTGTGGCTTTGGATGGAAGACTGGAAGAAAGATATCCTGGTTCACGTGGAAAGGTGAGACCACCTTGGGCAGAAAGGCAGGGTGGGGGCGAAGCTGCACCTTGTCCTTGTGGAACACCGTGTATGGGGGCTCGGACGTAAGCGCTCTGAGTTCAGAAACGCACCGTGCTGAGGTGATGGCTACGAGGAAGGCTGTCTTCCAGGATAAGTACAGGAGTGAACAGGTCGCCAATGGTTCAAACGGAGGCCCTGTGAGCCTGGAGAGAACGAGGTTGAGGTCCCACGTCGGAACCGGCTGGCGTTGCTGTGGGTACAGCCGGTCTAAGCCCTTGAGGAATCTAACGACCATCGGGTTAGAGAAGACCGAGGACGCGAGTTCTCCTGGGTGGAACGCCGAAATAGCGGCGAGGCGAACCCTGATTGAAGATATCGCCAAGTCCTGCTGCCTTAGGGACAGGAGATATTCCAGTATAAGAGGAATAGGTGCCTGCAAGGGGGACGTAGCTCGTTGCTCACACCAGCAGGAGAAACGTTTCCACTTGGCTAAGTAAGTGGACCTTGTAGAGGGCTTTCTACTTCCCAGCAGGATCTGCTGGACGGACCGCGAGCATTGCTGCTCTGTCTGATTCAGCCATGGAGCATCCACGCTGTGAGGTGGAGCGATTGCAGGTCGGGGTGACACAGTCGGCCGTGGTCCTGAGAGATGAGATCCGGACTCAAGGGGAGCGTGATCGGTGCTTGGACCGACAGCTCCAACAGTGTGGTGTACCAGTGCTGCCTCGGCCAAGCGGGAGCGACTAGAATTACCCGTGCATGGTCTGTGCGGATCTTGAGCAGTACCCTGTGGACCAGCGGAAATGGAGGAAAGGTGTAGAACAGGTGGTCCTTCCACGTTAGAAGGAAGGCGTCCGACAGAGAGCCTAGAGCTCGCCCGTGTAGGGAGCAGAATGCCTGGCACTTCCTGTTGGCTCGGGATGCGAACAGGTCGACCTGGGGAAACCCCCACCTCTGGAAGACGGAATAAATGATGTCCGGGCGAATTGACCACTCGTGCGTCTGGAAGGACCTGCTGAGACGGTCCGCCAGCGTATTCTGGACTCCAGGCAGGAACAAGGCCGTGAGATGTATCGAGTGGGCGATGCAGAAGTCCCACAGGCGAATGGCTTCTTGGCATAGGAGCGATGAGTGGGCTCCGCCTTGCTTGTTGATGTAAAACATGGCCGTGGTGTTGTCGGTGAGAACCAACACGCAACGGCCCTGTAGGAGATTGAGGAATGCCTGGCAGGCTAGGCGCACCGCCATCAGCTCTCGGACGTTGATGTGGAGGGCTAGTTGGGAAGCGGACCACAGTCCCTGGGTATGGTGCTCCCCGAGGTGAGCGCCCCATCCCAGAGATGAAGCGTCCGTGACTAGGTGGAGGGAGGGTTGTGGGGCGTGAAACGGTACTCCTGCACAGACCGCCGTGGGATCCAACCACCAAGTGAGGGAGGTCAAGACCACCATGTTCAGGTTGTCCCGGTGAGGACGGTACACCGATGATACCCAAGCCTGTAGTGGGCGAAGCCGTAGTCTGGCATGGCTGGTGACATAGGTGCACGAGGCCATGTGACCCAATAGGGCGAGGCATGTCCTTATTGTGGTGATAGGAAATGCCCTGAGTCCTTGAATGACGCTTGTGATGGTATGAAAGCGGTTGTCTGGCAGAATGGCTCGGGCACGTCTGGAGTCTAGGATTGCTCCAATGAACTCTATCCTCTGGGTTGGCACTAGAGTGGACTTCTCTCTGTTGAGTAGAATGCCCAGCTCATGGAAAGTTTGTGTCACTATGTGGACGTGAGCTTGAACTTGGTCTCTGGTGCGGCCGCGTACCAGCCAGTCGTCCAAATACGGGAAGACCTGTACCCCTTGTCGACGAAGGTATGCCGCGACGACCGCTACACACTTTGTGAACACTCTGGGAGCCGAGGACAAGCCGAAGGGAAGGACTGCAAATTGGTAGTGCGCCTTGTTTACTACAAATCGCAGGAAGCGCCTGTGAGGCGGATAGATTGCTATATGGAAATATGCGTCCTTCATGTCGAGGGCGGCGAACCAGTCTCCAGGATCCAGAGAAGGGATAATGGTCCCCAAGGAGACCATGCGGAACTTCAACTTTACTATGAATTTGTTGAGTCCGCGCAAGTCTAAGATGGGCCGTAGACCCCCTTTTGACTTGGGGATCAGGAAGTAGCGGGAATAAAACCCCCTGCCCCTTAGCTCCGGTGGAACCTCCTCTATGGCCCCCATAGAGAGGAGCCCAAGGACCTCCTGTGTAAGGAGTTGCTCGTGAGAAGGGTCCCTGAAGAGGGACGGGGAGGGGGAGTGGGAGGGGGGGGACGAGGAAAACTGGAGAGCGTATCCCCTCTCCACCGTGCGAAGGACCCAGCGGTCCGAGGTTATAAGGGACCAAGCACGGTGGAAACGGGAGAGGCGATCCCGGAAGGGGGGAATTGAATCCTGGGTACTGGTTGTGGTGCCGTCCTCGACCGCACCTTCAAAAGTTCTGCCTAGGGCCTGAAGGTGGCCTAGGCGGCCCTTGGTTTGGAGCTGGTTGAGGGGCGGTCGACCTGCGCCTGCCACCTCGACCCCACCTTCTAGCAAAGTCCTGTCTCGGACGAGGCGGGGGAGGGTAGAACCTCTGAGGCTGGGGCCTGAAGGGTCTGCGCTGAGGCCCTGGGACATGCATCCCCAGGGAGCGCATCATTGTCCGCGAGTCTTTTAGGTTCTGTAGCCGAGAGTCCGTCTTTTCGGAAAACAGACCCTGGCCCTCAAATGGTAAGTCCTGCAGGGTTTGCTGCAGTTCTGGCGGCAAGCCTGACACTTGGAGCCAGGAGATTCGCCGCATGGCTATGCCCGAGGCCAGAGTTCTAGCGGCCGAGTCCGCGATATCCAAGGAGGCCTGTAAGGAGGTACGTGCCACCCTCTTACCCTCCTCTACCAGGGCCCCGAACTCTTCCCTGGAATCTTGGGGAACCAGTTCTTTAAACTTCCCCATCGATGCCCATGAGTTATAACTATATCGGCTTAAGAGCGCCTGCTGATTGGCCGCTCGAAGTTGTAACCCCCCAGCCGAGTAAACCTTGCGTCCAAACAAATCGAAGCGCTTAGCGTCCTTCGATTTGGGCGCTGCAGCCTGCTGGCCATGGCGCTCCCGTGAGTTCACTGACGACACGACCAGTGAGCACGGTTGGGGATGGGTAAACAAGTACTCATGGTCCTTAGAAGGGACAAAGTACTTTCGTTCCACCCCTCTGGCTGTGGGAGGAATGGAGGCCGGAGTTTGCCAGATCGTATTGGCATTGTTTTGGATAGTCCGTATGAGTGGTAACGCCACTCTGGATGGGGCATCCGTGGAAAGGATGCTCACAACCGGGTCCTGCACCTCCACAATCTCCTCCGCCTGGAGGTCCATATTGCGAGCCAGCCGGCGCAACAGGTCCTGGTGGGCCCGAAGATCTATAGGGGGCGGGTCCATGGCGGATGTCCCCGCCACCGCCTCATCGGGGGAGGAGGAGGAGGATGCTCCCGGTGGCAAGGGGTCCAAGGGCAGATCCTGCTCCTGTTCATGGGGCTGGGCATCGCCTGTCCCCGGGTCCAGGGCCTCCGCCAGTGTGGGCACTGGAGCCTCCATGTCCCCAGGGGGGGGGGGGTGGGAGATGGTGGCTTCCGGGGCCCTGGGCTCGGAACGTGCCGAGCGGGAGGCTGATGGTGGAGCCCCCTGCGCTTGGTGGTAGGCCCATAGAGTCCAAAAGGACCAGTGCGCAGGTCCCTGTGCAGGGTCCTCGGCCGTCTCCTGCCAATGGCCGAAATCCGCCGAAGCCGCTTGCCCCTGAGGAGGGTAGGCCGATCTAGAGGCCCCCTCCGAGGAGCGAGATGCTGATCTCGACGGCCAAGGCGGTGCCGAGCGCGATGCAACCGGCTCCGGATGGGACGGTGCCAATCGGTGCCGGTCATAAGGGGATCGGTCCCTGTGCGGTGCCGGTGAGCGGTACCGGGATCGCGATCGGTGCCGGTAGCCGCGTCGGTGCCGAGACCCGGATCTTGAGCGGGACGACGACCGCGACGAAATCTGGTACCGGGAGCGGCCCCTGGAGGTCGAGCGGCGCTCATACCGGTGCCGAGAACTCCGCCGGGATCCCGATCGGTACCGGTGGCCGCACCGGTGCCGAGAGGTAGACCGGTGCCGCGACGAAGATCTTGGCCGCGAGTACGACCGGTGCTGAGGTGATAGTCGGCGCCGGGACTGCGAGCGGCGTCGGGACCCACTCCGGGACCTGGAGTGGTGCCGAGAGTCCACGGCCGGAGACGGTGGGCGCACCAGGGCAGGCTTGCCCCTGGATTGCACTGCGCGGGGTGCCGGCGGTGCCGGAAGTAGAGACGGTGCCGACTCCGTGAGGGCAATAAGGTCCCTCGCCGTTGCGAACGTCTCCGGGGTAGAAGGCAGACAAGGCTCCACCACCAGCCGAGGCGGAGAGTCAATCCGCACCGGACTCAACGGCCTCGGTGCCGGAGTCGACGGTGCTGCTGGCCCTTGCTTTGGGCGGTCCAAAGGCGGACGCGGCTCTACCCCCGGCACCGGGGGAGCCGGCGTCTTCAGGAGAGCCGTGTCCTGTGCCTTACGGGCTTTCTTATGGCCCGGAGAGAGAGAGCGGCGCCGAGCCCCTTGAGGCGGCCGCGGTGCCGAAGTCGGCCGGTGCCGAGCGGACTTGTCTGCAGTCCGCCGGGGCGCTGCGCACCGAGGCGCTCGGTGCCAGGGCTGGGCGCGCCGAGGGAGGATCCGGGCTAAGTGCCGCCTCCATCAGGAGCTGCCGAAGCCTAAAGTCCCACTCCTTTCGAGTTCTAGGTTTAAAGGCCTTGCAGATTGGGCACTTATCTGCCTGGTGGGATTCTCCGAGGCACTTTAAACAGGAGTTGTGCGGGTCACTGGTAGGCATAGGCTTCGCGCAGGACGCGCACTGCTTAAAGCCGGGAGCCTTGGGCATGAGCCCGGCTGTGCGCCGGGGGAAAAAGGGGGGAGAACAAACCCCTTAACCCCCGCTAACTACTTACAACTACAACAAAGTAAAATAAAACACTATCTATAAAATCTAACACTATAATACAACTATCTACACGTAAGTACAGAACGATAAGCTAGGGAGTGTGGAGAACAGCTATGCCGCGCTCCACAGTTCCAACGACCGTCAGGGGCGGTAAGAAGGAACTGAGGGGGCGCTGGGTCGGCTGGGGTATATATCCAGCGCCATGAAGGCGCCACTCTAGGGGGCTCCACAGCCGACCCACCGGGGTTGCTAGGGTAAAAATTCTCCGACGATCGTGCACGCGGCGCGCACACACCTAACTGGAATGGATATGAGCAAGCACTCGAAGAAGAACTGTACTTAGGGCTTGGCTACACTCAGGACTTCACAGCGCTGCTGCGGCAGCGCTGTGATAGCTCTCGCAATGCTGTATGTACTCCACCTCTCCGAGGGGAGTAGCTTGCAGCGCTGCAAGCGAGCGTGCAGTGCTGCGAGCGAGCGTGCAGTGCTGCGAGCGAGCGTGCAGCACTGCAGGCACCGATTACACTGGCGCTTTACAGCGCTGTACTCGCTGCGCTCAGGGGGGTGTTTTTTCACACCCCTGAGCGCAGCAAGTTGCAGCACTGTACAGCGCCAGTGTAGCCAAAGCCTCTGCCTATGCTGACTGAGGGCATCAAGAGAGAGGGTGGGGACAGGTGTTTTGCTTGATGATCTGCCTGAGTCACAAGTACTATTTGACCTGCCCCTCTCCACTGTTTAAAGACAGAGCTGATTAGGCTCCATAGATAGTCTTTTGTTTTGTTAAATGACCACTACAGCTGAAATCACTGATAACCACGTCTAAGTGGAAGAGAGGGCCCAGTCTGCACTAGCAGCGAGGTTCCCCCACTGAGAGCTCAGCTGAAATCACTGTGAGCTGGGTGGAATCTCAAGAGACATGCGAACAAACATGGCTGTGGCATCATACTTTCTATTTAAGCAAGAGATACCACACACTAGAAACTGGAGGCCAATGTTAAGCGCATTGTCACTTGTTCATCCTGAAGTTGAACACTGGTTCCGAACAAGACCAGCAAATGCTCATTATCTTTCTGCAAGAAACTCAGCTGACTGGCTAGAAGCATGTGGTGCAACAGTGAAAGACTCAACAGTTGAAAAAGTGAAGACCTCTCACACCACATTCAAAAAATTTGCATACATGGCTGATGAATGCACCGATGCAAATGGGCAAGTATTAAGTCATTGTGTACGTTATCTTGATGTCCGTGGTAGGCCAGTAGATGCATTTCTAGATGTTCAAGTTATAGAAGACACATCGGCTGCATCTGTGACAACCCACATCTTAGAAGAGTTAAATGTAGACTTACAAGAGAGAATGGCAATAGTCTTCTCTGAACATAGTAGCAAAAGTAATCCACCAGCCTCACTACCTAGATCCATCCCATCTTGGTAGATACTTTCCAAAGTCAGGAATAATGGCTGGAGTAATTTTAAGACAACAGCCAAGGATCGCTCTTTGGTGAGCTTCCCAACGTGCAGTCCCCTCTGCTTGCACAGCTCGACCAGGTCCCTCTTAAAGCGATGGTTATACATCTTCCCGCTGGCCCCAAGTTACTGTAGTTACTGTGGATTCACAGGCCTGTGTGCTCTCAGCTCCCCACGGTTTCCAGGAGGAACCCCTAGTGTGCCAGCCCTTCTCCAGGTCACCACCTCTCTCCCAGGGTCCAGCCGCAGATGACTCTGCCCCTGTAATCACTCACCAGGGGGCCCCCTTTCCTGCAACAGTCCTCCTCTCTCCCAGGGTCCAGCCGCAGACGACTCCGCCCCTGTAATCACTCACCAGGGGGCCCCCTTTCCTGCAACAGTCCTCCTCTCTCCCAGGGTCAAGCTGCAGACTCCTCCGCCCCTGGAACTGCTCACCGCAGTCTACTGTTGAAACCACTTGGGTCATTAAACATTGCCATCCAGGCATCTGCTATAACAGTAGTAGATCTTTGATCCAAATGTAGCTTCTATTGCTGGACAATCAGAGAGCTATCCATTGAACAAGTACTGGACGAAGCAAAGACTTCAGTCCAGAAGTTGACTAATGAAGGCATTTATATTGAATCCTTAAGTGAAGAGGACAAGAAGTGTTTGTTAAGACACAAACTTGATTCTTAAAAATCTACAACAGTGACTTCTAGATTCTACTCAACCTCTACGTAGCTTTTACAGATCCCTGTCCTATAAAACACGGACAGTTGAGCAGAGTGAGGCACTACCAGCAATGGGGCTGCCATGTGCTCAGGACAGAGTGGAAAAATCATACGACGAATGAATGAAGATTTGACTTCAACTTCTTTATCATCATTGCTAGTGGCTCGACTCAATCTTTACGCTATGTTTCCTGGGATGAAAGAAGTAGGAATTCATCTCTTGCTACTCCCAGTCACAACAGCTAAAGCTGAGCGTTCTTTTTCATCATGGAATAGAATTTTGTGTTCTGAAAGAAGTCGCCTTCTGCCTGATCATGTGAATGAACTAATGAGCATATCAACTGAAGGAATGGAAGTACTGGACACAAGAGAAGCCACCAAAGATGAACGCGTTGCATTCAAGAAGTTCATTAACAGAGTTGTGCAAAATTATAACAAGAAACCAAGAAGGATGTAGACGTAGTGCTTCATAGAAGACTTGAGTAGCCAACTTTAATTTGCGTGATGATTTCAAAACATGAGTTAAATCCAATAAAATGGTCATGAAACAGTTTTCAGTTTTACTATGGTGCCATACAGCCCACCTTCACCCTCACAGTCTCACCCCTCATCGGCCCTGACCCCCCCCCCCCCGTAAATTCAAACACCCCCCCCTAATTTCAGTTCCTGGGGAAAACACTGACTGCAAGCACCAGGCAAGGGGGGTTAATCCCTGTAGAGTGGGCGAGAGTCTCCCTGGGACTTGCTAAACGGAGCTCATGGGGGGGGGGGGGGGGGGAGGGGAGAGGGGAAGTAGGGGGGCTGCAGGCACAGAGGTCCAACCTAAGGAGGCGGCGAAGCCACATGGCTTCCACTGGAGGAAGGAGGAGACCCCTTGGGGGTCTGGCCCACTGAAGGATCTCTCCTAGAGACTGTTTTGCAGCTATGAATCCATGACACTGGTGGCCCCTGTGACGGTACCTCCCATAAGGCTTTATGGGAATATGACATAACTGGAATATGTTTTGTGCTGCCTGTGCTATGTAACATATCTCCGTAAAGGTTATGGTGTACTATATCTATTCATCCTATTTGTACACATATATCATTTTGTACTTGAGGTTAAGAATATTGGCTGTAAACTTGCTTGATTTCTAAGTAAGCTTTGTGAGGCATGTGGTCAGCTTCTTTAGGAAGGAATTCGCCAGGTTAAGTACCCGATCAGGAAGCACTTGGGGAACAATGCATCCTGGAATGCTCCAATCCACATAAGAAGTCTTCCTAGAGACATACAAGATACCATGTGGACAATGGCTTCTGCCTGCAAAGACTGTGAGTCATGCATGGACATGTGACTTGCCCAGGTGACTCCAAAACTCCATCTTGGAGCTGGACTTTGCATAGGAGTGAGGAGGGGGGTCTCCACCCACAAGAGAAAGTCTATTTAAACCCGTGGGAGACCCCACCATTTTGTCTTCAGCCGGCTAAAGAAGGAGCCTCTCCACCCCTCAGGATACTTGAAGGAAACTGGAACAAAGGACAGTGACTGCAAGGGGTGTGAGTGATTGCTGGACCCAGGCTAAAAGGAAATTAGTCTGTAAAAGGGAGCATTCTGGAACTGGTGAGGATCTTATCTGTATTCAGTTTGATTAGACATAGATTTGCGCATTTTATTTTATTTTGCTTGGTGACTTACTTTGTTCTGTCTGTTACTACTTGGAACCACTTAAATCCTACTTTCTGTATTTAATAAAATCACTTTTTACTTATTAATTAACTCAGAGTATGTATTAATACCCTGGGGGAGCAAACAACTGTGCATATCTCTCTATCAGTGTTATAGAGGGCGAACAATTTATGAGTTTACCCTGCATAAACTTTATACAGATACAGGGTAAAACGGATTTATTTGGGTTTAGACCCCATTGGGAGTTGGGCATCTGAGTGCTAAAGACAAGCACACTTCTGTGAGCTGTTTTCAGGTAAACCTGCCGCTTTGGGGCAAGTAATTCAGACCGTGGGTCTTTGTTGGAGCAGACGGGAGTGTCTGGCTCAGCAAGACAGGGTGCTGGAGTCCTGAGCTGGCAGGGAAAACAGGAGCAGAGGTAGCCTTGGCACATCTGGTGGCAGCTCCCAAGGGGGTTTCTGTGATCCAACCCGTCACAGCCCCCCACCCCCACAGAGAGATGCCCTCTCCACTCCCCTGCCTGGCTACTATTCCAGACCCGAGCACTCCCTGCAGTGACTTCCCCTTCCCACGGGGTCCCAACCCTAGCCCCTGGCCGCAGCCCCGGGAGGTACCTGGAGGAGCTCGGACACCTCCTGCTGGAACTTGTCAGCCAGCGTGTCCACAAGGCGGCTGCGGGTCAAGTCCACGCGGCTGTAGAAGGTGAACTCCGGATTGCAGAGCACGTACAGTGCCCGGGCGGCAACCTCCAGCACCTCCTGGCCAGTGTGTTTCTCCACCACCTCCCGCAGCTGGGCCAGCAGCTGCTCTAGGTACTGTGGAGAGAGAGGGTACAGTGGGGCTGGGCAGAGGTGGGAGAGCTCCTGGAAAGGTGGTGGAGGGGAACAGGCAGGCTCTGGAGAAGGAAAAGGGGGATCCCCAGCTGCTGCAGAGGGAGGAGAAGGAATCGCAGGCTGTGACTCACGGTACCCCTGTCCAGGGGGACCCCCAGCACTACTTGCATCACTTGGAGGGGAGGGGTTCCCAGACAGCACAGTGCAACTCAGCCAGCACCTCAAAGGAAGCAGCTAATGGGGGTCCCCTCCTCCCCACCCCAGATGCTCCTGTTCCCATGGCACTGCAGGCCCCAGAGCACCTGGGTTTCCCCTGCTCTTGGACTGGCAGCTCTGGAGCTAAGACTTCTGGGTTCTCTCCCTGGCTCTGGGAGGGATGTGGGGAGCTGGGGCTGGGAGCCAGGACTCCTAGGCTCTGTCCCTGGCTCTGGGAGGGACGTGGGGGGCTGGGGCTGGGAGCCAGGATAGCTAAGCCCCACCCTCAGTACCTTCTCCAGCCGCCCACTGCTGTAGAGGCTGAGGTTGAAGTAGCGCGGAGCGGCCAGCAGGAGCGCCACCTTCTCCGCATCAGCTGAGAACTGCGGGAGCAGAGCAGGTGTCACTCAAGCAGGGAGGCAGCAGGATGGGCGGAGATGCCCCCCCTTGTACCCCCCACGACCTACGACCTAGCTGGGAACGGCCTCACAGCAAGATCCTCTAGATTATGGCATGTGAGACCCGGGGAAGGGCAAAGCCAGACCCAGGGTTCCTGCTTCAACATGGCCCCCTCCCTCCCCAGCGCAGGTGAAGAGCAGAGGCAGGAAGGGGCCCAGGGCACACCTCTGGGAGGTTCCCTCCCTGCACCTCCCCTCCGTTTACCTTGGCCAGCAGCTGGGGCAGCAGCGGGATGAGGTACTGAGTGAGTTTCTCCCTGTCGTCCTCCTGGGCCTTCCGCTCCCGCGCTGAGAGCACCTGGGGCAGGGGATGGTGCTGTGAGAGGTGCAGCGTGCACACCTCCGGGCAGCGGCACAGGGACCCAGCTTGCGTACCCCCTTGGGGGAGTGCTGATGTCTCCGGGCCCATGGGGACATGTCACCCAGAGCCGCCCAACGACCATGGGGGAGCTGATGGACTGCGCTCCCCTCCCTTCTCTTGGGCTCATTTACCTTCTTGCCAGGGCCCCTGCCAACGGGCGGCTTCCCCTCCGTGGCCTGACGCATGCTGGAGACCAGGATCTCGATCAGGGCATTTTCCTGCTGGTCGCCCCAGCCTGCTGGAGGGAGAGGGATCAGGAGCAGCCCCAAAGGCTGCCAGGCAGCTGTGACTCCCTTGCTGTCACCCCGTGCGTTGCAGCCTCCCGTCCCTCACTCACCCTCCTCCGGGGACTCTTCCAGCAGCAGGTGCGTCAGGCCATCCCAGTCCTTCAGCAGGGGGGCAGCACAGTCCCACAAGCTGTCCACCAGGTACGCCGCATGCTCGTGGAGCTGGGGGAGGAAAGGGGAGACCTGGTGATACTAGCCCCCACACAGACTCCCCCACACTCCTCCCAGCCCCACTGTGCTCCTCACCTCGCTCTCGATAAAGAAAGCCAGCAGCAGCCTGAAGAAGTCCCTGCTCCCCCCACGGCGCCCCTTCTCCTTCCCGGCTTCCCAATCCAGGTCAAACTGCCTGCAAACCACACACACATTAGAGAGGGGAGAGCCAGGACGCCTGGGTTCTCTCCCCTGCTCTGGGAGGGGAGTGGGGGCTGGTGGGTTGGAGCAGGGGAGAGCGAATGTTGTATTTCAGCCACCTGTGAAAAGCACAGGCTGAGATTGCAATTAAGGCCTGAAGGGAGGAGGGAGGTGAAACCCCTCTGAGTGAGGTGGTTGTGGGGGGAGCCCCGTACCCTGGGGGGAGGAAGGTGTATATTTGTTGGCAGCCCCACGCCCCCTGCTGGTGGTGCTGTGACTGCACTCACTCACTCACTTCTTGTAAAGAAACTCCCCGGCGGCAGCAGCCAGCGCCCGGTTGGAAGCATACACCACGGGGTAAACGGCCTCACAGTCCTCATCTGTCAGCATCTCCTCCATGTTCCTGCTCACAGAGGGGGAGGGGCTCAGCCTGAGCAGGGAGAGGGGTCTCCAGCTGCCCCACACCATGGGGCTCACTACGTGCCCCTCCCAGCTTCCTTAAGTGCCCTGCACATGCCTGGCCTCCCCCCGTGTCCCCGCTTGGCTCCCGGCTCCATACTCACTGCAGGATCAAGGTCAGCAGCTTGACGGCCTCCACACCCACGTCGGGTTCTTTGTCCAGGACCATGGACACCATGCGACCCTGAGAGCCACCAAACAGAGAGTCACTCATGGGAGGGTAAGTGGGCCCCACAGGAGGGAGGTGTCCCAGGGCGCGCTGCAGGGGGACAGATGGGCGGCAGGGCAGGCTCCCCGGGGAGGAGGGTGTCCCAGGGGAAGGCGGGCAGCAGGGCAGGCCTCCCCAGTAGGGGGGGGTGTCCCAGGGGCAGGCGGGCGTCAGGGCAGGGCTCCCCAGGAGGGTGGGGGCGTCTCAGGGGCAGGCGGGTGGCAGGGCAGGCTCCCGAGGAGGTAGGGCGTCCCAGAGGCAGGCGGTGGCCGGGCAGCGCACTCACCTTGAAGCGGCTGGTGAAGAGCTCCATGCGAGCAGCCATCTCCCGGCTGCGATACAGCCCCTGCAGGGCCTTCAGGCACTTGAGCCGCACCTCCCGCTGCTGTGGGGATAGAGAGGCTGAGAGCCAGGCCAGCACCAGCGTCCGTCCCGTCCCTGCCCCACAGGCCAGAGCCCCCTCTCTGGATCTCCCTGCTCCCCTCCAGCACCCAGGCCCCAGCCCTCGCCGGGCCCCTGCTCCCCACCTTATCGTGCAGGCTCCAGCCGATGTATTTGAGGTAGCTGTCTGTCAGGAAGGAGGCGCTGTAGCTCTGCATCCAGTTCCCCATCTCCTCTATGCAGATGGCCCGGATCTCAGGCACCAGGTCCCTGCCAGACAAGACATGCAGCATGCCCCTGCAGTGCCCGCCCCTCGTCCCTCCTGCATGCATGAGCCCTGTCCCGCCCCCAGCCTCACGTGCAGATGGCACACTGTCGTCCCAGGGCAAGACAGGGACGCCCTGCAGAGTCACACCCAGCTGGCGGGGCCCCCTCCTAGCCTGACCTCCTCTCCCCGCACTCACCTGTACCGATGCACAAAGACCCCTTTGAAGATGGCGTTCATCATGTTCTCGATCTCCTCCTGCTGTTCCAGAAGCTGAGACAGACACAGGCGTCACCCACACCACTTCTGCGGGCTCTGCTCTTACCAGCCCAGCACCCGCCCCCAGCACCACCATTCCCCACCCTGCCCCTACCATCCCATCCCCACCAGTCCAGCACTCCCTGGCACCATGCCCCCACCCCACCAACCCAGTGTCCCCTAGCGCTGCCCCTGCCAGCCCAGGGCCTAGCCTTCGCTCACCTCCCTGCGCTTCTCCAGCAGTGCCTCTAACTTGTCCGTGGCCCTGCGGCTCGGCCCCTTGCTCCTCTCGGCCTCATACTGCCGCTGGTTGTTGTCTTTGTGCAGGCTCACGCCCAGTGCCACCCTCACCAGCGATGTCATCAGCTTCATGGCTGGCAAACAGCATGGAGTGAGCAAAAGGGGGAGCTCTGCATGTACCCCCGTTACGGATCCCCAGGATCAGGGCTACGGCCCCCGCTTTGGAACGGTCTCTAGAAGGAACCCTTCAGTGTGTCAGACCCCCAAGGGGTCTCCCTCTTCTTTCAGGGGCAGCCAGGAGGTTTCGCTGTGACACTCACATGCCGCTGTCAGAACAGCGGGGTTTATTCGTTAAGTGGCACACAGCACAGGAAGCTTAGGGGCGTCTAGAGAAATGAAGGTTAAAGCATCGTCCATTCTGGGTAGCCCAGAGCCCAGCCACGTTGTAGGGAACCCCTTGGTTTAAGCTCTGTCTGTCCGTCCATCCGACCTCCTGGGCCAGACTCCAGCTGAGAGCCCCGACACCTTCCAGCAGCCAACACTTGTCCCCCCACCTCATCTAACGGTTTGTTCTGGAGCTGGGGAAATGCCGTTAGCCTCCCTGCTGAGAGGTGGCACCCACCCCTCAGTCTCCTCGCCTGCCCCGAGAGCAAACAGTCACCGCCCACCCGCTCCCCCCGGCCTGGGTAACAATGCCGCCTACAGGGGAAACTGAGATACAAACAGGACTCATAACGATATTACAAGATACCCTCCCACTCTCTTCTGCAGAGAGGCCATCTGGGGGCTCCCAGCACTCTGAGCCCATATAGGAATGCCCTGCAGCAAGCCAGGATTCCCCAGACCCCAGCTGTCTCCATTCTAACCACCAGACCCCCCTCTATACCCTGCAGTGGGAGCAGAACCCAGGCACCCTGCTCTAACTGCTACCCTGCAGATGCCGCCCACGTCCCCGGGGCGGGACTCACCTGCGAGGGTGCTGGTGTGGCGGAAGGCGCGCACCTGGGAGTCAGAGAGGCCAGTGAGCAGGGAGATGAGGGTGTCCATGAGGTACTCATCGTAGATGATACTGTACTGACAACGTCGCACCAGCACTGTCACCAGCTCACAGAATCCCGCCTGGAACTTTCGCCAGGGCTGGGTGGTCAGGACCAGCGGGTACTCGGCAGAGTCCTGCAGAGGGGAGGAGAGGGAAGGCACGAGGGGTGAGACTGGCGTGAACGCCGACGTGCCCAGTTACACTTACGTCTGGCCATTTTCTCGATACGGGGGTCGTGTGTGGTCTCCACTGAAAGCTAAGGGTTAGCGGATCGCCATGGTTACTGAGAAATGTTTGCACAGGAACTATTTTAAGAGAGATGTAAAATATAGATTCATTCTGTTCCAAAACTGTGGGAGCTGAATTACGTCATCTGAAGCAGGGTGCGTCCCAGAGCTAACTCAGCCAAGAGCGAGGATAATTAACCTCTTTTGACCCAGCCCAACCCTGTGTTTACAGTCTGGGCAATATGCAGGCCTGAGCATTTAGACAGAAGAACCCCCCAAAAAACCCTCTGAGTAGGGAACCCTCAGGCCTAAGCTGAGGTTAATTAAACACCCTCATTATGAAAAGAGACAGAAAGTCTGGGAGAAGGATGGGCACAAGATGTGATCCACTCTGCAGGCAACACTCCGTCAGCAGGAGTGTCTGATGAAAAGCGGATCCCAGCTTTCTGGACTGGACAAATGCTGTCAGGACGGACCATTGGGTTAGAAACACCTTATGAGGCTGCTAGTAAATACAGGCTACAGATTGCAAGTCAAACGTTTCTTTTCCCTGTACCCTTATCTTTCCAAATCCGTTTCCTGGCTTTTATTTGAATCTTTAGCTTGAGCTTTGTTAAATCAGGAGTGTTGAACAGAGGAGAGGCTGGTGGAGCAGGGCATGCTGCTTCCACGGGGCAGCAGGTGTCCGGAAGATAAGGGGCTGGGCACTCGAGTGTAATGAAGTGGGGCATGTGGATTGCTAGCCCACACTGGGAAAGAGGGGGCTTGTGACAGCCCAGAGTGGAACCCCTGTGCTGCCAGCAGTTTTGGGAGAGTGTACCCCAGTGGGCACAGAAAAGGCTCTCTCATACACCGTAAGCAGGGGGTAGCGATTTACCAACAGGCATGGGGAGGCACCGCCCACTGCCCCCTATGCCAGCCCCCACGCTCCTCTGTCTCCTCCCAGCCACCCTGCCCCTTTACAGCGGATGAGCTGGGCCTATATCCAGGGGGCAGCATCCCAGTGAGTTCCTGCAGCATGACCCCTGTCCACCCCACTGGAAAGGACAGTTACCTGTTCCGTAACTGGCGTTCTTCGAGATGTGTTGCTCCTGTCTATTCCACAGGTGTGCGTGCTCACCACGTGAACCGGTGCCGGAAGTTTTTCCCTTAGCAGCATCCGTAGTGGGGGAGCACCGCTGCGACCCCTGGAGTGGCGCCGACATATCACGCCAAAAAGGGGGCTGCATGCTCCCCCCACCCTCAGTTCCTTCTTGCCAGACAACTCCGACAGAGGGGAAGGAGGGTGGGATGTGGAATAGACAGGAGCAACACATCTCGAAGAACACCAGTTATGGAACAGGTAACTGTCCTTTCTTCTTTGAGTGATTGCTCCTGTGTATTCCACAGTAGGTGACTCCAAGCTATACCTAACGGAGGTGGGTAGGAGTTCTGAATGATAAGTGTTAAGGGTTACCCGGGCGGAGCACCGCCCTACCAAACCCGGCGTCATCCCTTGCTTGGGAGAAGATCGCATAGTGCGATGAAAAAGTGTGGACAGAGGACCACGTAGCAGCCCTGCAGATGTCCTGAATAGGGACATGAGCCACATAGGCCGTGGACGAGGCCTGAGCTCTCGTCGAGTGCGCCTTGACAATAGGAGGTGGGGGAACCCCAGCCAGGTCATAACACGTGCGTATGCACGAGGTGAACCAGCAGGAGATCCGCTGGGTGGAAACCGGTTGCCCTCTCATGCGCTCGGCCGTAGCAATGAAAAGCTGAGGGGATTTCCGGAATGGCCTTGTTCGATCTAAGTAAAAGGCCAGCGCCCTACGCACATCTAGCATGTGTAGGCATCGTTCCTCATTGGAGGAATGGGGCTTAGGACACAGGACTGGCAGAAAAATGTCCTGATCCATATGAAACGCCAAGACTACCTTTGGCAGGAAGGCCGGGTGCGGGCGAAGCTGGACCTTCCCCTTATGGAAAACAGTGTACAGGGGATCTGAGGTGAGCGCCCTAAGCTCCGAAACCCTGCGGGCTGAGGTGATAGCCACCAAAAATGCCACTTTCTCCAATAAGTGGGACCAGGAGCACATGGCCAGGGGCTCAAAGGGTGGCCCCGTAAGGTGTGACAGTACCAGGTTCAGGTTCCACGGTGGGACCGGGGGTCTAGCATAAGGGAACGCTCTGTCCAAACCCTTTAAAAACCTGGAAGTCATATGGTGGGAGAACACGGACTGTCCCACCACCGGAGGGTGGAAGGCTGAGATGGTTGCCAGGTGCACCCTGATCGAGGAGGGGGCCAGCCCTTGGGTCCTAAGGGACAGGAGGTAGTCCAGGACCAGCTGGAACGGAGCAGACGCGGGGGAGGAACCTCTCTCCCTCGCCCATATAGAGAACCAATACCACTTAGCCAGGTAGGACCTCCGTGTGGACGGCTTCCTGCTCTCAAGCAGGACCCGTCTAACAGCCTCGGTACACCTCCCCTCCTCTGCATCTAGCCACGGAGCAGCCACGCTGTCAGGTGGAGTGGGGCCAGGTTGGGATGGAGGAGACGACCTCCCTCCTGGGAGAGGAGGTCTGGGCGTAGCGGCAGCCTGCGAGGGGGGGCCGCCAATAGTTGCAGTAGGGTCCCGTACCAGTGTTGACAGGCCCAATCTGGGGCTATCAGGATAATCCTTGCCCCATCTGATTTCACCTTCTGTAGGACCCTGCCTATGAGGGGAAAAGGCGGGAAGGCGTACATCAGGGGCCCCGACCAATTGAGCAGGAACGCGTCCGTCATGGCCCTGTCGCCCTCTCCCACCCTGGAGCAGAACCTGGGACACAGACGATTTTGGGCGGTGGCGAACAGGTCTACCTGGGGAGCACCCCACTGTAGGAAGATCCACTCCGCTACCTCCCTGTGCAGGGACCACTCGTGTTGATTTGAGAACACCCTGCTCAGGCGATCTGCGAGCGTGTTGCTCTCGCCGGGTAGGTGGAACGCTCGGAGGAGGATGTCGTGGGCTATACAGAACTCCCACAGGAGTTGGGCTTCCTGGCATAAGGCCTTGGAGCGCGTGCCCCCTTGCCTGTTGATATAATACATTGCGGTGGTGTTGTCTGTGAGGACTCTGACCACCTTCCCTTGTAAGTCCTGGCGAAAGGCCAGGCACGCCAGGCGCACAGCCCTGAGTTCCCTGACATTTATGTGCAGGGTCAGTTCCTCGGGTGACCACATACCCTGGTCCTGAAGTCCCCCACATGGGCTCCCCAGCCCAGGTCCGAGGCATCCGACACTAGATCTAGGGACGGAGAGGGCTCTCGGAAGGGGATATCCCGGAGCATGTTGCTCGGGAGGGACCACCATTGTAGGTCTGCCACCACCATTGGTGGCACCATGACGACCTTGTCCAGGCCGTCCCTGGCCTGGGAATACTCGGAGGCCAACCAGAGTTGGAGGGGCCGCATCCGGAGCCTGGCATGTCGCACCACCGAGGTGCATGCGGCCATGTGGCCAAGGATTTGAAGGCACATCTGAGCCGTGGTCACTGGGAAGGCCATGACCGAGGCGATGAGGCCTTTGAGCGCCTCGAACCTGTCCCTTGGAAGGGAGGCCGTGGCCGCCCGGGAATCTAACAGCGCTCCTATGAATTCTATGCGCTGGACCGGTACTAATGTGGATTTTTCCTCGTTTACCACTAGGCCTAGAGCTGAGCAGGTGCGTAGCAGGAAGGTTATCTGCTGCTGCACCTGGGACCGGGACTTGCCCTTAAGCAGCCAGTTGTCCAGGTAGGGAAAGATCTGCAGCCCTCTCCTCCTGAGGTGGGCCGCTACCACCGCTATACACTTCGTGAAGACCGTGGGGGCTGTCGAGAGGCCTAAGGGGAGGACCGTAAACTGGTAGTGGTCCTGACCCACCAGGAAACGGAGGAAGTGCCTGTGACCCTCGAAAATGTGGATGTGGAAGTAGGCATCCTGGAGGTCCAGTGCTGCAAACCAATCCCCCGGGTCTAGGGAGGGAATACTAGAGGCCAGGGACACCATGCGGAATTTGCAGCGAACCAAGAACTGGTTGAGCTTCCGCAGATCGAGGATGGGCCGAAGCCCGCCCGTCGCCTTCGGGATGAGGAAATACCTGGAATAGAACCCCTTGCCCCGGAATTCCCAAGGTACCCTCCACGGCTCCCAGGGAGAGGAGGCGCTGTACCTCCTGACCCAGGAGGAGCGCATGTGCCGGGTCCTCCGCCGACTCCCTGGCCGGAGGGCAACTGGGAGGGGGCGACACAAACTGCAACCTGTACCCCAGGGATATAGTGTTGAGGACCCAGTGGTCCGTAATAATACGGAACCATCGCAGACTGAAGGCAGGCAAACGATTGGCAAACCTGAACTTTATTAACTGGGGGGGGGGGGGGGGGTTAACCTGGCAACCGGCCCGGCGACCCCCTGCAAGCAGTCAAAAACACCGCTTCCCCGGCCTCCTGGCCTTAGAGGGCCCCAGACGAGGGGGCCGAACGGGATTGGCATTGTGACCGGCGCCTCTGCTCCCGCTGCTTCTTAGGCGGGGGCTCATATCTGCCCCGAGCCTGTGGAGCGGAGGTGTGAGGCCTGGGCTTGTCCTTGGCCGGCGGGACGTACAGGCCCAGCATCTGCAGGGTGGTATGGGAGCCTTTCATCCCGTGCAGACATGTGTCTGTTTGATCAGCAAACAGGGCCCGACTGTCGAACGGCAGGTCCTGCATGATCGACTGGGACTCAGCTGATAGTCCAGAGAGCGAAAGCCAGGACGCCCTTCTCATGAAGACCGCCGCGGCCATCGAACGAGCGTCCGTGTCCGCCGCATCGGAGGCTGCCTGGAGCGCCGCTTTAGCCGCCCCCTCATCCGCAAGGGCCCGAAACTCCTTCCTGTCCTTCTCGTGGAGGGAGGGCTCGAACTTGGGAAGGGATCCCCACAGGTTAAAATCATATCTGCTCAAGAGTGCCTGGTGGTTGGCTACTCTGAGCTGAAAACTCACAGACGAATAAACCTTTCTCCCAAAGGAATCCAGCCTGCGAGCATCTTTGTCCTTAGGGGTGGGAGTGGGTTGGCTATGTCTCTCTCGGTGGTTCACTGACTCCACCGCTAGAGAGTTCGGAGCTGGGTGAGATTAGAGATACTTGTGCCCCTTTGTGGACACAAAGTACTTCCGCTCGGCCTTTTTGGAAATAGGACCCAGGGATGCCGGGGTCTGCCAGAGGCCAGTAGTAATATTGGCCACCCCCTGATGGAGCGGGAGGGCCACGCGCCCCGGCGTCGAGGAGGTAAGGACATTGAACAACGTGTCCGATGGTTCCTCCATCTCCTCAGCCTGGAGCTGGAGGTTTGATGCTACCCTCCTGAGAAGCTCCTGGTGGGCCTTGAAATCCTCCTGAGAGACCGGAGGAAGGGCAGCCACAGAGTCATCCGGTGCTGAGGAGGTCGGTGCCGCGGTGTCGTCGGCACCCGGCGGTACTGGTAGCTCGACGTCCTGACCCTGGGCCCGAGTCAGTGCTGGAGGCCCACTGCCTCATCACACTGCCGAGGCGGTGACATCGGCTGGGCTTGGGACGCTTGGGACGCTCCCCCCCCCCGCGCTTATTTCAGCTCAGTACTAATGTGGACACGAGAACGAATGGATATAAACTGGCCGTGGGGAAATTTAGGCTTGAAATTAGACGAAGGTTTCTAACCGTCAGAGCTGTGAAATTTTGGAACAGCCTTCCGAGGGAAACGGTGGGGGCGAAGGACCTCTCTGGCTTCAAGATTAGGCTAGATAAGTCTATGGAGGGAATGGTTTGATGGGATAATGTGATTTTAGTTAATTAAATGAGGGTCCGGCTAGAGAATCTTGCCTGTATGCTCGGGGTTCCACTGATCGCCACATTTGGGGTCGGGAAGGAATTTTCCTCCAGGGTAGATTGGCAGAGGCCCTGGAGGTTTTTCGCCTTCCTCCGCAGCATAGGGCAGGGGTCGCAAGCTGGAAGGTTCTCTGCGACTTGAAGTCTTTAGATCACGATCTGGAGACTTCAACAGCTGAGTTAAGGGAAAGTGGGGGGGTCAGTTTTTGTGGCCTGCATCATGCGGGAGGTCAGACTAGATGACCATATTGGTCCCTTCTGACCTTAAAGTCTATGAGTCTATGAGTCTATGAGCGGGGTCCCGGCGGTGCCGGTGCCTGGGGCCACGGTGCCCACAGGCACCACTGTCCCTGCCAGGGAACGGCCTGGCCCTGGGACGCGAGGGGGCCCAGAAGGGCCGGCTGGTCCTGCGGAACCGAGCGGCTCGAGGAGGGGCGGCTGCGTGCCGAGGCAGAGGTCCGGGACGAACGCACGGTGCCGTATGAACGGCTGGAGCGGTCCCGAACATGACGTCTCCGGCCCCTGGAGGAGGACAGGTAGGAGTCGGGAGTACTGTCTCTGTATTCCCTCCGGCGCCCAAGACTACGATGCCTCGGTGCCTGGGACTCCCGTGACAAACTCTGAGCATGGCGCCTTCCACGGCGGGTGCCAGAGTATGAACGTCGGTGCCGATGACGACGAGACCTGTCCCTGCGGGTAAGGCTCGAAGAGGAGCGGCGGCGCCTTTTAGTGCCACCCCTACGGTCTCCCGGAGACGAGGTAAGCTCGCTCACAGACGACCCTGCTCGCGGGGTGGAGGCGCACCTTGGTCCGTGGCTCGGCCCTTTGACTCGGGACGGAGCCTCGACCTCGGAGATGTCCGGAGAAGGTTGATGGGCACTCAGCGGTGGCTTCCCACGGGATCGGGGGCCCGACTGAAGCGGCGCTCCCGGCACCGGAAGCGTCATGATGTCGCACGCGGCCTGAGCTGCCTCCAGCGTCGAAGGCATTCTCACCTCTGGCGAGGCACGCGTGGACGGCACCGGACTACTCCGCTCCACCCGAGTCGGAGGTCTCGGTCCCGATGGGGATCGTGGGCTGCCCAACGCGGGTCTGGCCTCACCCCAATCTTTCTCCCGGCGCCGCTGAGTCTTCCCTTGCTTCTTAGAAGGGGAGCGGTGCTGGGTCGTCGACGGGGCCTCGCTGCACACCAACGACGCGGGTACCGGGCGCGGAATCAGGACGGCGCACCAGAGGCGCTTCGCTACGCGCCGAGGACGTGGTGCCCGGCGCGGGGTCGGCTCGACACGCCGGTGCCGGGGCTAATGCCGACTCCATTAGGAGAGCTCGGAGTCGGATCTCACGCTCCTTCTTTGTTCGCGGCTTGAAGGAGCGGCAAATTTTACACTTCTCACTAATGTGAGCCTCGCCCAAACAGCAAAGACACTGATTGTGTGGATCGCTTCTGGGCATAGAGTTGTGACAAGAGTCGCACAACTTGAAGACTGGGCCACGGGGCATGCCCCGAGCCAGGCACCAACGAAAGAAGTTTAGCAAAAAAGTTCAGTGAGACTGGACACTACTAAGGCTATAAACGCTGCAGCCAAGGCTGGAGCACAAAGTTCCGACTACCTTCACTGGCAGCAAGAAGGAACTGAGGGTGGGGGGAGCACGCAGCCCCCTTTATGGCGCGATATGTCGTCGCCACTCCAGGGGTCGCAGCGGTGCTCCCCTACTACGGATGCTGCTAAGGGAAAAACTTCCGGCACCGGTGCACGTGGCGAGCACGCACACCTACTGTGGAATACACAGGAGCAATCACTCGAAGAAGAAACTAGGGTGACCAGACAGCAAGTGTGAAAAATCGGGACAGGGGGTCGGGGGGGGGGGGGTAATAGGAGCCTATATAAGAAAAAGCCCCAAATATCGGGACTGTCCCTATAAAATCGGGACATCTGGTCACCCTACTGGAAACTCTACCCCTACCCCCCTGGAACCCCTGCCTGGATAGGTCCTCCCTCCCCTGCCCCACACACTGGGCACCTCATCAAACTGCTCCGTCAGCTGCTGGATGATCTCCGAGTTTTGCTGCTTCCTGAACATCTCCGGGGTCACCACACCTGCCAAGGGGAGAGAGGTGAGAGCGGGCGGCATGGGGACAACCAGCCAGGACTCCTGCCCTGGGCTCCCCACAAAGCTGCATGAACTCACAGACTACCCAGGGATCTCTCAGCAGTTCTGTGACGAACTGGGACTGTTCTTAATGTGGTCTGTGAATGCTGACAGGGGAGTGTGGCTGGGATAGTCTGCATTGGGGGATGGGAGACTGACCTAAGGAGAATACCTGAGCATGTAACGTGAGAACCCAGGAGGGGGCTGGGGCCAGGTGACACCTTTGCCCGGGAAACTGAACAAAGGCTGTGGGAGGGGTCGCTGAAGGCAGAGTGTGGGAAGCTGGTTGGGGAGGTGGCTGGCAGGCAGGGAGGGCTCTGACCTCCGGAGGGGGGCTGGGGTGCCCGAGGACCCCAAGATGGACCTAACTGAGGGGTATCCTGTTGTCTGTGCCTGCAAGACCTGTCTCGGACTGTATTCCCATCGTCTAAATAAACCTTCTGCTTTACTGGCTGGCTGAGAGTCATGGTGAATCGCAGGAGCCGGGGGTGCAGGGCCCTGAGTCCCCCCATACTCCGTGACAGGGCGGCATGGGGACAACCAGCCAGGACTCCTGCCCTGGGCTCCCCACAAAGCTGCATGAACTCACAGACTACCCAGGGATCTCTCAGCAGTTCCTCCCCTGGCAGAGGCAGGGAATGGGGCTCGGAGCTCACCCTAAAAAGAGATGTTGGGGGCAAATCCAGAGGTGGGTACCAGTGCGAGGAGCTGGGCTGTGCCACACACACACAGGTGGGTACAGGGCTGGGCCAGGGATCTCAGGATGCAGGCCCAGGGCCTCTCACCTTTGCAGCCGCAGGAGCGGATGAAGAAGTTGACGAGCTCCAGGAACCCGGCTTCCTTGTTCTGCTTGTAGCTCTCCAGCCAGTCGTCCACCACGGACTTAGGGGGCAGGAGATGTGAAGAAAGAGACAGAAGGAGAAGTAGGGGTTACGCAGGGCACGGGACACAGAGATAGGGCCTAAGCACCCAAAGTCAAACAGTGAGTCAGCAAGGCCGGGGAGAGAACCCAGGAGTCCTGACTCCCAACCCCCCCTGCTCTAACCCACCAGCCCCCACTCCCCTCCCAGAGCCAGGGAGAGAACCCAGGAGTCCTGGCTCCCAGCCCCCTCTGCTCTAACCCACCAGCTCCCACTCCCCTGCCAGAGCCAGTAGAGAACCCAGGAGTCCTGGCTCCCAGCCCCCTGCTCTAATCCATCAGACCCCACTCCCCTCCCAGAGCCAGGGGAGAGAACCCAGGAGTCCTGGCTCCCAGCCCCCCCTCCTCTAACCCACCAGCTCCCACTCCCCTCTGAGAGTCGGGGAGAGAACCCAGGAGTCCCAGTGATACTCCAGTGCAGTGACATGGGGAGGATGGAACCAGGGGGATGAAGAGAGTGTGGTTACCTCCATGGCACTCTTCGCCAGCCTCACTACCTCAAAGAGGTTGCTGGGCTCTGGGTTTCTCTCAGCCAGGCTATCCCCATCCCTGCTGGCATCTTTCCGGGGTCGCTTGGCTGTCTGGGGGAGGGGGGTGAGGAGAAAAGACACCGGCTGAGCCCCGGGTTTGAGTAGATCACAGCTTCATGAGACGTGTCCCAGAGAGACAACACTGAACCCATGATCCAGGGAGGCTGGGGTTCCTGCCCTGGCTGGCCACAACAGGGGGAAGGGGGAGGCTGGGACCAGGGTCAGAAGCTCCTGGGCTCTGCTGCACCTGCATCACATCAGCTCCATGGCACAACGCTGGCTGGAGCAGAAGAGCTGGGATCAGACTGAGTGGGGGCAGAGAGAGGCTGGGGGGGCACAGAGGATCAGACTGAAGCTCAGGGGGTTGAGGGTGTCCACATGAGGGGAGGCTGGGGAGCCATGGGGGTGTACCAGGGTGCAGCTCAAGGAGCTGGGGGACTGGAGAGGTCATGCATAATAGGGTGCCTCTCTGGGGACTGTGGAGGCGCCAGCCAGGGTGCGTCTCTGGAATCTGCGGGAGTGCACACCAGGGTACATCTCTGGGGACTGGGAGATTGTGGAGGCGCATACCAGGGTGCGGCTCAGGGGACTGTGATACCAGTGAGCTCTGTGTTCGTGGGGAACCAGGGCACAGTATCCAGCCTGTCCGACTCATAAAAGGCACCCCCACCCCCAGCCTCTGCTTAAACCAAAACCCGTCAGAGAAAAGACTTGCAGAGAGCAGTGAAGGGCGGATGGGAGACACACCTAGACCCCTCCTGACAAGGGTGACAAGTTTAAGACATCCCCATTTTCATACTGAATGGAGAGCAGAGACAACTCCCCATGCCTCATCTGCATGAACGATGGGACAGGGATTAGCATAAATAAAGAACAGAGAACCGCAGGGAACTCTGGGACCAGAAAAGCAGGGACGCACTGCATTATGGGAATTTCTGCTCCAGATGTTAATGGACCTATGCCTGCCCACACCCAGCTCAGCAATTATCAGACCAATTCTAGTAATGAATCCTTGATTAATATCCAAAACTCTGCAGGGGCCTAGTTGCATTGGGAGCTCCCTGGAAAAAAACACCAACCATAGCCAAGAGTGATCAGCTCCTAGACTCTAGCCTAAAGAAAACCCTGGCATCATCAGTTTACCCATAAACAAACTGAGTGTTCTCCCTTGAACCATTGTTGTTTCCCTACAAAAACCCCTACCTGTGCCCAAGTCAGGGTTCTGATGCTTAGATCCAAGCTCTGCATCAGTTCCACTGGGACTCCATCTTCTCCTGACTGATCATGCTGGGGGCTCTGCCGGTCTCCCTGAGCTACCACCATCACCTGGGAACCCCGACCAGTTCAAGCCTCATGGAGTGGGTAAAATCCCCCTTCTTTCTCTCTCTCTCTTTTCCTTTCTATCTTAGGCTTTAACCTTGAATGATGTATGTTATGTTGGTTTAGCTCTCCTGGTGTAGTGATCACTAGTATTCAATAAATAACTTTGTCGTAGAAATTCCTGTCCAACTTGTATGGTTAAGCTGGTTGCTTCTCTCTCTCTGGCTGAACTTTACTCTTTTGTGATTTTAGCTTCCCCCCATATACTCTACAGCAACGCTTCTTTTACCTAAGCTAAAGATCCCTGCAGCGCCCAAAATCCTGTAGGGTTTGCTCATCAAGTTGGGGGTTACTGCCGGTGCAATTGTGATGCGAGAGTGGTGTCACAGAGTATGGGGGGACTCAGGGCCCTGCACCCCCGGCGTCCTGCGATTCACCATGACTCTCAGCCAGCCAGTAAAGCAGAAGGTTTATTTAGACGACAGGAATACAGTCCAAGGACAGGTCTTGCAGGCGCAGACAACAGGACCCCCTCAGTTAGGTCCATCTTGGGGTCCCCGGGCACCCTAGACCCCCTGGGAGGTCAGAGCCCCGTCTGCCTCCCAGCCATGGTCACTAGCCAGCTCCTGAAAAACTGCCTTCAGCGACCCCTCCCACAGCCTTTGTTCAGTTTCCCGGGCAAAGGTGTCACCTCGCCTCTCACTCCTTCCTGGGTTCTCATGTTACATGCTCAGCTATTCTCCGTAGGTCAGTCTCCCATCCCCCCATTGCAGACTATCCTAGCCTCACTCCCCTGTCAGCATTCCAAGACCACAGTAAGAACAGTCCCAGTTCGTCACAAGTGAGGATAGGGACATGCTGAAACTGGGATGCATAAGGGTGACAGCTTGAAAGTGCTGCTGGACCCAGTCCATGGAGCCCAGGGACACATAAGCGGGGGCAGCTTAAAAGTGCTGCTTCATCCAGCTCAGTGAGTCCAGGGACATATAAGGGGTCAGCTTGAAAGTGCTGATTGACCCGGTCCGCTCAGACTTGGGGGGGGGGGGTGTTCAGCCGGTTCTGGGGCTGGAGGAACCCAGCCCTAGGGAATCTAGGTCCTGCAGGATAGCTCCACTGGGAGGGAACTTGCCACAGGGAGAAGCAGAGCTTCACATGAAAACACACGTGACACAAGCAGTACATTGATAGAATTACAGAAAACGAAGAGTAACCCGAATAAATGAGCATACCCCAAAGTAATGGGCAAATCTGGTAACAACTGGGAGATTGGGGAGACGCACACCAGGGTGTGGTTCAGGGGGCTGGGAGACTGGAGAGGAGATAGGCAAGGGCCATGCATACCAGGGTGCGGCTAAGAGGGGTCCTAGTGCCCCGCTTGCCGCCTTTCCAGAGCGTGTCCTCAAAGTCACTGCCTGAGTCGGAGCCACCTCCATCTTCACTGCTGCTCAGGTCCCTGTGGGCAGAGCACACGTCCTGACCAGTCAGCCCCCATGGCCTCGCTGCCCTCCTCACAGCCCCAGAGCTCCCGTCATGCCACCCGGCACACCCACACCACCCCAGCAACCGCTGTGGTCTGAGGACTCCCCAGTGATAGACCTGTAGGATTGGAAGGGACCTCAGGAGGTTAAATTAGTCCAGTCCCCTGCACTGAGGCAGAACTAAGTATTATCTAAACCAGGGGTTTTCAAACTGGGGTACACGAGCTCTCGTCAGACGGTATGTGAGAAAAATCCTGCAATGGCAGACAACGCACCGTGTTATCCCTTACCGACCTTGTTTCTGCTTTCATAGGTATATTACAACTCTCTCTCAGATGGGGGTATGTGGTACATTATATTATTTGGAAGGGGTATGCAGCCTAAAAAGTTGGAAAACCACTAAACTAAACCATCCCTGACAAGTGTCTGTCTAACCTGCTCTTAAAATCCTCCAGTGCCGGAGATCCCATAGCCTCCCTGGGCAATTTGTTCAAGGCTTAACCACCCTGACAGCTAGGAAGGGCTTCCTCATGTTTTACCTAAACCTCCCTTGCTGCAGCTTCAGCCTTTTGCTTGTTGAGAACAATTCATCACCCACCTCTTTAGAACAACCTTTTACATATTTGAAAACTGTTTTCACATCCCACCCCCTCAGTCTTCCCTTCTCCAGACTAAACAAACCCAATTTTTTCAATCTTGCCTCGTAGCTTGTGTTTTCTAGACCTTTCCTCATTTTTATTGCTCTCCTCGGGACTTTCTGCAATCTGTCCACATCTTTCCTGAAGTGTGGTGCCCAGAACTGGACACAGTACTCCAGTTTAGGCCTCATCAGTGCTGAGTGGAGCTTATATCACTCCTGCTAATACAACCCAGAATGATGTTCACTTTTTTTGGCAGCAATATCACATTTTTGCTCATTTATTTTGGGATCCACCTCAACACCCAGATCCTTGCCTCAAGCACTCCTTCATAGATTCATAGATTCTAGGACTGGAAGGGACCTCGAGAGGTCATCGAGTCCAGTCCCCTGCCCGCATGGCAGGACCAAATACTGTCTAGACCATCCCTGATAGACATTTATCTAACCTACTCTTAAATATCTCCAGAGATGGAGATTCCACAACCTCCCTAGGCAATTTATTCCAGTGTTTAACCACCCTGACAGTTAGGAACTTTTTCCTAATGTCCAACCTAGACCTCCCTTGCTGCAGTTTAAGCCCATTGCTTCTTGTTCTATCCTCAGAGGCTAAGGTGAACAAGTTTTCTCCCTCCTCCTTATGACACCCTTTTAGATACCTGAAAACTGCTATCATGTCCCCTCTCAGTCTTCTCTTTTCCAAACTAAACAAACCCAATTCTTTCAGCCTTCCTTCATAGGTCATGTTCTCAAGACCTTTAATCATTCTTGTTGCTCTTCTCTGGACCCTTTCCAATTTCTCCACATCTTTCTTGAAATGCGGTGCCCAGAACTGGACACAATACTCCAGCTGAGGCCTAACCAGAGCAGAGTAGAGCGGAAGAATGACTTCTCGTGTCTTGCTCACAACACACCTGTTAATACATCCCAGAATCATGTTTGCTTTTTTTGCAACAGCATCACACTGTTGACTCATATTTAGCTTGTGGTCCACTATAACCCCTAGATCCCTTTCTGCCGTACTCCTTCCTAGACAGTCTCTTCCCGTTCTGTATGTGTGAAACTGATTTTTTCTTCCTAAGTGGAGCACTTTGCATTTGTCTTTGTTAAACTTCATCCTGTTTACCTCAGACCATTTCTCCAATTTGTCCAGATCATTTTGAATTATGACCCTGTACTCCAAAGCAGTTGCAATCCCTCCCAGTTTGGTATCATCCGCAAACTTAATAAGCGTACTTTCTATGCCAATATCTAAGTCATTAATGAAGATATTGAACAGAGCCTGTCCCAAAATCTTCCTAGGCACTCACACTCCCATTTTGTATTTGTGCAATTGATTATTCCTCCCTCAGGGTAGAAATTTGCATTTGTCCTTGCTGAATTTCACCCCATTTGTTTCAGACCATTACTCCTGTTTGTTCATTTGGAAGTCTAAACCTTGAAACCTGCTTGGTACCGTCCGCAAGCTGTGTAGGTGTGCGCTCTATGCCATTACCCAGTGCTAACTCCTAACGCACCGCCCTCCAGCTTTCCCCAACACTGTCCCCACACCGGCGGTCCTCCAGTGCTCCTCCCTCCCCGCCTGCTCCCAGACAGCCTGTACAGTGCTCTGCGCCCCACTCACGGGACGTCTGGCGCCCCGGAGGCTGGCAGGGAGCCCATCTCTGCATCCCCCTGCGCCACGGAGGGGCTGGAGCTGGTCCACGTGCCCTGCGGCTGCGCCAGGGAGGAACTGGAGCTGCATGGGGAGTTGAGAAGGCGGGAGGATTTCCGCAGTAACATGGCGGGAGGGAGCGAGGCCTGGATCCCAGAGCAGCCTGTGGGAAGAGCACAGCACATGTGACGGGATAGCGGGGAGAACGGGGACTCCCCAAAGGCCAACAAGGGGAAACCACCTGCAGGGTCACCCACCCTGGCTCTACATACACCCCCATGGAGACGGGCCCTGAGCCAGCCCAGCCGCCCCCGCAGGGACCCGCCCCGGGGGAGTCCCTCCCCGCTGAGCCCCATCCTGGGGGAGTCACCCCCTGCCCCTCCCCCCGCAGGGACCCACCCTGGCTCTACATATACCCCCATGGAGATGGGCCCTGAGCCAGCCCAGGCGCCCCCGCAGAGCCCCGGGGGAGTCACCCTCTCCCCTCCTCCCGCAGGGACCCGCCCCGGGGAGTCATCCCTTCCCCTCCCCCCCCGCAGGGACCCGCCCCGGGGGAGTCACCCCCTCCCCTCCCCCCCGCAGGGACCCGCCCCGGGGAGTCATCCCTTCCCCTCCCCCCCGCAGGGACCCGCCCCGGGGGAGTCACCCCCTCCCCTCCCCCCCGCAGGGACCCGCCCCGGGGGAGTCACCCCCTCCCCTCCCCCCCCGCAGGGACCCGCCCCGGGGGAGTCACCCCCCGCCCCTCCCCCCCGCAGGGACCCGCCCCGGGGGAGTCACCCCCCGCCCCTCCCCCCGCAGGGACCCGCCCCGGGGGAGTCCCTCCCCGCTGAGCCCCATCCTGGGGGAGTCACCCCCCGCCCCTCCCCCCGCAGGGACCCGCCCCGGGGGAGTCCCTCCCCGCTGAGCCCCATCCTGGGGGAGTCACCCCCTGCCCCTCCCCCCGCAGGGACCCACCCTGGCTCTACATACACCCCCATGGAGATGGGCCCTGAGCCAGCCCAGGCGCCCCCGCAGAGCCCCGGGGGAGTCACCCTCTCCCCTCCCCCCCGCAGGGACCCGCCCCGGGGGAGTCACCCCCTCCCCTCCCCCCGCACGGACCCGCCCCGGGGGAGTCACCCCCCGCCCCTCCCCCCGCAGGGACCCGCCCCGGGGGAGTCACCCCCTCCCCTCCCCCCCGCAGGGACCCGCCCCGGGGAGTCACCCCCTCCCCTCCCCCCCGCAGGGACCCGCCCCGGGGAGTCACCCCCCTCCCCTCCCCCCCGCAGGGACCCGCCCCGGGGGAGTCACCCCCTCCCCTCCCCCCCGCAGGGACCCGCCCCGGGGGAGTCACCCCCCTCCCCTCCCCCCGCACGGACCCGCCCCGGGGGAGTCACCCCCCTCCCCTCCCCCCGCACGGACCCGCCCCGGGGGAGTCACCCCCTCCCCTCCCCCCCCGCAGGGACCCGCCCCGGGGGAGTCACCCCCCGCCCCTCCCCCCGCAGGGACCCGCCCCGGGGAGTCACCCCCTCCCCTCCCCCCCGCAGGGACCCGCCCCGGGGGAGTCACCCCCCCCCTCGGCAGGGATACAGGGGGCGGGGCTGCTCCTCACGGAGACCCCACCGCACCGCACCGCACCTCACGGCCGTTGCAAGGGCCGTTGGGGGGGGGGCGGCGTCACGCGGGGGGAGGAGTCTCGAGCCCCCAACGGCCGCTGGGGGGGGGCAGGGCCCACGCGCCTCTATCGCGCGCTTAGAATAAGGGAAGGGGAGTCACGTGGGGTGGAGCCTCGCGCTCCCTTCACCTGCCTGGTCAGCGCGGGCGCGCGTCTCGCTCTAACGGCCGAGTTCTCCACAGCCTCGGGCCCAGCGCGGGAAACGCTCCGGCCACGCCCCGCACGAGGAGCCCGCGCGCCAACACTGCGCAGGCGCGGAACCTCTTCCCATTCCTTCCCAGCGGCCCACTCCCGCCGGCCCCGCCCAAACCCCTGAGCGGAGACCACGCCCCCGCCGGCCTCTAACGCGCCCCCCGCCCTCGGGGGAGAAGCCCCGCCTCTCCAGCCAGCTGTGCCCCAAGAAGCCCCACCCCTTCCCCAGGCTCCTCCCCCTTGTAGCTTAGACCCCGCTCCTCATAGGGTTCCTTGTGAGATAAGCTCCACCCCTTCCCTTAGCTCCACCCCTTGCCGATTAGACCCTGCCCCATGGAGGGTTCTAACTCCGAGAAGCCCCACCCCTTCCCTGACTGCTTTCCTCCCCCCCATATCTCACAGGAGCCTCCCCCACCCTAGAGGTGGCTGCACCTTGGGGCTGGGCGAGGGGCCCTCCTGCCTCCACCCCCCACCCTAAAGGGGCCACGTCCCAGCCGTGGGTCCCCCTGTGAACAGCCCCTGCGCCCCACCCCAGCGTAAGATGCTACCAGAATGAGAGTCAATAAATTAAATGTTTTATTGTGTGATATAAAATAAAATTTAAAAAAAAAAAAAAAAGACAAAAACCAACACGGAGAAAGTCGTCCAAACTCGTTAAAAAAAGGTTCGTTCCCTTAAAAAGCCAGATCGGCGTCTACTGTACATTGTGCTACAAAACCCCTCGTGCCAGGCCCGGGAAAGTCACCCCACGCCCAGCCCGGGGGACGCCGCCCCCATGCCAAAGGGGAGCGGCCTGGCTACCCCAGGCCTGGCCCCCCCAACAGCGGCGCTGCGGGGAGCAGGCCAGGAGCTCCCGCCCCACTCCCTGCCCTGCTGTAGAGCGGATACTGGGGGGGTGGGGGGGGGGGGTGAGCGAGACCGAGACCCGCTGGGGCTGCTCAGAGCTGGGACCCCAGGGCAGGGCGAGCGGGGGGTGGGAAAGACGTGTGTGTTCTGGAAAGAGTAGGAAATAAATCAGTCCTGCCCCCACCGCCCACCCTATAAAAAATTAACCTGGCCGTTGCCTCATTAAAAAAGAGCCCCCCAAATAAATACACCCTGTAAAAAAAACATAAAAAAATAAAAGCTCTGTGTGGGGCCCGTGCCCTGCCCCCCCTGGGTACATTCGTCCATGCTCGGCCTGGGGCCTAACTAACCTAGCCCTCCCTCCCTCCCCTTGGCAATTCCCCCTGGGGGGGGCTGGATAAACCTCACCTCCTAGCCCCCCCAAACCCTCCCCTCCATCCCTCCTCCCCTAATGCTACTTCCCATCTCGCTCTCCACCCCCCCGACCCCCCCCAGTTCCCCAAGCTGGGGGAGCCCCTGGAAGAGGCGAGTCCCCCCCCCAAGCTGCACCCCGTGTGAGGGATCCCCATACATTCGTGGCGCCCGGGGAGTTACCGCCCCAGCAGGGGCAGTGCCAGGGCGGGGAGCAGCAGGAGGGGGAGGGCAGGGCCCCCCCAGGAGGCGGCACGGTTGCTGCTGCCCCCCACGCGGTGGTTCTGCCTGGAGCCCTTGCCGGGCCGGTCCTTGCGGTGCGAACGGGAGTCGGGGGGGCGGGACCCCGAGTGGCTGCTGCCGCCGCCCCCCTCCACCCGGCCAGTCCTCGCTGTACCGCTCGCCCCCTCCCGAGCCACTGCCATCCTCGTCTGCAACAAAAGCAAAGGAGGGGGGCGCGTTAGCGACACGGGGGCCCCCCCGGCCACGCCTCCCGAGGGGGGTTGCAAGGGCCTGGAGAGGGTGTTTGTGGGGGACACCAACCCCCCCAGCCCTGGACCCCAGGAGAACAGGTGACGAGGCACTCGCCACCAGGGTCCCACCCCCATCACCCATGCGAGCGGGGGGCCAGGAGCAGAGCCCCTCCAGGGAACGCCCCAGCAGCCCCCCCAGCCCCCAGGGGGGCCCCCCACCCGCCTCCCAGACTCACAGGTGTCCTGGAAGTCGAGGTCCCGGCCCCCGTAGGCCCCCTGCAGGCGGCTGGTGGCCACCCGCAGCTGTAGGATGTGCTGGCGGGTGAGCAGGTCGGGCCGCCCGATGTCCACCTCCACCTCCGGGTTATTGATCTGATTCACCAGCCCGTCCCCCGTCACGTCCGGGAGGTACCTGGGGAGGGTGGGGGGTCAGAGACAGCTCCACTCCCAGACAGGGGGTGGGGGGGGCAGGGGCACCAGCTGTTGGGGGACGCTCCCGGCACCCCAAGCCCTGGCCTCTCCGAGAAGGGAGCGCCGTGGGGCAGGAGCGCTGGCTGTGGGGGAAGCTCCCCCAGTCCCCCCTCATTTTGCCCAGCGGAGCCTGCCCCGGGCGCCCCCTCACCTGCCCCGGGCCTGCCCGTTCCAGCACTTGTCCTCGTCCGTCACGTCAGCCGCCACCTTCCCGTCGCTGCAGAGCGTGTGGGGCAGGGTGACCCAGAACCCCCGCATCAGCCGCAGCTTCTCCTTCACGTCCGTCACCTGCGGGGGAAGGGGTGGCGGATGGGATCAGCGCCCACGGGCCAGCTCCCCAGGGCGGGCTGGGGGACGTGAGCCCCTACACCCCACCCCGGGGGGGGAGGGGGGTGTGGGGGGGAGTTTTCTGTAATATGCCTCCGAAGCCTGTGCATCCCTCAGTTTCCCTCCGCGCAGGTGTGAAAGGGTTAAGCCTGCTCTTGGGGTGAGTGCCAGTGACCCCATCTCAAAGGAGAACCCCACAGAGGCGACGGTGACCCCAGGGGACCCCCCCAGAGGACGGAGACTGTCCCCCACCTCTCGGCAGTCCGGGCCCCAGCCCCAAAAGCCCACGATACCAGTCAGCTCTGTGTTTTCAGGGAACTAGGGTGCAGTGTCCGGCCTGTCTGACTCATGAGGGACACCCCCCTGCCCCCCCTTGAACCAAGACCGACCAGAGAAAAGGTTTGCAGAGAGCAGTGAAGGGCGGATGGAAGACGCACTTAGACCCCTCCTGACAAGGGTGACAAGTTTAAGACATCCCCATTTTCATACAGAATGGAGAGCAGAGACAACTCCCCATGCCTCATCTGCATGAACGATGGGACAGGGATTAGCATAAATAAAGAACAGAGAACCGCAGGGAACTCTGGGACCAGAAAAGCAGGGACGCACTGCATTATGGGAATTTCTGCTCCAGATGTTAATGGACCTAGCACTCCTCCAAGAAGGAGGAGTGCTAGGCAGAGACGGGCTCCACCTAACGAAGAGAGGGAAGAGCATCTTCGCCAGCAGGCTGGCTAACCTAGTGAGGAGGGCTTTAAACTAGGTTCACCGGGGGAAGGAGACCAAAGCCCTGAGGTAAGTGGGGAAATGAGATCCTGGGAGGAAACACAAGCAGGAGAGCGCAAGAGGGGAGGACTCCCGTCTCATGCTGAGAAAGAGGGACGATCGATGAGTTATCTTAAGTGCCTATACACAAATGCAAGAAGCCTGGGAAACAAGCAGGGAGAACTGGAAGTCCTGGCACAATCAGGGAACTATGATGCGATTGGAATAACAGAGACTTGGTGGGATAACTCACATGACTGGAGTACTGTCATGGATGGATATAAACTGTTCAGGAAGGACAGGCAGGGCAGAAAAGGTGGGGGAGTTGCGTTGTACGTAAGAGAGGAGTATGACTGCTCAGAGCTCCGGTATGAAACTGCAGAAAAACCTGAGAGTCTCTGGATAAAGTTGAGAAGTGTGAGCAACAAGGGTGATGTCGTGGTTGGAGTCTGCTATAGACCACCAGACCAGGGGGATGAGGTGGATGAGGCTTTCTTCTGGCAACTAGCAGAAGTTGCTAGATCGCAGGCCCTGGTTCTCATGGGAGACTTTAATCACCCTGATATCTGCTGGGAGAGCAATACAGCGGTGCACAGACAATCCAGGAAGTTTTTGGAAAGTGTAGGGGACAATTTCCTGGTGCAAGTGCTGGAGGAACCAACTAGGGGCAGAGCTTTTCTTGACCTGCTACTCACAAACAGGGAAGAGTTAGTAGGGGAAGCAAAAGTGGATGGGAACCTGGGAGGCAGTGACCATGAGATGGTCGAGTTCAGGATCCTGACACAAGGAAGAAAGGAGAGCAGCAGAATACGGACCCTGGACTTCAGAAAAGCAGACTTTGACTCCCTCAGGGAACAGATGGGCAGGATCCCCTGGGAGAATAACATGAAGGGCAAAGGGGTCCAGGAGAGCTGGCTGTATTTTAAAGAATCCTTATTGCAGTTGCAGGAACAAACCATCCCAATGTGTAGAAAGAATAGTAAATATGGCAGGCGACCAGCTTGGCTAAACAGTGAAATCCTTGCTGATCTTAAACGCAAAAAAGAAGCTTACAAGAAGTGGAAGATTGGACAAATGACCAGGGAGGAGTATAAAACTATTGCTCAGGCATGCAGGAATGAAATCAGGAAGGCCAAATCACACTTGGAGTTGCAGCTAGCAAGAGATGTTAAGAGTAACAAGAAGGGTTTCTTCAGGTATGTTAGCAACAAGAAGAAAGTCAAGGAAAGTGTGGGCCCCTTACTGAATGAGGGAGGCAACCTAGTGACCGAGGATGTGGAAAAAGCTAATGTACTCAATGCTTTTTTTGCCTCTGTCTTCACGAACAAGGTCAGCTCCCAGACTACTGCACTGGGCAGCACAAGATGGGGAGAAGGTGACCAGCCCTCTGTGGAGAAAGAAGTGGTTCGGGACTATTTAGAAAAACTGGACGTGCACAAGTCCATGGGGCCGGATGCGCTGCATCCGAGGGTGCTAAAGGAGTTGGCGGATGAGATTGCAGAGCCATTAGCCATTATTTTTGAAAACTCTTGGCGATCGGGGGAGGTCCCGGATGACTGGAAAAAGGCTAATGTAGTGCCCATCTTTAAAAAAGGGAAGGAGGAGGATCCGGGGAACTACAGGCCAGTCAGCCTCACCTCAGTCCCTGGAAAAATCATGGAACAGGTCCTCAAGGAATCAATTATGAAACACTTAGAGGAGAGGAAAGTGATCAGGAACAGTCAGCATGGATTCACCAAGGGGAAGTCGTGCCTGACTAACCTAATTGCCTTCTATGAGGAGATAACTGGCTCTGTGGATGAGGGGAAAGCAGTGGATGTGTTATTCCTTGACTTTAGCAAAGCTTTTGATACGGTCTCCCACAGTATTCTTGCCACCAAGTTAAAGAAGTATGGGCTGGATGAATGGACTGTAAGGTGGATAGAAAGCTGGCTAGATCGTCGGGCTCAACGGGTAGTGATCAATGGCTCCATGTCTAGTTGGCAGCCGATTTCAAGCGGAGTGCCCCAAGGGTCGGTCCTGGGGCCGGTTTTGTTTAATATCTTTATTAATGATCTGGAGGATGGTGTGGACTGCACTCTCAGCAAGTTTGCAGATGACACTAAACTAGGAGGCGTGGTAGATACACTAGAGGGTAGGGATCGGATACAGAGGGACCTAGACAAATTAGAGGATTGGGCCAAAAAAAAAAAACCTGATGAGGTTCAACAAGGATAAGTGCAGAGTCCTGCACTTAGGACGGAAGAATCCCATGCACTGCTACAAACTAGGGACCGAATGGCTAGGTAGCAGTTCTGCAGAAAAGGATCTAGGGGTCACAGTGGACGAGAAGCTGGATATGAGTCAACAGTGTGCTCTTGTTGCCAAGAAGGCTAACGGCATTTTGGGCTGTATAAGTAGGGGCATTGCCAGCAGATCGAGGGACGTGATCGTTCCCCTTTATTCGACATTGGTGAGGCCTCATCTGGAATACTGTGTCCAGTTTTGGGCCCCACACTACAAGAAGGATGTGGAAAAATTGGAAAGAGTCCAGCGGAGGGCAACAAAAATGATTAGGGGTCTGGAGCACATGACTTATGAGGAGAGGCTGAGGGAACTGGGATTGTTTAGTCTCCAGAAGAGAAGAATGAGGGGGGATTTGATAGCAGCCTTCAACTACCTGAAGGGGGGTTCCAAAGAGGATGGCGCTCGGCTGTTCTCAGTGGTGGCAGATGACAGAACAAGGAGCAATGGTCTCAAGTTGCAGTGGGGGAGGTCTAGGTTGGATATTAGGAAACACTATTTCACTAGGAGGGTGGTGAAGCACTGGAATGCGTTACCTAGGGAGGTGGTGGAGTCTCCTTCCTTGGAGGTTTTTAAGGCCCGGCTTGACAAAGCCCTGGCTGGGATGATTTAGTTGGGAATTGGTCCTGCTTTGAGCAGGGGGTTGGACTAGATGACCTCTTGAGGTCCCTTCCAACCCTGATATTCTATGATTCTATGATTCTATGATACGCCTGCCCACATCCAGCTCAGCAATTATCAGACCAATTCTAGTAATGAATCCTTGATTAATATCCAAAACTCTGCAGCAGCCTAGTTGCATTGGGAGCTCCCTGGAAAAAAACACCACCCATAGCCAAGAGTGATCAGCTCCTAGACTCTAGCCTAAAGAAAACCCTGGCATCATCAGTTTACCCATAAACAAACCGAGTGTTCTCCCTTGAACCATTGTTGTTTCCCTACAAAAACCCCTACCTGTGCCCAAGTCAGGGATCTGATGCTTAGATCCAAGCTCTGCATCAGTTCCACTGGGACTCCATCTTCTCCTGACTGATCGTGCTGGGGGCTCTGCCGGTCTCCCTGAGCTACCACCATCACCTGGGAACCCCGACCAGTTCAAGCCTCATGGAGTGGGTAAAATCCCCCTTCTTTCTCTCTCTCTCTTTTCCTTTCTATCTTAGGCTTTAACCTTGAATGATGTATGTTATGTTGGTTTAGCTCTCCTGGTGTAGTGATCACTAGTATTCAATAAATAACTTTGTCGTAGAAATTCCTGTCCAACTTGTATGGTTAAGCTGGTTGCTTCTCTCTCTCTGGCTGAACTTTACTCTTTTGTGATTTTAGCTTCCCCCCATATACTCTACAGCAACGCTTCTTTTACCTAAGCTAAAGATCCCTGCAGCGCCCAAAATCCTGTAGGGTTTGCTCATCAAGTTGGGGGTTACTGCCGGTGCAATTGTGATGCGAGAGTGGGGATAGGGACATGCTGAAACTGGGACTCACAAGGGTGACAGCTTGAAAGTGCTGCTTGACCCAGTCCATGGAGCCCAGGGACACATAAGGGGTCAGCTTGAAAGTGCGGATTGACCCTGTCCGCTCAGACTTGCTCTGTGTGTGTGCGCGCGGGGGGCGTGTGTAACACCCAGGGAAGGGCACTCCTCCCGGGTGGCTGGCTCAGTGGGGCAGAGCTCGCGGGGGGAGAGGGGCTCGGGCACGCTGCGGGGGGGGCGCCGCGGGGGGTCCGTACCAGTCGGTCCAGGTTGGTCCCCGCAGCCGTGGTGGGCTTCTCCTCGGGCGGGTAGGTGCGGAAGCGACGCTTGGTCTCATCCCGGGCGGCGCGGCGGGATCGGGCGGGCGCCGGGCGGGGGGTCCCGCAGCCCTGAAACACCTGGGGGGGGGGCAGGGGGAGAGATGGGGGGCTGGGGCCAGCTCAGAGCCAGCCAGACCCCCCCCCCCGGTGCTGCGAGCTTTCCCCTAGCAGTGCCCCCGCCCCCAGCGTTGTGAGCTTCCCCGCAGCAGTGCCCCCCCGCCGCAAGCTTCCCCCGGCAGTGCCCCCGCCCCCCCCCGCCACGAGCTTCCCCCGGCAGTGCCCCCGCCACGAGCTTCCCCCCAGCAGTGCCCCCGCCCCCCACGCTGCATGCTTCCCCCCGGCAGTACCCCCGCCCCCAGCGTTGTGAGCTTCCCCCCGGCAGTGCCCCCCTGCTGCAAGCTTCCCCCCGGCAGTGCCCCCATCCCCAGCGTTGCGAGCTCCCCCGGGCAGTGCCCCCACCCCCCGACCGTGAGATCCCCCCGGCAGTGCCCCCGCCCCCCCCGCCGCGAGCTCCCCCCGGCAGTGCGAGCCCCCGACCTTGGCCGAGGTCTGCACCCCATTCTCCTGCAGGTACATGATCCCCTCCGAGATCTTCACCCCGATGGAGTCGGCCGCCAGCTCCACGTTGAAGGGCCCCTCCAGCCGCTCGGCCACCTGGATCAGAGCATCTGGGGGGGGGGGAGGGGCTGAGTTACACCATGGGGAAGGGGGAGCCCCCCCAGAGATCCCCTGTGGGGCTCACAGCCCTCCGCCAGTGCAGCCCCATGGGGGGCCCACACAAGCCGGTAGCGGGGGCAAAGCCCAGGCGGGGAGAGTCCCCTGAGGAGACTCCCTCCCCCACAGCACCCTCCCCCCCTTACCCCATGCCCCCCACCCAGTTCCCCCCCAGCACCCCGGGGTCTCACCGAGGAAGCGGTTCCACTCGGGGTCCAGCTCGGCCGGGCGGGCCAGGCAGCCCTTCATGACGTTGAGGCAGAAGGCGTTGCAGGGTTTGAGGGCCGGGGTCCCGCGGCACAGGGGGCAGGAGGACATGCGCATGGCAGCCCGCAGGCACTCCCCGCTGGGGGGCAGCTGGGGAGACACGTGGGTCAGAGAGGGGACCCCCCAATACACTGCACTGGGGGGACACAGGGGGCAGAGGGGACCCCCCATACACTGCACTGGGGGGACACGGGGGGCAGAGGGGACCTACCCCCTCCATACACTGCACGGGGGGGGGGGAGACAGGGGCAAAGAGGGGACCCCCCCATACACTGCACTGGGGGGACATGGGGAGCAGAGAGGGGACCCCTCCATACATTGCACTGGGGGGACACGGGGGACAGAGGGGACCCACCCCCTCCATACACTGCACAGGGGGGGAGACACAGGGGCAAAGAGGGGACCCCCCCCATACACTGCACTGGGGGGACATGGGGAGCAGAGAGGGCCCCCCCCATACACTGCACTGGGGGGACATGGGGAGCAGAGAGGGGACCCCCCCATACACTGCACTGGGGGGACATGGGGAGCAGAGAGGGGACCCCCCCATACACTGCACTGGGGGGACATGGGGAGCAGAGAGGGGACCCGCCCCCACAGCCGGCATTCCCTGCTGGGGACCCCAGTGGTGTCGATGGGGGAGCCCCAAGTGGCCCCTCAGGCTCTGTGGGGTGGGAGAGGAAAATCTAGGGGGGTCCCCAGGCTCTGGGTCGACTCCAAAGGGCAGCCAGAGGGACAGAGACACCTCCCCCAGCGTCCCCACCCCTCTGCCTGCCCGCCCCCTACCCCACAGCCCCCTGCCCCCCCATGCCTCCCCCAATGTCCCCCCTGCATCCCTACCCAACAGCCCCTCTGCCCCCGCCATCTCTCCCACCGAGGCCCCTCTGCCCCCCCATGCCTCCTCTGCCCCCCGCCTCCCTCCACAGCCTATCTGCCCCACAGCCCCCTCATGCCAACCCCACAGCCCCCCCGCCTCCCCCTGCAGGCCCACCCCACAGCCCCCCCGCCCCTCCCCACAGCCCCTCTGCCCCCCGGCCCCCTCCCCCCCCGCACCTCCCCACACTCACTTTGGAGGCCTTGGCGACCACATCACGCCCGGTGGCCAGTCCCTGCACGAAGGCCCGAGCTGCCACGAACGCCCGCGTCACCTGGGGGGGACGGGAGGGGTGAGGGGAACACCCTGAGCCCCCCAAAGCCCCTAGCTCCCCCAGAGATCCCCCCAGCCCAGAGCCCCGAGTCCCCTGGCCACACCCCAGGGACCCCAGCCCCCCGGAGACCTCCTCAGTCCCCTGGCCACACCCCAGAGCCCCCAGCCCCCCGGAGACCTCCTCAGTCCCCTGGCCACACCCCAGAGCCCCCAGCCCCCCGGAGACCTCCTCAGTCCCCTGGCCACACCCCAGAGCCCCCAGCCCCCTGGCCACACCCCAGAGACCTCCCCAGTCCCCTGGCCACACCCCAGAGACCTCCCCAGTCCCCTGGCCACACCCCAGAGACCTCCCCAGTCCTGGCATGGGGAGCTGTGAGAGGACACCCAGGGTCTCCCCCGGCTCAGCCCCTTGGGCCCCAGGTACCCCCCAGCCCCAGCCCCACAGGCCGCAGCGCTGGGCCGAGCCCAGGGGTGGGGGGGTGCGGAGTCTCACCTGCAGGCGCAGCTTGCGAGGCACATCCCCGAAGGGCCGCAGCGCCTCCCCCTGGCGCGCCACGCACTCCAGGTACTCGGGGGGGGAACTGGTACTGGGGGTTGAGCAGGGGCAGCATCCGCTCCAGTAGCCGAGCCCAGAACTCGCCCAGCGCCTCGTCCAGGCTGAGCCGGGCGCCCTGCTGGTGCCGCCGCAGCTCGGCGAAGAGCCCCTGGAAGAGCCGGGCGTTCTGGGCGTACAGGCGGCCGTAGGTCTGCGTGAACATGGCCTGCAGCCCCCGCTCGGCCGCCGCCAGCAGCTCCCGGAAAAACTCTGCACCGGGGGTGGGGGGGAAAACGGGGAAAACCCCCAGGAGATGTCAGGCAGATTGAGGGGACCCTCAGCCCCTGCCCCCCGTACACGCCTCCCAGTCCCCGCCCCCATCGCAGTGGGAGCTCGTGGGTTAAAGCGGAGGGGGCGGGGAGCCAGGACTCCTGGGTTCTCTCCCCGGCTCTGGGAGGGTGTGGGGGCTGGTGGGTCAGAGCGGGGGGGGGGGGGGAGCCAGGACTCCTGGGTTCTCTCCCCGGCTCTGGGAGGGGTGTGGGGGCTGGTGGGTCAGAGCGGGGGGGGGGGGAGCCAGGACTCCTGGGTTCTCTCCCCGGCTCTGGGAGGGGTGTGGGGGCTGGTGGGTCAGAGCGGGGGGGGCTGGTGGGTCAGAGCGGGGGGGGGCGGGGAGCCCGGACGCCTGGGTTCTCACCCTCGAAGCGGCGGTGGCGCGAGGCCAGGGTGCTGGGCAGGAAACTGGCCCCGTCCTCCACCAGGGCCCGGAAGTCCCTGTTGCTCTGCAGGCTGAGCTGCTCCTCCATCTCGCTGGAGCAGCAGGTGTAGTCCTGGGGGCAGATCCGCAGGTGCTCACCTGGGGGGGCAGAGAAAGACACCACCAGTCAGTGCCTGGCCATAGGGGGCCCTCAGCTCCCCCCACCCCCACAGAAGGGGGGAGGGGCAGTATACACAGACCGTCTCTTCCCCCCCCATGCCCAGACAGCTACAGCTGTCCCCAGCCCCCCCCCTCCCCCACACACCATCTGGTCCCTGCGCCCAAGGGGGGGGGGGGGGGCTGAGGATCGGGGCGGGAACCAGTGTCAGGTGCTTGGGGGTGCAGGGGGCAGCTGGGGGGTGGGATTTAGCTCATATGGGGGCTGCAGGCTTGTCCCCCCACAGACCTGCTCTGGGGGGGCTGCTGCCCCTCCAACAGGGGGTGTTTACTCCCTGGCTGGAGGGGGAACTGGGGCAGGGGCTCAAGCCTCAATGGGAGCAGGAGGGAGGGTGCTCCCCCTTACCCGAAATGAGCCCAGGGGCACAGGGGGAGCAGAGAAGGGGGTGCGGTGGGGAGGGGGCAGTGGGTCCTATGTGGAGTGCGTTAGGGAAGATGCAGGGGGAGCTCGGGGGGCACATGGGATGAACTGGCTGCAGGATGGGGGTGCAAAAGGGAGGCTGTGGGGAGGGTGCGCTGGCTGCAGGGGATCCCGGGGGGCACGGGCTGGGGGGATGCATTGGGTGCAGACTGGTGGGGTGCACTGGCTGCAAGGAGGGTGCAGGCTGGGGGGGCAGGTTGCAGGGATGCCAGAGGGTTGCAGGGTGGGGGGGCAGGGGGCTGCACTGGCTGCAGGGAGGGTGCAGGTGGGGGGCACAGGGGGTGCAGGTTGGGGGGATAGCAGAGGGTTGCAGGGTGGGCGGGCTCCAGGGGGTCCATTGGGGGCACAGGGGGCCACAGGGGCTGTATTGGCTGCAGGGTCCCCCCCTTACCCGACATGAGCACGGGGGACCCTAGGGGTGCAGGGTGGAAGGATGGATTGGGTGCGAGGGGGGGTGCAGGCTGGGGGGGTGCATTAGGTGCAGGGTGGGGGGGCACAGGGGGGTGCACTGACTGCAGGGACGGTGGGTGCATTAGGTGCAGGGCCACAAGGGATGCATGGCCCCAGGCCCCCCCCCCCCTTACCCGAGATGAGCACGGGGGACCCCAGGGGTGCAGGGTGGAAGGATGGATTGGGTGCAGGGGGGGTGCAGGCTGGGGGATGCATTAGGTGCAGGGTGGGGGGGCACAGGGGGTGCATTGGCTCCAGGCCCCCCCTCCCTTACCCGAGATGAGCACAGGGGACCCCAGGGATGCAGGGTGGAAGGATGCATTGGGTGCAGGGGGGGTGCAGGATAGGAGGTACGGGGGGTACAGGGGGGGCTCCAGGGGGTGCATTTGGTGCAGGGTGGGGGGGCACGGGGGGTGCATTGGCTCCAGCCCCCCCCCCTTACCCGAGATGAGCGCGGGGGACCCCAGTGGGTGCAGAGGGGGGTGCAGGCTGGGGGGAGCATTGGGTGCAGGCTGGGGGGAGCATTGGGTGCAGGCTGGGGGGGCACGCGGGGTGGGGGTGTGCATTGGGTGCAGGCTTGGGGACACGCGGGGTGCAGGGTGGGGAGTGCAGGCTGGGGGGTGCATTAGGTGCAGTAGGGGGGCACGCGGGGTGCAGGCTGGGGGGTGCATTGGGTGCAGGCTGGGGGGTGCATTGGGTGCAGGCTGGGGGGGCACACGGGGTGCAGGTTGGGGGGGCACACGGGGGTGCATTGGGTGCAGGCTGGGGGGGCACACGGGGTGCAGGCTGGGGGGTGCATTGGGTGCAGGCTGGGGGGGCACACGGGGTGCAGGCTGGGGGGGCACACGGGGGTGCATTGGGTGCAGGCTGGGGGGGCACACGGGGTGCAGGCTGGGGGGGCACACGGGGTGCAGGCTGGGGGGGCACACGGGGGTGCATTGGGTGCAGGCTGGGGGGGCACACGGGGTGCAGGCTGGGGGGGCACAGGGGGGTACATTGGGTGCAGGCTGGGGGGGCACGCAGGGTGCAGGCTGGGGGGTGCATTGGTTGCAGGCTGGGGGGGGCACGCGGGGTGCAGGGTGGGGGGGTGCATTAGGTGCAGGTAGGGGGGCACAGGGGGGTGCATTGGCTGCAGGCCCCCCCTCCCTTACCCGAGATGAGCGCTGGGGGCACCGCGCCCGGCCCCAGCCCCCCCCCCTTACCCGAGATGAGCGCGGGGGACCCCAGTGGGTGCAGAGGGGGGTGCAGGCTGGGGGGAGCATTGGGTGCAGGCTGGGGGGAGCATTGGGTGCAGGCTGGGGGGGCACGCGGGGTGGGGGTGTGCATTGGGTGCAGGCTTGGGGACACGCGGGGTGCAGGGTGGGGAGTGCAGGCTGGGGGGTGCATTAGGTGCAGTAGGGGGGCACGCGGGGTGCAGGCTGGGGGGTGCATTGGGTGCAGGCTGGGGGGGTGCATTGGGTGCAGGCTGGGGGGGCACACGGGGTGCAGGCTGGGGGGTGCATTGGGTGCAGGCTGGGGGGGCACACGGGGTGCAGGCTGGGGGGGCACACGGGGGTGCATTGGGTGCAGGCTGGGGGGGCACACGGGGTGCAGGCTGGGGGGGCACACGGGGTGCAGGCTGGGGGGGCACACGGGGGTGCATTGGGTGCAGGCTGGGGGTGCACACGGGGTGCAGGCTGGGGGGGCACAGGGGGGGTACATTGGGTGCAGGCTGGGGGGTGCATTGGTTGCAGGCTGGGGGGTGCATTGGTTGCAGGCTGGGGGGGTGCATTAGGTGCAGGTAGGGGGGCACAGGGGGGTGCATTGGCTGCAGGCCCCCCCTCCCTTACCCGAGATGAGCGCTGGGGGCACCGCGCCCGGCCCCAGCCCCCGCGCGCCCAGCGCCCGTCGCGCCTCGCCGCAGCCCCGCGCCCCCGCGGACGCCCCCGGCCCCCGCCGCCCCCAGCAGCAGCAGCAGCAGCGCGACCCGGCCCGGCGCCGGCCCCATGGCGCGAGGTGAAGGGCCCCGCGGGCGGGGGAAGAGCGGCCCGGCCCGGGGAGGGCGGCGCGCGGCGGCGGCGAGGCGGCCCGGCCCGGAGAAAAACGGAGCCGCCGCGTCCCCCGCCGAGCCCGGACCCGGACCGACCCCGGCGCAGCCAGCCGCCGAGACAATGGGAGCGCGAGCGGCCGGGGCGTCCGCGGGGCCCTAGCGCCCGCCTGCTTCCTGGGGGGGCGGGGCCCCGCTAGCCCCGCCCTGCCCCCCGCTTCCGGGGAGCCCCTCACTCTCCCCAGCCCTGCCGGTGCCCCTCACTCCCGACCCGCAGCCCCTGCTAGCCCAGATGCACATTCGGGCATTAGGACCCAGGAGCTGCCCAGGGCCCGGGGGGGGGGGGGGGGTGTTACAGCTGGTACAGGCTGCAGGGTGATGGGAGGGGGAATGGGGGGGGGGGAGACCAGGGCGGGGTCTCTTCCCATCAATCCCCCTCCCCTTTATCTGCCTGTTCCTGTCCAGCCCCAGCCAGCCCCCCCCCCCCCGTCTCTCCATACCCCTCTCCTCTATCCCTCCAAAACCCCCTCCCTATCCCTCTACACACCCCCATCCTTCCATACCCCCCTCTAGCCCTCCACACACACCCCATCCCTCCATGCCCCCTCCTCTATCCCTCCATACCTCTCCCCTATCCTTCTACACAACCCTATCCCTCCTCTATCCCTCCATGCCCCCATCCCTCCATATCCCCCTCTAGCCCTCCACACACACCCCATCCCTCCATACCCCCCTCCTCTATCCCTCACACACACCCTCTAGTCCTCCATACCCCCGTCTATCCCTCCATGCCCCCCATACCCCTCTCTAGCCCTCCATGCCCCCTCCTCTATCCCTCCATACCCCCCTCCTCTATCCCTCTACACACCCCTATCCTTCCATATCCCTCCTCTATCCCTCCGCGCCCCCCTCTATCCCTCCATGCCCCATCCCTCCATACCCCCCTCTAGCCCTCCATACACCCCATCCCTCCATACCCCCCTTCTCTATCCCTCACACATCCCCTCTAGTCCTCCATACCCCCCTCTAGCCCTCCATACACCACCATCCCCCCTCCTCTATCCCTCCACACACACCCCATCCCTCCATACCCTCCTCTAGCCCTCCATGCCCCCATCCCTCCATGCCCCCCTCTATCCCTCCATACCCCCTCCTCTATCCCTCCATACACCCCCCGTCCCTCCATACCCCCTCCTCTATCCCTCCACACACCCCATCCCTCCTCCTCTATCCCTCCATACCCCCCTCCTGTTAGAGACCTTATTCCTTCACTCTCACACTTCCCTGGTCCTTCTCGCATGAACAGAGAGCAACAATACCCGAAGTCCGAAGGTGCAAACAATTCGATGTTTATTGGGGTGAACTTCCAGCAAGCTTAAATCCAGGTTCCTTTTTCCTTATTTTCGAATCCCAACTTACTTCCTGTTTGCCCCTAATTTATATAGTAATATTCTTAGCTATACCTTAACCAATCATTCTACTAAAATTTACCTAACCAATCCTAACCTATTGTAACATGATTAGCTAACCAATTATATCCCACTACCTTAATTAGTGTACACCCAGCAAAATTAATTATACAGCAGCCAGAAACAATCCCAGAACCAGACAGAGACCCTGCAAATAAACATACAAAACAATACAGAAGTGAGGATTTCACAACTACATCTGTACAGACATAAGTGTTTTCCAGCTGTGTCTCTTGATAAATGAGTTCTTACCAGACAGAAAACTGTCAACCTAAGTTTCCTTTTATATCTTCTAGGCTCTTCCCTTTCTCTGGGGGAGATAGGACTATCAGGACAGGATTGTATTCTAACAGCCCAATAGCACCTGATTTCCATGGGACTGCTTTGGGAGGGGAGGATGTGACCGTTCACTTCCCAGCTTACGGTTGCCTCTGCTCCTTAGCCAAAGGCCTTAGCCTAAGAACAGGGCCTCAGACTGTTACAGTGAGAGACGGCCCTGACACCGGCAGACTGGGATTTTGATTCTTTCTTTTGTTCAATCCTTGAGGGGGCCACTTAGGGATCTGGGGTAAAATCAGTACTTGGTCCTGCTAGTGAAGGCAGGGGGCTGGACTCGATGACCTTTCAAGGTCCCTTCCAGTTCTAGGAGATATCTCCATTAATTAATTTTATACCTCTAGAACTAGCTACGTGATAAGAATACACGTAAATTCTTAAAGTATGGGCCTTTACAGACAGGCCTGAATATCTATATCCTAACACCTCCTCTATACCTCTATACCCCCCTCTAGCCCTCCATACGCCCCCATCCCTCCACACACCCCTATCCCTCCATACACCCCTATCCCTCCATGCTCCCATCCCTCCATACACCCCCTATCCCTCCATACCCCTCCTCTATCCCTCCATGCTCCCATCCCTCCATACACCCCCTATCCCTACATACACCGCCATCCTCCATACCCCCCTCCTCTATCCCTCCATGCCCCCATCCCTCCCTCTAGCCTTCCATACACCCCCCATCCCTCCATACCCCTCCTCTATCCCTCCATACCCCCCTCTTCTATCCCTCCATACACCCCTCCTCTATCTCTCCACACACCCCTATCCCTCCATACCCCTCCTCTATCCCTCCATGCTCCCATCCCTCCATACACCCCTATCCCTCCATACCCCCTGTTGTCAGATGCTACCGGTGTGGTGCTCTGCTCTGTTCAATTTTAGTAACAGTCAGCTGCGTGCGTGTTCCCTCTGTGTGCTGCCCCGGCTCTGTACAGGAAGCTGACACAGCAAACCCCGAGAGACCCCCCAAAGACCACAGACTCTAGTAAGGTACGAAGGAACCCGAGCCAGGTTTATTGTCAAACGAAGCACAGTAATTCCCCGTAGACTCTACAAGACATACTACGAATTTGTGCCCCCTGACAACGGACCGGCTCAGTCAGTGGCGGGACTTTCCACTGCCCCCTAGGCCAGACAAAGATGTGCACTCCGGGACCAACTTTTATACAGTTATAGGACAGATTACTCATCCCTACTGACGTATTGAAGTACAGCCCCGTGGCTCATTGGGGGCTGTCTCCCCCTGTGATCATGTTGTTTCAGACAAACAGATCTATCCACCATGCTGTCCTTTTGACCCTGTCTTTAAGGCCTTGGCTACACTTGCCGATGTACAGCGCTGTGAGTTAAACCTGACTTCGTGCAGCTGAGTAGGGAAAGCGCTGCAGTCTGTCCACACTGACAGCTGCCCAGCGCACTGTCGTGGCCACATTTGCAGCAATTGCAGCGATATTGGGAGCGGTGCATTATGGGCAGCTATCCCACAGAGCACCTCTTCCCATTCTGGCGCCGTGGGTTGTGGGAAGGGGGCGTGGGTGCGGAGCATTCTGGGTCCCATCCCAACGCCCCGTGATGCATCGCTTCGCATCCCAGAAATCCCTTTGTTTCCATCCAGCTTTGGGGCCATCTTTCAACGGTTTCTGTGCAACGCGATCTGTCTGCGGGAAATGGAGCCCGAACTGCTGAGGCGTATGCTGACTTATCTCGCCAGCACGTCACGTTTGGCTGTTGAACTATTCCTTAAGATCCAAAGTGACAGTGAGAGTGAGGAGTCCAACGATGCTATCGAGCCGCGTAACGCGTACGACACGAAATAGCTTGTGGCATTCATGGACATGCTCAGCACCGTGGAACGCCGCTTTTGGGCTCGGGAAACAAGCACCGAGTGGTGGGATCACATCGTCATGGAAGTCTGGGATAATGAGCAGTGGCTGCAGAATTTTCTGATGAGAAAAGTCACTTTCATGGGACTGTGTGAGGAGCTCGCCCCCACCCTGCGGCGCAAGGACACGAGCTTGAGAGCTGCCCTGCCAGTGGAGAAGCGGGTGGCTATTGCAATCTGGAAGCTGGCAACTCCAGACAGCTACCGGTCGGTCGCAAACCAGTTTGGAGTGGGAAAGTCGACCGTTGGAATCGTGTTGATGCAAGTTTGCAAGGCCATTAATCGCATCCTACTCAGAAGAACCGTGACTCTGGGTAACGTGCAGGAAATAGTGGATGGCTTTGCACAAATGGGGTTCCCTAACTGTGGAGGGGCGATAGATGGGACGCACATTCCTATTCTGGCACCACCCCACCGAGGATCCGAGTACGTTAATCAGAAGGGGTATTTCTCTATGGTTCTCCAGGTGCTTGTGGATCACCGTGGGCGTTTCATTGACATTAACACAGGCTGGCCCGGAAAGGTGCATGACACACGCATCTTTCAGAACACCTGGCTGTTCAGGAAGATGCAGGCCCAGACTTTTTTCCCAGAGCGGAAGATCATGGTAGGGGAAGTTGAAATGCCCATTGTGATCCTTGGAGATCCCGCTTACCCATTAATGCCGTGGCTCATGAAACCCTACACAGGGAGCCTTGACAGCAGCAAGGAACGGTTCAACTACAGGCTAAGCCAGTGCCGAATGACTGTGGAGTGTGCCTTTGGCCGTTTAAAGGGCCGCTGGCGATCTCTGTATGGGAAGCTGGACTTGGCCGAAAACAGCATCCCCGCGGTTATATCCGCGTGCTGTGCCCTCCATAATATTTGTGAAGGGAAGGATGAAAGCTTCACTCAGGCATGGACCTCCGAGATTCAACACCTGGAGGCTGAATTTGCACAGCCAGAGAGCAGGGCTATTACAGGGGCCCAGCGCGGGGCTGCAAGGATTAGGGATGCCTTGAGGGAGCAATTTGAGGCTGAAAACCAGCAGTGATATCTGGTGCCCTGCATGGGAGTGAAGTGCAGTAGTTCCAATCTTTAGGAATCAGTGTCTGCTTAGCAGACAAGCAGACTTGCAGTGCCTGTTTATTTCCTGGGCTAAGGAGTCTTTTACTTTATGCAATAATAAAGAATGTTTTCAAAGCCAAAAAATCCATTTATTGAAAAGAAACAAGGGGGTGGAGTGGGGAACAGTACAATCACAGATTCGCGTATGTCCTGTCTGGTGTGCTGTGCAGTGAGTACTGCACTTCAGGACAGCTATACTGTATGGTGATGGGGGTTGAGTGCAGAGGGTAAGGGTCGTGGTTTTCAGGGCTGGGTGGTGAAGATACTGGTGTTGGAGGCAGCGGGTGGCGTGAAGAACACGGAAGTTGGGGAAAGTGGGTTGGAGGTGACAGTGGGGCACAACGGAAAGAGTTTTGGGACAAGGGCTGTAGGGGGGGGGGTGTTTGCGTTTGTGGTACTGCTTCTCTTTCTGCATGGCTACGAGCTCCTGGATAGCGTCTGCTTGGCGCTCCAGGATGCTTATGAGCCTATCAGTGCTTTGCTGCCGGTGCGCGGTGCTTTGCTGCCGGTGCGCTGCGTTTTCCTTGCGGATCCTGCTTTCTCTCTCCCTCCAGTCCTGTGCTTTCTCATTCTCTTTAATAGATTGCCGCATCACTTCTTGCAGCATGTCTTCTTTGCTTTTTCGCGGTCTCTTCCTGAGTCTTTGCAGTCTCTGAGCAGGCGATAAGAGGGACGGCTGAGGTCTCAAGGTTGATGCAGCTGTATAGGCAAAATGCAACATTTAACAGAGGCAGCATTGTTTATACCAGACAGAGTAATGATTCCCCCCGCACTTAAGGAGTAGAAAACACACAGGATCTACACAATAGCATAATTTTCCTGTCCGAAACAGAGCACACATATCCCACGGGAGCCTCAAAATGGTGAGTAAGGGGGACTGATTGTTTCAGGGCTGCACTGTCCTCTGGGTTTCTGTGCCTTGGGGAGAGCCAACAGCTTCAGGGGGCACCTACACTGAACACTGTCCCAACATTTTCCACAGGAGTTCGTCCTGGACGATATCTCACTGCTGAGGGTGACCTGGGAAGCAAGGGAATCATAGAATCATAGAATATCAGGGTTGGAAGGTGTCACGGAGTATGGGGGGACTCAGGGCCCTGCACCCCCGGCTCCTGCGATTCACCATGACTCTCAGCCAGCCAGTAAAGCAGAAGGTTTATTTAGACGATGGGAATACAGTCCGAGACAGGTCTTGCAGGCACAGACAACAGGATACCCCTCAGTTAGGTCCATCTTGGGGTCCTCGGGCACCCCAGCCCCCCTCCGGAGGTCAGAGCCCTCCCTGCCTGCCAGCCACCTCCCCAACCAGCTTCCCACACTCTGCCTTCAGCGACCCCTCCCACAGCCTTTGTCCAGTTTCCCGGGCAAAGGTGTCACCTGGCCCCAGCCCCCTCCTGGGTTCTCATGTTACATGCTCAGGTATTCTCCGTAGGTCAGTCTCCCATCCCCCAATGCAGACTATCCCAGCCACACTCCCCTGTCAGCATTCACAGACCACATTAAGAACAGTCCCAGTTCGTCACATCTCCCCCCTTCGAGACCGAACTGAGCGGGGTCACTTTAGCCAGTGACCCGGGGAAGTTCGAACCTACCCCCGTTCCCATGGATGCCCCAGCATCCCTCCCATTCCTTGGTGAGAATTACACCAGGCCCCTCCAGTTTCACGCCCCCCCTTAGGTCGGGGGTGCTCGCTGGCACTCGTAGTTCGCATGTGGGAAGGGTTATGCGGCCTGTGCCCTTTTCCCACCCCAATACCCCTGGGGTTCCAACTGGGCTGGGGTCTTCTCCCAGCACTCCAGTCTGGAGGTCTGTGCTTCGGGCTCTCTTGGTTCAGAGCCCCCCTTTTAACCTTGGCCACCCTCCGGAAAGGCTCCTCTACGCTGGGCAAGGGTCCTAAAGCCGTTTTCCCCCTTGTCCCGGGCCTTCCTCCCCCTCTGACAGGGGTCACAGGATTGGCAGTACTGTCGGACAGTAACAAAGACCCCAGGCCAGTAAAAGCTCCGTAGCAGCCTCTGCTGGGTACGCCAGGTTCCCTGGTGCCCTGAGAGGGGGGTGTCATGGGCCCGGTACAGCAGCTGGTGGCGATACTTCTGGGGTACCACCAGCTGCCTCCTGATCCCCCCTGACTCCATTTTCCCTGGGGGAGCCCATTCTCGGTACAGGAACCCCTTCTCCCACAGAAACCTTTTCCGGCCACCTCTCCCCATGGTCTGTACCGCACCGAGGTCGGCCAGGTCCCTTATCTTCCGCAAGGAGGGATCTTTCTGCACCTCGGCCTGGAACTCAGCAGCTGGGACAGGGATGGCCACCTGCTCTCTCTTGCCGGCTGGGTCTGAAGCCGCAGCCTCCCTGAGCCGTGTCCCTGGACGTTCCCTCCCCACCAGGTTAGGGTCCTGCGCCTCGGGCAAGGCACCCTCCCCAAGGTCAGGGCGCAGTGCTCCTCGCCGGCTCTGACTGCGGGTCACAGCCAGTGCATTCTGGGGGTTGCTGGGCCAGTCCTCCAGGTCCCCCCCCATCAACACCTCAGTGGGCAAATACGGGTGTACCCCCACATCCTTGGGGCCCTCCTTGGCCCCCCACTTCAGGTGTACCCTCGCCACGGGCACTTTGAGTGGTGTCCCGCCCACCCCCGTCAGAGTCAGGTAGGTGTTGGGCACCACCTGATCTGGGGGCACCACCTCGGGCCGGGCCAGCGTCACCTCTGCGCCCGTATCCCAGTATCCATTGACCTTCCTCCCATCCACCTCCAGGGGAACAAGGTACTCTCTCCGGAGGGACAGCCCCGCGCCCACCGTATAAACCAAAAACCCTGAGTCTGGAGCATCCAGCCCCCCGGAGGAGCTGGCCGGGAGCTCTCCCCCCTCCTTAGCAGGTGGTACTCTGCCAGCCCCCCTTCCCTGGGAGTGCTGCCTCTCGCCCGGCTGGGTCTCTACCCAGTCAACCCTCTGTGGGTTTGGTCTGCTCAGTCTGTCCCTGAGCCTGGGGCACTGGGCCCGTATGTGGCCTCTTTGGCCACAGTGATAGCAGCCCATGTCCCATGGGTCCCCTCGAGTGGGTTGGTTGGCCCTGACGCCGGATGTTCCCCTTTGATGGGGGGTTTCCGTATTTTCCCGCTGGGAGGTCCCATGGTGACTCTCTCTCTGCGTTGTGGTGGGACTCTTCCTTTGGGAGTCCTCCCTGTTATCCCCTGACCGGCTCTTTACAAACTCATCGGCCAGCCGGCCTGCATGTCGCGGGTTCTCTGGCTTTTTGTCCACCAACCACAGCCTCAGGTCAGATGGGCACCGCTCATACAGTTGCTCCAGTACCAGCAGTTTAACCAGGTCCTCCTTCGTCTGGGCCCCATCAGCCCACTTGCTGGCGTATCCCTCCATGCGGACGGCTAGTTGCAGATATGAGATCTCAGGGGTTTTATCCTGACTCCGGAACCTTTCCCGGTACATCTCAGGAGTCAGCCCAAACTCACGTAGCAGGGCCTTTTTGAATAGTTCGTAGTCCCCTTTCTCCGCCCCTTCCAGTTGGCGGTACAATGCCACGGCTTTGGGGTCCAGTAAGGGGGTGAGAACCCGGAGTCTGTCCGCAGGATCAACCTGGTGTAGCTCGCAGGCCGTCTCAAAGGCATCCAGGAAGTCATCCATGTCCTCCCCCTCCTTACGCGGGGCCAGGATGCACTTATCAAAGCTCCGTGCAGTCCTGGGTCCCCCCTCACTCACCGCCGCCGGGGTCTCGCGGCCCCTCAGCCTCGCCAGCTCCAGTTCATGATGCCTCTGTCTCTCTTCATGCTGCCTCTGTCTCTCTTCATGCTGTCTCTGGTGTTCACGATCCTCCAGCTCTCTCAGTTTTAGCTCTTTCTCCCATTCCAGCCCATTCCGCTCCACGGATGGCGCGCGTGGCCGGGAGGATCCCCTGCTGGCCGGCGAGCGTCGCCGGGAGGATCCCCTGCTGGCCGGGGGGGTCACTGCGCCCTCGGTATTTGCTGGGCTCCTCCCCACCCTTCCCCTAGGCATAGGAAGGAGGGGTCTCGGGAAGCCCTCAGCAGCCGGCTGACCACTCCCAGCTGGGACAGACACTGGGGCCTGCGCTGCATCTGCCAGGCTGCTTCCCTCAGAGACAGGGATCAGTTCATTCGCGCGATCTCCCTTCTCCAGCTGGGCAATGAGCTGTTCTTTGGTGAGCCTCCCACTGCGCAGCCCCCTCTGCTTGCACAGCTCCACCAGGTCGCTTTTAAGCCGCTTGGCATACATCTTCCTGCTGGCCACACACAGGCCTGTGTGCTCACCGCTCCCCACAGTTTCCAGGGAGACCCCTAGTGTGCCAGCCCTTCTCGAGGTCACCACCTCTCTGCCAGGGTCGAGCTGCAGACTCCTCTGCCCCTGGGATCACTCACTGCAATCCCCCGGGGGACCCTGTTATTGCAAAAGTCCTTCTCGCTGGTCACATACTCCCAGGGGTGATAACCGTCTCTCTCTGACTCTTCAGCACGCCTGGTCCCCGTCAATCCCCCTTCGCTTTACTTCTCCCCAGTCACTTACTGCAGGAAGCGCCGTCCACGGGGTGCAGTAGATCCCACCGCTGCCACCAGTTGTCACGGAGTATGGGGGGACTCAGGGCCCTGCACCCCCGGCTCCTGCGATTCACCATGACTCTCAGCCAGCCAGTAAAGCAGAAGGTTTATTTATACGATGGGAATACAGTCCGAGACAGGTCTTGCAGGCACAGACAACAGGATACCCCTCAGTTAGGTCCATCTTGGGGTCCTCGGGCACCCCAGCCCCCCTCCGGAGGTCAGAGCCCTCCCTGCCTGCCAGCCACCTCCCCAACCAGCTTCCCACACTCTGCCTTCAGCGACCCCTCCCACAGCCTTTGTCCAGTTTCCCGGGCAAAGGTGTCACCTGGCCCCAGCCCCCTCCTGGGTTCTCATGTTACATGCTCAGGTATTCTCCGTAGGTCAGTCTCCCATCCCCCAATGCAGACTATCCCAGCCACACTCCCCTGTCAGCATTCACAGACCACATTAAGAACAGTCCCAGTTCGTCACAGAAGGGACCTCAGGAGGTCATCTAGTCCAACCCCCTGCTCAAAGCAGGACCAATTCCCAACTAAATCATCCCAGCCAGGGCTTTGTCAAGCCGGGCCTTAAAAACCTCCAAGGAAGGAGACTCCACCACCTCCCTAGGTAACGCATTCCAGTGCTTCACCACCCTCCTAGTGAAATAGTGTTTCCTAATATCCAACCTAGACCTCCCCCACTGCAACTTTACAGGGAGGGTCTTCTACTGCAATGCGGCTTCCGCCCTGGCCCATATGCAGCTTGCCTGTGTGCAGCAATGGTCCCCCCACCCCTCGCGGCACAGTGGCGCGGACACGTTAGCCTGGCTGGGACAAGGACCACGTTGGCTCTCCCTATAAACCTGTGCAAGCGCATTGCACATGTTCTGGATGAGACATTCGAGGAGATTACCGAGGCCGATTACCGCGATGTGATAAACCACATCAATGCACTATTCCGCATCTAGGCATGCATGCCTAACCCTCCTCTCCCAAAGAGCCCGCACCGAAAAAATTCCTTCCCGAAAAAAAACCCTGCTTACTGGGAACCTGCTCTTCTGTTTGTCCTGCACCAAGTTCCGGCCGCTGCGACTGTCTACCTTCCTCCTGGCTCGAGAAGAGCTCCTGGCTGCATGGCTCCAGGGATTCCGGGGTGTCTCCATCCGGCCCACCACCATCACTCCGGTTTTCCTCCTCCTCCTCCTCCTCTTCCTCCTTCCCCCCCCCACACCGGCTCTGAAGTGTCCATGGTGGTGCTCGGAGTGGAGGTGGGGTTAACCCCAAGTATCGCATCCAGCTCTTTGTAAAATCGGCAGGTCGCGGGGGGAGCACCCGAGCGGCCATTTGCGTCGCGGGCTTTGCGGTAGGCACTCCGCAGCTCCTTCACTTTAATCCTGCACTGCAGGCGTCCCTGTCATGGCCCCTTTCCATCATGTCCTTTGATACCTTCCCGAAGGTATCGTAATTCCTACGGCTGGAGCATAGCTGGGACTGGACAGCTTCCTCCCCCCAAACACTGATGAGGTCCAGCAACTCGCCATTGCTCCATGCTGGGGCTCGCTTGGCGCGTGGAGGCATGGACACCTGGAAAGATTCGCTGATAGCACTCCACGCCACGCCGGGCTGAGCAAACAGGAAGGGGATTTTTAAAATTCCCGGGGAATGTAAAGGGTGGGTCACATGGTTGGTTACCTGAGGCCAGGGCAGTAGAGTTTGAACTGATGACCAGAGTGGCTAGAACAGGCATTGTGGGATACTGCCGAATACTTCTGGAGGCCATTCATAGCGCATTGGGCGGCCACACTGGCGCCGTAGTGCTGCAGCGGCAGCGCAATACTCGCTATTCCTCTCGGGGAGGTGGAGTACATGCAGCCCTGCAACCACGGAGATACAGCGCTGCAAATGCCTTGCCAGTGTGGACGGGGAGTGAGTTACAGCGCTGGGGGAGCCTTTACAGCGCTGTAACTCGCAAGTGTAGCCAAGGCCTAAGATGCACCTGCCTCTAGCAACCCTCTTCTTGCCAACTTCTGTGAGCGGAGCCTGCCTCTGGCTCACAGCCCAGCTTTTGCTTAGCAATGCCTGGAAGTACTTTGGTTCAGGCTTCAGGCCTCAGACTGGGCCTCTGACACAAGAGTTTATGTTTCAGGGCCTCATCTTACTACACCCCCCGGGTATCCCTTCAACCCCCCCATCCCTCCATATACACCTCCCTCTCTATATACCTGTTCCCATACACCCCCAGCCAGTCACCCAAATACCTAGATAGATAGATAGATAGATAGATGGGGTGAATGGGGATAGATAGATAGATAGATAGATAGATAGATAGATAGATAGATAGATAGATAGATAGATAGATAGATAGATGGTGGACGGAGATAGATAGATAGATAGATAGATAGATGGGGTGGATGGAGATAGATAGATAGATAGATAGATAGCGGTGTATAGGGACAGACAGATAGAGGTGTGGTGTGGAAATAGGACGGGTTAGTGCTGTGCTGGGGGTGCTGTGGGGCAGGGAGTGGGGCAGGGGGCTCTGCAGGGGGCGCTCTCCCCGGGCAGGCAGGGCTGGCCCCAGGGCGGCGCTAGGGGGAGCTGTGGGGCAGGGAGCGGGGCTGGGGCTCAGCAGGGGGCACTCTCCCCACCACTGCCCACGCTGCCCCCTGCGTGGTGGGGCGCCCCCTTTCCCGTCCACGCCTGTGTAGCACCAGGGGGTTGGGGAATCCGAACCCGGGGCGGGGCTGGTACCTGGCCGGGCGCAGCCCCCCCACCTCTGACCCCCCCCAGTGGGGGCTAAAGGTCACCACCCGGCCAGAGAAAAGCCGGAGTCCCCCCTCGCCGGAGTCTGGTGTCACTGAATCCCTGTGGCAGGACAAAGAACAAAGGGCCCTTGTCTGGGTGCTGGCGGCTCCGACTCCGGCTCCGGCTCCGGCTCTCCAGGCGCAGCTTCGGGGCAGAAACGGCTGAAGGACGTGACCCAGCACTGAGCGAGGGGGGCGTGTACGAACAGCCCCCGCGCCCCACCCCAGAGCCAGCCGCGTCTCGGCGCCGGGCGAGGGGTCCCTGTACGAACAGCCCCCGCGCCCCACCCCAGAGCCAGCCGCGTCTCGGCGCCGGGCGAGGGGTCCCTGTACGAACAGCCCCCGCGCCCCACCCCAGAGCCAGCCGCGTCTCGGCGCCGGGCGAGGGGTCCCTGTACGAACAGCCCCCGCGCCCCGCCCCGGAGCCAGCCGCGTCTCGGCGCTGGGCGAGGGGTCCCTGTACGAACAGCCCCCGCGCCCCGCCCCGGAGCCAGCCGCGTCTCGGCGCTGGGCGAGGGGTCCCTGCTGGGGAGTAAGATTTGTGGATGCAGGGCCAGGTTCCCTCTGCCCCATTTGTGCAGGGACCGGGGCAGGGACAGGGGGAAGCTGGGGATCGGGACGGGGGTGCCAGGGTATAGGGCGTGTCCCAGGGCTGGCTGCTCCGGCGTCAGCGCACTGTGCTGGGAATGGAGCCAGGCCTCTTTGAACTTCCCAAACCTGCAGCTGGCCAGGAAACAGGATGGAGCAACATGGGCCCACAGGGAGAATTGTCACGCACAGGGCCCTGGCCTGGCGCAGAGATGCGCCCACCTCTGGGGCGGGGCGGCTGGCCTCACCCGACACTGAGATGCGCCCACCTCTGGGGCGGGGCGGCCGGTTACACAGGGACCCCTCGCCTGGCGCTGAGATGCGCCCACCTCTGGGGCGGGGCGGCCGGTTACACAGGGACCCCTCGCCCGGCGCTGAGATGCAGCCACCTCTGGGGTCAACTCGCAGCCTGATCCCCCTGGACAGGGTCTGTCACCAGGTCTCCGCTGCGCACGGGGGGCTGGCCCGGAGCCCCTTCCAACGGGGTCTCTGCCAGTGGGCATTCCTGTGTGTGTGTGTGGTGTGGTGTGTCTGTGTGCCGTGTGTGTTTCCGTGTGTTGTGTGTGTGTCCGTGTTGTGTGGACGTCCCATGTGGTGTGTGTGTGTGGTGTGGTGTGTCTGTGTGCCATGTGTGTGGTGTGCCGTGTGTTGTGTATGTGTCCATGTGTTGTGTGTGGGTCTGTGTGTTGTTTGTGTGTGTACCATGGTGTGTCCGTGTGCCGTGTGTGTGTCTGTGTTGTGTGGGCATCCCGTGTGGTGTGTGTGTGTGGTGTGGTGTGTCCGTGTGTTGTGTGTGTGCCTGGGACAGGGGACAGGCGATGACCCCACTCCCCGGGCAGCGTCTCTGCGGGGGGCTCCGTGATCCGGCTGCCAGCCTGCGCCCGGAGGCGTGTGCCGGGCCGGCCCGTGTTGCGTGTCTCTGTCTATTTGCGTGTCAGGGCCTGTGTCTGTCTGTCTGTCTGTCTGCGGGGCTGGGGGGATGCAGGGGGCAGGACCTGGGGGCCACTTCTTGTTCCCTCTGGGTTTTTTGGGGGGGGACCGTCTAGGGCTGAGCCTCCGCCCCCAGCTGCTGGCGGCTCTGGGGGTTGAACCCAGAAAGGGGGGGACAGCCAGAGGGGGCAGCGGGGGGGGGGTTGGGGGGCAGACAGATGGGGCGGGTGGATTCTCACCTCCCAGGCCTTGGTTTCCGGTTCCCAACTCCGCCCCCCCCCCGCCTTCGGGATAAGCTGGGTTTGGGGGAGATTCAGGGTCTGGGAGGGGGTCGAAGGGTTTTTTTTTTGGGGGGGGGGGGAGCAGCCATTTCTCCCCCATGTCAGAGACTCCCCCCCCCCGCCGGTGAATGGGACTTTTCTTGTGAAGGATCCTGGGAAGGGCCGGGAAAGGCATCGCCCCTGGGGGTGGGGGGTGGAGACGTGGGGGGGGGGGCTGGGGGTGGAGAAGGGGGAGGGGTGGAGACAGGGGGACGGGGGGGGGGCCGGACAAAGGGAGCGGAGGAGAAGTTAGAGAAGAGAGAAGAAGTTTGCAGGGAGCGAGGCAGACCTGGGGGGGGATCCCGGGGACAGCCCGGGAGGGGTCTCGGGGCTCAGGGACAGGCGGGGGGGGGGGTCTCGGAGATAGTTTCCCCCCCAGGAATGGGGGGGTCCCGGCTGCTGGGAGCGGGACTGAAGAAAACTCCGCCGGTTCCCCCCCCCCCAAGCAGGGTGAGTACCTGGGGGGGGGGGGCGCAGTGAGGGGATGGGGATGGGGGGGAGGCGGGGCTGGGTGTGGGGGAGATTCAGGGTCTGGGAGGGGGTCTGAGGGTTTTTTTTTGGGGGGGTTGAGCCCCATGGGGGTGTGTAACCCCATTGGGCGTCTCTCGTCCCGCCGCTGCCCCCCTCACAGCCCAGGGCAGCCGCTTTCAGAGTGAGGGGGACCCGTGGGGCTCCCCCGTGGGGCAGGGAGGGGCCCGTGCCCCCCCCCAGGCCGGGTGAGAGCCCCCCCCGAGCCCTCCCTGAACTCAGCCATGAGTCACCAACATAAACATCTGGGGGGCTGGACGGGCTCAGAGGGATGGAGAAGCAGCTCCCAGCCCCGCCCTGCCCCCCATCGCCCCACACTGCCCCCCTTCCCATGCTACCCCCAGCCCCACATCCTGACCCCCATCGCCCCACGCTGCCCCCATCTCACACTGCTCCCCAGCCCCCACATCTCCCCACACCGCTCCCTGCCCGTGGGGTGGGTGCCTCGGTCGTGGGGCTGGGCGGGACAGGAGCACGACCCCGAGGCCCGCCTGTCTGTCTGCCTGTGGGGCGGGGGAGGCTGTGGGGCTGCGGTTCCCTAATGGGATCCAGATGGGGCAGGGAGGGGCCGAAATCCGGGCCCGGGGCCAGCTGGCCGGAGCCCCCCCCCGCGGGCAGCCAAATGCAGACACGGCCCCGCCCGCCGCCCCCCCAAACCCCGACCCCTCACCCCCCCGAACCTCCAACCCCGCCCCATAGCGCAGCGCCCCCAGCGCCTCCCCCTCCCCATTGTGCAGCGCCCCCTAGCGCCTCCCCCTCCCCGCCCCATAGCGCAGCACCCTAGCGCCTCCCTTCCCCCTCCCCACAGCGCAGCGCCCCCCAGCTCCTCCCCACCCCATAGCGCAGCCCCCTAGCGCCTCCTCCTCCCCGCCCCATAGCGCAGCCCCCTAGCGCCTCCCCTCCCCATTGCACAGCGCCCCCTAGCGCCTCCCCCTCCCCGCCCCATAGCGCAGCACCCTAGCGCCTCCCTTCCCCCTCCCCACAGCGCAGCGCCCCCAGCTCCTCCCCACCCCATAGCGCAGCCCCCTAGCGCCTCCCCTCCCTCGCCCCACAGCGCAGCACCCTAGCGCCTCCCCTCCCCCTAGCGCCTCCTCCTCCCCGCCCCATAGCACAGCCCCCTAGCGCCTCCCCTCCCCCTCCCCATAGCGCAGCCCCCTAGCGCCTCCCCTCCCCATAGCACAGCGCCCCCAGCGCCTCCCCCTCCCCATTGCGCAGCGCCCCCTAGCGCCTCCCCCTCCCCGCCCATAGCGCAGCCCCCTAGCGCCTCCCCTCCCCATTGCGCAGCGCCCCCAGCGCCTCCCCCTCCCTGCCCCATAGCGCAGCGCCCCCAGCGCCTCCCCCTCCCCATTGCGCAGTACCCCTAGCGCCTCCCCCTCCCCGCCCCATAGCACAGCCCCCTAGCGCCTCCCCTCCCCTCCCCATAGCACAGTGCCCCCTAGCGCCTCCCCTCCCCATAGCGCCTCCCCCTCCCCACCCCATAGCGCAGCGCCCCCAGCGCCTCCTCCTCCCCTCCCCATAGTGCAGCTCCCTAGCGCCTCCTCCTCCCCTCCCCATAGCGCAGCCCCCTAGCGCCTCCTCCTCCCCTCCCCATAGCTCAGCCCCCTAGCGCCTCCCCTCCCCCTCCCCACAGCGCAGCCCCCTAGCGCCTCCCCTCCCCGCCCCATAGCGCAGCCCCCTAGTGCCTCCCCTCCCCACAGCGCAGCCCCCTAGCGCCTCCCCTCCCTGCCCCATAGCACAGCCCCCTAGTGCCTCCCCATCCCCCATAGCGCAGCCCCCTAGCGCCTCCCCTCCCTGCCCCATAGCACAGCCCCCTAGTGCCTCCCCATCCCCCATAGCGCAGCCCCCTAGCACCGCCCCCACTCCCTGCACTGGGGCAGCGCCCCCTAGCGCCTCCCCCTGCCCTCCCCATAGCGCCGCCCCCACTCCCTGCACTGGGGCAGTCCTGTGTGCCAGCGGACAGCGCCCCCTAGAGCAGGAAGGCAGCGCCAGCTCTTCCACGTCCTTTCCCTCACCCCCCAGCTCCCATCTGCTGGGGGGCAGGGCCCAGCTAATCCGCTCACTGGCGGCTTAGCGCTGCGTTAGGGGTCGGGCGTCAGACACCGCCTCAGAGCGACAGCCAGACAGGGGGAACCCCTCCGCCAGCCTGGGACAGACACAGTGCTCAGCCCCGACCCCCGACCCAGCCCCCTGGAGCCCCCGCTCTGGCCCCGATGAGCAGCAGGAGGAAGCCACACTGGCCACCATTGTCCAGTACGCACCTGGATCTGTCGCCGGAGCGGGAGGGCTGGCTTCCTTCCTGCTGGGTTGGAGCAGCTGGCCGGCCTGACCAAGGGGGGCCCTGTCTGAGACGATGGGGTCTGCGGGTCTGCGGGTCGGGAGTGAGGGGCACCGGCAGAGCTGGGGGGGGCAGGGCTGAGCTAGTGGGGGCTGCGGGTCGGGAGTGAGGGGCACCGGCAGAGCTGGGGGGGGGCAGGGCCGGGCTAGCAGGGGCTGCGGGTCGGGAGTGAGGGGCACTGGCAGAGCTGGGGGGGGCAGGGCTGGGCTGGCAGGGGCTGCGGGTCGGGAGTGAGGGGCACTGGCAGAGCTGGGGGGGCAGGGGCTGGGCTGGCAGGGGCTGCGGGTCGGGAGTGAGGGGCACTGGCAGAGCTGGGGGGGCAGAGCTGGGCTGGCAGGGGCTGCGGGTCGGGAGTGAGGGGCACTGGCAGAGCTGGGGGGGCAGGGGCTGGGCTGGCAGGGGCTGCGGGTCGGGAGTGAGGGGCACTGGCAGGGCTGGGGGGGGCAGGGCTGGGCTGGCAGGGGCTGCGGGTCGGGAGTGAGGGGCACTGGCAGGGCAGGGCTGGGGGGCAGAGGAAGTCCATGAAGACCGGCAGGGTGGGGGGGTGGGAAGGAAGGAGACAGAGCTGTCTGTCTGTCTGTCTGCCCCATCTGGGAAGGTGTCACATCCTGCTTGGGAAGCAGCATCTCTTGGAGACAACCCAGGGCAATGCAGGCAGCAGGTCCCACGGCTGCCCCCTCAGTCAGTGCTGGCCCCAATGCCCCAGTGCGGCGCCTGAGGGGCGCTGAGCTGCGGGGAGCGGGGTGGGGGCTCTCCCCTGGCAGGCAGGGCGCAAAGGGCAGGCGGCAGCACATGGGGTGTGGGGGAGGAAAGGGGGGAGGTCAGGATGGAATGAGGGAGAGAGAGGCTCAGCAGAGCCGGTACTAGCAGCACAGGACTCCTGGGTTCTCTCCCTGGCTCTGGGAAGGGAGGGGGGGGCTGGTGGGTTAGAGCAGGGGGGGGGGGAGCCAGGACTCCTGGGTTCTCTCCCTGGCTCTGGGAAGGGAGGGGGGGCTGGTGGGTTAGAGCAGGGGGGGGGAGCCAGGACTCCTGGGTTCTCTCCCCGGCTCTGGGAGGGGAGAGGGGGCTGGTGGGTTAGAGCAGGGGGGGCTGGGAACCAGGACTCCTGGGTTCTCTCCCCAGTGCTGGGAGGGGAGTGGGGGCTGGTGGGTTAGAGCAGGGGGGGCTGGGAGCCAGGACTCCTGGGTTCTCTCCCCAGTGCTGGGAGGGGAGTGGGGGCTGGTGGGTTAGAGCAGGGGGGGCTGGGAACCAGGACTCCTGGGTTCTCTCCCCAGTGCTGGGAGGGGAGTGGGGGCTGGTGGGTTAGAGCAGGGGGGGCTGGGAGCCAGGACTCCTGGGTTCTCTCCCCAGTGCTGGGAGGGGAGTGAGGGCTGGTGGGTTAGAGCAGGGGGGTCTGGGAGCCAGGACTCCTGGGTTCTCTCCCCGGCTCTGGGAGGGGAGTGGGGGCTGGTGGGTTAGAGCAGGGGGGGCTGGGAGCCGGGACTCCTGGGTTCTCTCCCCGGCTCTGGGAGGGGAGTGGGGGCTGGTGGGTTAGAGCAGGGGGGGCTGGGAGCCGGGACTCCTGGGTTCTCTCCTCGGCTCTGGGAGGGGAGTGAGGGCTGGTGGGTTAGAGCAGGGGGGTCTGGGAGCCAGGACTCCTGGGTTCTCTCCCCGGCTCTGGGAGGGGAGTGGGGGCTGGTGGGTTAGGGCGGGGGGGTGGGAGACAGGACGCCTGGGTCCCATTGACCCCTCTTGGTCCCGGCAGGAGGATGAAGCCGCTCCCCCGGTGCTGCCGGCTCCAAGTCCTCGGGGCCGCCCTGGCCGTGTGCATGACCATCGGCTTCACCCTCCAGCTGCTGGGGGCCCCTTTCCAACGGAGGTGAGTCCCCAGGGTGCAGCCACAACAGGGGCGCCACCTGCTGGCCACGCGGGGGAACCACAGGCGCCTGAACCTACCGTAACGGGCCGGGGAGGGGCTGCACATCTCTGCCAGGTTTCCAGGAGCCAGTGAGCCCGCCGGCTGGTCCCCCTGCCCACTGCCATCCTTCCCGGGCCGAGGGGAGAACACTGCCCTCCTCACGCTGCCCCTAGGGGAAAAGGAGAACAAGCAATTTCAGTCGCACGGGATGGGGTGGGGAGACTAGGATGGGGCCAATGTGGCTCCACCGGGAGACCCCCACAAAGCGGAAACCTGGGCGAACGGCTGTGGAGGGAAACGAACGAACGGCACAGGCAGGTCAGGAGGAAATCAGACCACGGCGCCGGATGGGCCAGGAACGGGAGGCAGAAAAGGTGCTTTCGACACATCAGGAGCAGGAGGAGGACGGTGAAAGTGGAGGCCTGCTGCGTAGCAGGGAAGGAGTGCTGGGAACACATGGCATTGAGAGGGTGGAGGTGTTCACGGCCTGCCTGCGCGTGGGGAGTAAACCGCCTGGGAACGGTGCCCAGCGTGAGACAGAGAGACACGGCTCAGGGCACTGTCTGAGCTTTGCTTGGGTCAAAGCCCCCCCCCCCGAAAACTCCTGTTCGAGCCCCGCCCAGGAACCCCACTTTGCAGAAGGTTTTACACAGGAACGACGGGGTAAATGGAACAATTTCTACCCCAGCCCCACCGTCCCCACTGTCAAGGGAGCGAGTGGGGCTGGCACGGGTTCAGAGAAAGGCAACCCAGGGTACGGAACGGCTTGTGGGAAGAGGAGGCCCTGAGATCGAAACCTTGGTATCAGAGGCCCGGATAACAAGGAACAGGCTGACCCGTCCTAAAGATGGGGGCAAAAGGGGAATATGATGGATAGAGCTGTTTTGTTCGAACCAACACATACAAGGTGAGAGGCGGCACCTTACTGCGTGGAGGGGTTGTACCTTGCTATGTAGAGGGGTTGTACCTCAATACGTCAGGAGTGATGTGTAACTTGTTTGTACCTGTGTATGAGAATACACCCCTGAGCGGATATCTTTGTGCGGCCTAGGGGGCAATGGAAAGTCCCGCCACTGACTGAGCCGGTCCATTGCCAGCGAGCACATATGTACTAGCAGAACCGTAGATATCTAATCCGGGGAGCTGGAGACTGGGTTCCTCTTCGACAATAAACCTGGCCGGGTGCCTTCGTACCTTACTAGAGTCTGTGGTCATTGGGGGTTCTCTCGGGGGTCTGCTGTGCCAGCGATCTGCGCAGAGCCGGGGCAGCACACAGAGGGAACACGCACACAGCCGACTGATACCAACATTGACCAGAGCAGAGCACCACCCCGGTAGCGTCTGACGACACGGCTCCCATACGAGGAGAGACCAAATAGACAGGGGCTGTTCAGCTTGGAAAAGAGACGCCTCGGGGGGACACGATCGAGGTCTATAAAACCAGGAATGGTGCAGAGAAAGCGAAGAGGGAAGTGTTATTTACCCCTTCACACAATGCAAGAACCAGGGGTCACCTGATGACATTAACAGGCTGCAGGTTTTATACCAACAAGAAGCACTTTGTCGCACAACTAACCTGCGGAACTCCTTGCCGGGGGATGCTGTGAAGGCCAAAAGGATAACCGGGTTCAAACAAGAAGTTCCTGGAGGCTAGGTCCACCAATGGCTACTAGCCCAGATGGTCCGGGACGCAGCCCCATGCTCTGGGGGTCCCTAGACCTCTCTCTGCCAGCCGTGGCAGTCGGGACAGATCTCTCCAGAACTCCCCTGAAGCCCTGGTGCTGGATCTTCGGCCTGACCCAGCAGGGCAGCAATAACCACATCTTGGAGTGAGCCGTTCCCGCTGCGAATGCCAGGCCCGTAGGTCAAACTGTACACGGACGCCACTGTCCTGCCGCTGGGGGGGGGGCAGAGCTGCGGGGGGCAGGTGCTGCGGGGATCCGTCCGAAACAGCCAGCATCCGCTCAGCGCCGGGGATGGCAGCAAAGCTCCAGGGCCTCTGACCCGATCCCGGCAAACGGGCAGTCACTGAAACCAGCCACCATCCGGGCCATACCCGGGTGGGTGCCCGGAGGGCGACCTCCCAGGTACAAAACCCCAACGTCCCCAGAGCATCCGCAGTGAATGTGTTTCCAAGGAGAACAGAGTTACCCCTTCTCTGCCAGGCTGCAGGGAAGGGACACCGGCCGAACGGGGGAAGGAAGAGCCTAAAGACCCCGTAGCTACGTTGGACGTATCCGAGTTGGCAGGGCTCGAATTCAGCCTTGGCTCCTGCGGGAACTAGCTGAAGTAATCTGAGACCCATTAGCGATGATCTTGGAGGACTCCTGGAAAGATGGGGGAGGCCTGGAGAAGGGGAAATGTGGCACCGGTCTTTACAAAGGGGAACACGGAGGACGCAGGGAATGACAACCCAGCGGGGAGCCCCTGGACGGGAACGGGGTGACAAGGAGCAGCCGGCGTCACAGACAAACCCTGCCACCCCGGTGTCATTTCTGTCACTAACGGGGCGACTGGTCTGGGGGATGCGGGGGAAGTGGCAGACTGGATAGATCTCCAGTTTTTAGTCTGGCTTTTGAGGCAGGCCCGCAGGACAGTCTCAGGAGCCAGCGAGGGAAATGGGATCAGAATTCAAACCGACCCGGACAAATTGGAGGAGGGGTTGGAAATCCTCCTGGCGAAACTCAGCACAGACAAGAGCCAAGGGCCACCCGGGGGGAAGGAAAAATCACACACGCCCCCACGAACGGGGGGCTCCCGGCTAGAGGCAGCCGCGCTGCTGACACAGAGCTGGGGGTCCGGGTGGGTAGCAGACCAAACATGAGCCAGCAACGCGAGGCGGGGGCCGAAAGGGCCGATCTCGCGCCAGGGCCGGGGGTATTAACGGAGGCGGGAGGTGACGGGCTCCAGAGGGCAGCACAGGGGTCAGGTTGGGCCAGCGCGAGCTGTCAAGCTCTCTGAGCCCGGGGGTCACATGGGGACGCCCCCCTCCAGGTTGGGAGATCCCTGGCGGGGGAGGGAATGGGTTCTAGAGGGGGCCCTCTGTGTCCCCAAAGGCTGGAGGGGGCTGGGAGCCCTGCGGGGGGAGGGGATCCCCCATGGTTGGGGGTTGGGGGGGGTCTCTGTCCATCTCTCACCTCCCCCCTTTGTTCCAGGGGCTCCCCGGACTGGCTGCCCCTCCTGCGGTCACTCCCCGGGGGTGGGGCTGAGGAGGGGGCCCCCTCCAGCCCTTTGTCCCCCCGGCCCTGCCAGCCCCGGCGCCACATCGTCTTCCTGAAGACGCACAAGACGGGCAGCAGCACCATCGTGAACCTGCTGCACCGGTTCGGGGAGACACGGGGCCTGCGCTTTGCCCTGCCCCCCCGCTACCAGTTCGGGTACCCCTACCCCTTCCAGGCCCGGCGAGTGAAGGGCTACAGGCCGGGGGGGCCCAGCTTCGACATCCTCTGCCACCACATGCGCTTCGACCTGCCCGAGGTGAGACGGGGGAGCCCAGGGGAGGGGCTCGGGGGGCTCGGGGCCATGCATTTGGGGAGATCATGGGGGAGGGGACTCAGGGGAGCTGGGGTCTTGCATTTGGGAGGAGAATGGGGGAGGGAGCTCGGGGGACCAGGGGGCATGCATTTGGGGGGAGCACGGGAGGGGGTTCGGGGGGCTGGGAGTGTGGGGGGAGGGGACTCAGGGAGTGTGCATTTGGGGGAGCACAGGGGAGAGGGTTCAGGGGGGCTGGGAGGGTGGGGGGAGGGTACTCAGGGGGCATGCATTTGGGGGGAGAATGGGGTAGGGGATTCAGGGGGGCTGGGGTCGTGCATTTGGGGGGAGAACGGGGGAGGGAGGTTGGGGGGACCAGGGAGCATGCATTCGGCGGGTGCACATGGAGGGGGGGCTGGAAGAGGGCAGCATGGGGGACTCTGGAGGGAGCTGTGAGGGGGTGTGGGGGAGAGCCTGGGGGGCTCTGAGGGGGACCACGGGGGGCTCCAGGAGGAAGGATTTGGGGGTTCTCCTCCCCCCGCCCCACTCTCCCCCCCTGCTCCTCTCCCCCAGGTGCAGAAAGTGATGCCCCCCGACAGCTTCTACTTCTCCATCGTGCGGGACCCGGGGTCGCTGGCTGAATCCGCCTTCTCCTACTACCGGGGGGTGGCGCCGGCTTTCCGCCGGGCGGGCTCGCTGGCCCAGTTTCTGGCGGCGCCCGAGCGCTTCTACGACCCGGCCGAGCGGGGCAACCACTACGCCCGCAACCTGCTGTGGTTCGACTTCGGGCTGGCGCCGCCGGCCACGCCGGGCCCCGAGGCTATGCGGGCGGTGCTGGCCCGGCTGGACCGGACCTTCCCGCTGGTGCTGCTGACGGAGCACTTTGACGAGTCGCTGGTGCTGCTGCGGGAGGCGCTGTGCTGGGCGGAGGAGGACGTGGACGCCTTCCGGCACAACGGGCGCAACCCCCGGGCCGTGCGGCCCCTGGACCCCGCCCAGGCTGCCCAGCTGCGGGCCTGGAATGCCCTGGACTGGCAGCTCTACGCCCACTTCAACCGCAGCTTCTGGCGCCGTGTGGAGGCCTTCGGGCCGGCCCGGCTGCGGGCCGAGGTGGCCCGGCTGCGGGAGCGGCGCCGGGCGCTGGCCGAGCACTGCCTGCAGGGCGGGGGCCCCGTGGAGGCGGCCGGCATCCCTGACAAGCAGATCCGCCCCTTCCAGTTCGGCCAGGCGCAGATCCTGGGCTACGCGCTGCGGCCGGGGCTGGGGCCCGCCGACCAGCAACTCTGCACCCGCATGGTCACCCCCGAGCTGCAGTACAAGGACAGGCTGGACGCCCGACAGTTTGGGGCCAACAGCTCAGAGGGCGCGGCCGGGAGGGGGGGGCAGGTAGCCGGGGGCCGCCTCTCCCCACCCCTGCCCACGGTACGGACCCCCTGGACCAGACAGATGGGGGGGGGAAATGCGGTACATACCCCCATGGGGACCCCACAGATCCGGCACAGACACAGGTAGATAGGGGGCACAGCTCCCCGGCACAGACATGGGGAGCAATGGGGCACAAAACTGTTGTATCAACTAGGCAAGGTACTAACAAACTTCAACAGGACTTTATTTTTACAGTGGAAACCTCTTTACCAAGCTGCTGCTGCTGCACCCTCGGTAACTCTCACTCTGCCTCCTCCACTCCTCCCCCTCCTTCCTCTTTCCTGTCCTTTCAGACTCCCAACAGCCAGTGCTCCCCGTTCTCATAATGACAGCAGCATCTAAACACCACATTCCCTCCTCTCTTAAGAAACTCTCCCAATTAAAATAAACGTTGTTCTAACCACAGGAACAAATAGGAAACAAGACACTATACTATTGGCAGAAATATTATACTGGAAACACTGTGGTAGGGTTACCACATTCAAACATTTAAAAAAGAGGACACTCCACGGGGCCCCGGCCCCGCCCCCGGCCCTGCCCCAACTCCGCCCCTTCCCGCCCCCGGCCCCGCCCCAACCCCACCCCTTCTCCGCCCCCATTCCAACCCCTTCCCCAAAGTCCCTGCCCCAACTCTGCCCCCTCCTCTGAGCACCCTGCATTCCCCCTCCTCCCTCCCGCTCTGATCTTGTTGGGGGTTGCTAAGTGCTTCCCTGCTCCCCACTCGCCCCCCCGCCCCTGCAGCCTCTGCGCCCCCTGCTCCCCACTCGCCCTGCAGCCCCTGCACCCCTCGCCCCTGCAGCCTCTGTGACCCCTGCTCCCCACTCGCCCTGCAGCCCCTGCACCCCTCGCCCCTGCAGCCTCTGTGACCCCTGCTCCCCACTCGCCCTGCAGCCCCTGCACACACACCCCGCCCCTGCAGCCTCTATGCCCCTGCCTGCCCTGCTCCCCACTCGCCCTGCAGCCCCTGCACACACACCCCGCCCCTGCAGCCTCTGTGACCCCTGCTCCCCACTCGCCCTGCAGCCCCTGCACACACACCCCGCCCCTGCAGCCTCTATGCCCCTGCCTGCCCTGCTCCCCACTCGCCCTGCAGCCCCTGCACCCCTCGCCCCTGCAGCCTCTGTGACCCCTGCTCCCCACTCGCCCTGCAGCCTCTGCACCCCCCCGCCCCTGCAGCCTCTGCGCCCCCCGTCTGCCCTGCCCCTGCGCCCCCTGCCCCTGCAGCCTCTATGCCCCTGCCTGCCCTGCTCCTCCTCGCCCTGCAGCCTCAGCACCCCCCCGCCTGCCCAGCTCCCCCGCTCCCCCCGGCAGCCTCTGCCTGGCGGGGGCTTCGGATGCTCAGCGGCGACCGGGGCAGCGCGGGTCCCTGCAGCCCCGGCACACGCCGCACTCCCTGCCCCGCGCCGCAGCCTCCTTCCTGCCGCGCGGGGTGACGGGGCCGCAGGAAGGGTCCCCCAGTGGCCGGGGGGTCCCCGCCCGCGCGGGAAGCCCGAGCCGCTCCCCGTGGTCCTGCGGGCTCAGCTGGGGCGCGCGGTCCGCCCGGCCTCCGGGGGCAGCAGCGGCCCCTTCGCCGCCTTCTGAGGCTGCGCCCCCCCTTCCCCCGCCTGAGCTCGCTACAATGTAGCTGGGCGGCTGGGCTGCGCTGCGGACCCGGCGGGTCGTGCTGGGGCCGGGCGGACCCTGGCTTATGCTGCCTCCCTATTTCCCCGGATATGTCCGGCTTTTTGGCAATTCCCCCCGGACGGGGATTTGAGTACCAAAAAGCCGGACATGTCCAGGGAAATCCGGACGTGTGGTAACCCTACACTGTAGATACCACATAACATAGTCTCTAGTCCAGGCAGGTGGTTGTCTGGGTCTGACAGGCCGTCTCTCAAGCCCTGGTTCCAGTGCAATGTCTTGTTGTGTTGGTTTGAAAGCCCTGGTTCCAGTGCAATGTCTTGTTGTGTTGGTTTGACGGTGAAGTCATCCAGTGCAGACTGGGTATTGGCATAATCTCCTCTTGGTGCATAGGCAGGTGCAAGATAAGAAGCATTGCATACCCGCCCATCAGAAAGTCGATAGGTGTAAGGTCCCTTCTTCTCGATGATTTTAAGAGGAGCTGTGAATGTATGGTCCCCTTTGCGTAAAATTCCAGGTTTTCGTATTCTAACGAAGGAACCACACTCAAATTTTGGTTCCTTAGCACCCTGCCGATTGTCTGTGAAAGCCTTAGACTTTGCTTGGTTCTGTTCAACTGTTTTTCTCAATGAGCTGGTCTCTAATCATCTCATCTGCCATATTCCCAAAGTCACAAGTTACAATCGGACTCCTCAGGGAAGCAATATACTGCATTCTGGTCTCCCCTGGTTTCTGCTCACGCTGGCGAAATCTGTAGCGATTTGCTACTACATTCACTTTTGGCACAAAAAACTTCTTTAATGCAGTGAGTGCAGTCTCATATTTATCATCTGCAAGGGGAAAAGTGTAAAATATACGCTGCCCTTCTGCTCCAAGGCAGTGGATGAGCAGAGCACGCTTTCTTACTTCAGAAATCTCTGTAGCACTGATTGCAAGCAGATAAGTCTCAAACATATGGATCCAGGCAGGAAAAGCAATTGGAGGCTCACCTGGGCTTTGCAGAAAGGGTGCAGGTGGGTTCAGAGGCAGAAGATCCATCCTCGTCGCCAAAATGTTGTATCACCCAGGCAAGGTACTAACAAACTTCAACAGGACTTTATTTTTACAGTGGAAACCTCTTTACCAAGCTGCTGCTGCTGCACCCTCGGTAACTCTCACTCTGCCTCCTCCACTCCTCCCCCTCCTTCCTCTTTCCTGTCCTTTCAGACTCCCAACAGCCAGTGCTCCCCGTTCTCATAATGACAGCAGCATCTAAACACCACAACCCCCCCCTGGGATCCCCCAAAATCCTGGCTCCTGGTATGGACAGGCGGGGCTGGGACAATGGGTAAACCCTGCACACTTCCAGCTGTGTGGGGCGGCTGCCGCAGCCCCCCCTTGCTCCAGCCCCGATGTCTCCGGGCTCCACCTGGACAATATTTATTGGTCGGTTATCACAGGCCTGTAACTGGGCAGCGGGTGCCTGGTGAGGTCTGTACTGGGGCGGGGGGGGGGGGGGGGAGATACTCGGTACCTCTCTTCTCCTCCCCCCCGTCACAGCAGGGTCGTTAAATTCCCGGCTCAACGGTTCCCGCTTTCGTTGGGTCTGTTTCCTTTTTATAAAATAATTAAATCAGGAAACTGCTCTGGAGATTATAAATCGCCAACAAACCCGTCAAGCGCGGGGCAGAGGGAACGGGGCGGGGGTGGGGGGCGGGGCAGAGGGAAGGGGGTGGGGGGGGCAGAGAGGGGGCGGGGTGGGGGGGAGGGGCAGAGGGAACGGGGGTGGGGGTGGGGGGCAGAGGGAACGGGGTGGGGGCGGGGCACAGAGGGAACGGGGCGGGGTGGGGGGGTGGGGCGGGGGTGGGGGGTGGGGCAGAGGGAACGGGGCGGGGGTGGGGGCGGGCGTAAGGGGGTGGGGGAGGGGGACAGAAGAGGGGCTCCGGGGGGGCGGGGCAGAGGGAACGGGGCGGGGGTGGGGGGCGGGGCAGAGGGAAGGGGTGGGGGGGGCAGAGGGAACGGGGCGGGGTGGGGGCGGGGCAGAGGGAAGGGGGTGGGGGGGCGGGGCAGAGAGGGAACGGGTGGGAGTGGGGGGCGGGGGCAGAGAGGGAACGGGGCGGGGTTGGGGGCGGGGCAGAGGGGGAACGGGGCGGGGTGAGGGGCAGAGGGAACGGGGCGGGGTGGGGGCGGGGCAGAGGGAAGGGGGGTGGGGGGGCGGGGCAGAGGGAACGGGGCGGGGGTGGGGGGCGGGGCAGAGGGGGAACGGGGCGGGGTGAGGGGCAGAGGGGGAACGGGGGTGGTGTGGGGGGCAGGGCAGAGGGAACGTGGTGGGGGTGGGGGGGCGGGGCAGAGGGAACGGGGCGGGGGTGGGGGGCGGGACAGAGGGGGAACGGGGCGGGAGCGAGGGTGGGGCAGAGGGAACGGGGCGGGGGTGGGGGGCGGGGCAGAGGGGGAATGGGGTGGGGGGAGGGGCAGAGGGGGAACGGGGCGGGAGTGAGGGTGGGGCAGAGGGGGAACGGGGTGGGGGGAGGGGCAGAGGGGGAACGGGGCGGGAGTGAGGGGGCGGGCGTAAGGGGGTGGGGGGGCAGAGAGGGGATGGGGTGGGGTGGGGGGCGGGGCAGAGAGGGAACGGGGTGGGGGGTGGGGCAGAGGGGGAACGGGGGCGGGAGTGAGGGAGGGGGAACGGGGCGGGGGTGGGGGGAGGGGCAGAGCGGGAGCGGGGCGGGGGGTGGGGGGAGGGGCAGAGAGGGAACGGGGTGGGGGGAGGGACAGAGATGGAACGGGGCGGGGGTGGGGGCGGGGCAGAGCGGGAACGGGGCGGGAGCGAGGGTGGGGCAGAGGGAACGGGGCGGGGGTGGGGGGCGGGGCAGAGGGGGAATGGGGTGGGGGGAGGGGCAGAGGGGGAACGGGGCGGGAGTGAGGGTGGGGCAGAGGGGGAACGGGGTGGGGGGAGGGGCAGAGGGGGAACGGGGCGGGAGTGAGGGGGCGGGCGTAAGGGGGTGGGGGGGCAGAGAGGGGATGGGGTGGGGTGGGGGGCGGGGCAGAGAGGGAACGGGGTGGGGGGTGGGGCAGAGGGGGAACGGGGCGGGAGTGAGGGAGGGGCAGAGGGGGAACGGGGCGGGGGTGGGGGGAGGGGCAGAGCGGGAGCGGGGCGGGGTGGGGGGGGGAGGGGCAGAGAGGGAACGGGGTGGGGGGAGGGACAGAGATGGAACGGGGCGGGGGTGGGGGCGGGGCAGAGCGGGAACGGGGCGGGGTGGGGGGGCGGGGCAGAGGGGGAACGGGGCGGGGTGGGGGGCGGGGCAGAGAGGGAACGGGGGTGGGGGGCGGGGCAGAGGGAACGGGGCGGGGGTGGGGGGGCGGGACAGAGGGGGAACGGGGCGGGGAGGGTGAGGGTGGGGCAGAGGGGGAACGGGGGCGGGGTGGGGGGCGGGGCAGAGAGGGAGCGGGGCGGGGGTGGGGCGGGCGTAAGGGGGTGGGGGAGGGGGACAGAAGAGGGGCTCGGGGGGGCATACAGTGGGAGGATGCTGGAGGAGGGGGGTGTATAGAAGAGGAGGCTGGGGGGGTGAGACCCCCCCCAACGCCCCAGCCCCCCCCCCAGCCTGGCAGCACAAGCCCCGCCCCCACCCAGTTGGGGGGGTTACAGGAGGAAGGTTGGGCCTCGGTACCGTCAATCATCCGAGGCAATCCAGGAAGTCCCGCCCCCGGAGGGCGTGCCAGGGCTGGGGAGTGGCCTCTGGGCCTGTCTATCATGCCTGGGCGTGGCCCCGGCATACCAGGAAGTCCCGCCTCCTCAGGGCCTTCCGGGGTGTGGGCAGCAGCTCCATCCGTCACGTACGGCAGGCAAATCCAGGAAGTCCCGCCTCATTCTAGCGCCGGGATTGGTCACTGGCTCTGTCCATTATCCGCCAGTGCCCCTGGGGCGGGGCCTCCCCCAGCCAGTGACGGGTGGGTTCGAGGGGGAGGGGCCGTTTCCCCCCCGCGCGCTGTCCGATCGATGCGCTCGGCGCTCGGCTGCGCGCCCTGACCCCCCCTCGCCCTCGCGGCTCTGGCTCCGCCCCCTCCGCGCCCGGCCCCGGCTGCAGCGCCCGGCCCGGGACCCCCCCCGAGAGCGGGACCCGCCCGGCCCAGCGCCCCCCGGGTCCTAGCGCCGCCCTCCCGGCCCCAGCGCCCCCCCGGCCCCCCCCGGGTCCTAGCGCCGCCCCCCCCGGGCCCCCGCCCGGCCCCAGCGCCCCCCCTCGGGCCCCCCGGGTCCTAGCGCCCCCCCTGCCGCCCGGGGTCCACCAATTCCCCCCCCCGGGTCCTAGCGCCCCCCCGGCCCCGCCCGGCCCCAGCGCCCCCCCCCGGGTCCTAGCGCCCGCCCCGCCCGTGGTCCACCAATTCCCCCCCCCGGGCCCCCCACTGCCCCAGCTCCCGGAATCCCATCCCCAGCGCCTCTCCTCGCCCTGCCCCACATCCCTTCCCCCCGCGACACCCCCAGCCCCCCGGGATCCCAGCCTAGTCGCTGCAGGGCCCTGATCCCTCCAGCCCCCCCCCACTCCCTCGGGGTCTCCCCCAGCCCCAATCCTCCCCACCTAGCCCCCCCAGTGCCCCAGCCCTCCCAATTCCCCAGCCCCCCAGATCCCTCCAGCCCCCCCCCCACTCCCTCGGGGTCTCCCCCAGCCCCAATCCTCCCCACCTAGCCCCCCAGTGCCCCAGCCCTCCCAATTCCCCAGCCCCCCCAGATCCTCCCCCCAGCCCCCCCAATCCCGCCCCCGCCATGGAGGCGCAGTGCGATTACTTCATGTACTTCCCGGCCGTGCCCTTCCCGGCCCGGGAGCTGCTGCGGGGGGAGCCGGGCCGGTACCGGGCCCTGCCCCGGCGCAACCACCTCTACCTGGGCGAGACCGTCCGCTTCCTGCTGGTGCTGCGGGGCCGGCCCGGGCCGGGGGGCGCCCGCACCCCCTGGGGGGAGCTGGGCTCCTCCCTGGCCGCCCTGGCCAGTGTCAGCCCCGGGGGGGTCGACCCAGGGGGCGAGGGGGACGGGGAGCCACCTGAGGAGCCGGGCGGGGACGGGGACGCGCCCCCTCCGCCCCCCGGCTCCTTCCGGGACTGCCGGCCCCTGCTGACCCACGGCCAGGGACCCCTGGGGCGACCGGCCGCCGGGGTGAGAGGGGGGCGTGGGGCGCTGGGTGGGTGGGGGCTGTGGGGTGGGTGCGAGGGAAACCCCGGGGGGGAGGGCGGTGGGTCAGGAGCAAGGGGCACTCGTGGTGGGGGGCTCTGTTGTGTGGAGTAGAGCGAGGGGAACCCAGGAGTTCTGGGGCAGGAGCAAGGGGCGGGTACTGGGTGCTGCGGGTCAGGAGTGAGGATCAACGGGGTGTGTGTGGGGCGGGGGAGCTGTGGGGCAGGAGTGAGGGGCACCTGGGGGGACACAGGGGGCTTTGGGTTGGGGGTCACTGTGGGACTGATGGCTCCCCCCAATCCCCCCCAGATACCTGTGGAGGAGCCGATTGTCTCCACGGACGAGGTCATTTTTCCCGCTGACGATTTCCCTGGACAACCTGCCCCCCGGGACCGTCAAGGCCAAGGTGAGTGAGGGGGCCGGGGCCCTGTGGGACAAGGGCCGTGGCGGGGGGACCGGTGGGGAGGATGGGGGGGCGGGAGTGGGGCCAGCTCCCCAGCGCTGACACACACACACACCCCGCAGATCGTGGTGACAGTGTGGAAGCGGGGAGCAGGAGGCGCCGGAGGTGCGGGAACGGGGGTACCTGAGCCTGCTGCAGAACCGGGCGCCGGCCCAGCTCTTCCGCGAGGAGCAGGGGGGCCTTCAAAGCCCAAGGTAGGTGCAGCCCCCCCCCCCACGGCTCTGCCCCATGGGCGCCTCTCAGTCCCGACCCACAGCCTCTGCCCCATGGTGCCCCTCTGTCCTGACTGACAGCCCCTGCCCCACGGTCACTCCCGACCCTCCACCCCGACCTTTGCCCCCAGTGACTGCTCTGACCTCTGCCCTTTGCTCCCGCAGTGAGCACCATGCTGACCGTGCTGCCCCCTCCGGGGCTGAAATGCCGCCAGCTGAACGTCTCCGGGAAATACCTCACCGTGCTCAAGGGTAACGGGGGAGCCGGGCTAGGGAGGGGTAGCAGGGCTGGAGGGGGTGCTGGAGCCGTGGGGGAAGGGATAGCAGGATGGGGGCCAGGGGCTTTTGGGGGTGCTGGAGCCGTGGGGGGAGGGGTAGCAGTGCCGGGGTGGGGGCCCTGGAGCTGTGGGGGGAGGGATAGCAGGACGGGGGGCAGGGGCTGTGAGGGGTGCTGGAGCCCAGGGTGGAGGGGTGGCAGGACGGCAGGGGCCCTAGACCCATGTGGGGGGGGGGGAGGGCTGAGTGTGGGGTGCCCCGTCTCTGACCCACCCGCCCGCCTCCCCAGTGCTGAACGGCTGCTCCCAGGAGGAAATCTCCCTGTGGGATGTCCGCATCCTGCCCAACTTCAACGCCAGCTACCTGCCCATGCTGCCCGATGGCTCCGTGCTGCTGGTCGACGACGTCTGGTGAGCTGTGGGGGGAAGGGTCCGGGGTAGGGGGCTCGGTGTGTGTGGGTGCCGTGGGAAGGTGCAGGGGGGTCTCTGTGGGGCAGGCTGTGGGGCTGACACTCCCTCTCCCTCCCCCCCCAGCCATCACTCGGGCGAGGTGCCTGTCGGCGCCTTCTGCCGCGTGGCCGGCGCCGGCTCTGGCTGCCCCTGCGCCCTGAGCGCCCTAGAGGAGCAGAACTTCCTCTTCCAGCTGCAGGCGCCCGAGCGGCCCCAGGAGGACACCAAGGAGGTGGGTGCAGGGGGCAGGGGGCGGGGACAGGGCTGTGAGGGGGCAGGGCCATGAGGCAGGAGGAGGAGTTAGGGCCATGAGGGGGTGGGGCCACAGGGCAGAAGGAGGGGAAAGGGCAATGGGGGCGGGTCCAGCAGGTGGAGGGGATAGGACTGGGGGCAGGGCCATGGGGCTGTCACTCACTCCCCCCCCTGCTCCCCCAGGGTCTGGAGGTCCCCCTGGTGGCTGTGGTTCAGTGGTCGACACCCAAACTCCCCTTCACCAGCAGCATCTACACCCACTACAGGTGAGAGACACCCCCCCCCAAACTCTAATGGCTCTGGGCTCCCCCCCACCCTGGGCTCCCCCCAGCTCCGATGCCCTCCTGGCCCTGGGCTCCCCTCCACCCTGGGCAATTACAGGCCAGTAAGCCTGACTTCAGTACCGGCAAACTGGTTGAAACTATAATAAAGAACAATATTGTCAGACACAGAGATGAACATAATTTGTTGGGGAAGAGTCAACATGGTTTTAGTAAAGGGAAATCATGCCTCGCCAATCTACTAGAATTCTTTGAGGGGGTCAACAAGCATGTGGACAAGGGGGGTCCAGTGGATATAGTGCACTTAGATATTCAGAAAGCGTTTGACAAGGTCCATCACCAAAGGTTCTTAAGCAAAGTCAGCTGTCATGGGATAAGAGGTCCTCTCATGGATTGGTAACTGGTTAAAAGATAGGAAACAAAGCATAGGAATAAATGGTCAGTTTTGAGAATGGAGAGAGGTAAATCGTGGTGTTCCCCAGGGGTCTGTACTGGGCCCAGTCCTATTCCACATATTCATAAACGATCTGGAAAAGGGGTAAACAGTGAGGTGGCAAAATTTGCAGATGATACAAAACTACTCAAGATAGTTAAGTCCCAGGCAGACTGCGAAGAGCTACAAAAGGATCTCTCAAAACTGGGTGACTGGGCAACAAAATGGCAGATGAAATTCAATGTTGATAAATGCAAAGCAATGCACGTTGGAAAACATAATCCCAACTATACATATAAAATGATGGGGTCTAAATTAGCTGTTGCCACTCAAGAAAGATCTTGGAGTCATTGTGGAGAGTTCTCTGAAAACATCCACTCAATGTGCAGCGGCAGCCAAAAAAGCGAACAGGATGTTGGGAATCATTAAGAAAGGGATAGATAATAAGACAGAAAATATCATGTTGCCTCTATATAAATCCATGGTACGCCCACATCTTGAATACTGTGTGCAGATGTGGTCGCCCCATTGGAAAAAAGATGTATTAGAATTGGAAAAGGTTCAGAAAAGGGCAACAAAAATGATGAGGGGTCTGGAACGGCTGCCGTATGAGGAGAGATTAATCAGACTGGAACTTTTCAGCTTGGAAAAGAGACGACTAAGGGGGGATATGAGAGAGGTCTATAAAATCATGACGGGTGTGGAGAAAGTAGATAAGGAAGTGTTGTTTACTCCTTCTCATAATACAAGAACTAGGGGTCACCAAATGAAATTAATAGGCAGCAGGTTTAAAACAAATAAAAGGAAGTATTTCTTCACACAGTGCAGTCAGTCAGTCTGTGGAACTCCTCGCCAGAGGATGTTGTGAAGGCCAAGACTATAATGGTTCAAAGAAGAACTAAAGAAGTTCATGGAGGATAGGTCCATCAATGGCTATTAGCAGGCTGGGCAGGGATGATGTCCCTAGCCTCTGTTTGCCAGAAGCTGGGAATGGGCGACAGGGGATGGGTCACTTGATGATTCCCTGTTCTGTTCATTCCCTGTGGGGCACCTGGCACTGGCCACTGTTGGCAGACAGGATACTGGGCTAGATGGACCCTTGGTCTGACCCAGTCTGGACGTTCTTATGTTCTGTTCCCCCAGCTCTGACGCCCCCCACAAGCTCAGACCCCCTGCCTCCAGCTCAGGGGCTCCAAGGGAGCAGTCCCCCACCCCCCATGGCCCCTCCCGGCTGCCCAGGTTAGCTGTGCGGGGGGATCCTGGTGCCCATGGCAGGGCGGGGCGGTCCCAGTGCCCTTGGGGGGGGCGGTCCCGGTGCCCGTGCTGACCCTTGCTGCCCCCGCAGGCTGCCCAGCATCCGGCTGGACCGGCCGCGGTTCGTGATGACGGCTGCCTGCGAGTCGCCCGTACCCCTGCGCCGACGCTTCACCGTCACCTACACCCTGCTCAACAACCTGCAGGACTTCTTGGCCGTGCGGCTGGTCTGGACCCCGGAGAGCGCCACGGCGGGTGGGCGGGGCTGCAGGGGCCTGGTGTTGTGGTGTGGGCGAGGCCACAGCTGGTGGGCATGGGGGGCGGCGGGATGGAGCTGTGGGGACCATGAACAGGCTGGGGTGGCCTGGGGTTGGGGGTTCGGTGGCGAGCTGGGAGTGTTCGGTGGGGGTCTGGGAGCACTGGAAGGGGTTGGGTGGGGCTGGGGGTTCAGTGGGGGGCTGGGAGCACTGGGAGGGGTCAGGAGGGGCTGGGAGGGTTTGGCGGGGGGCTGGGAGCACTGGGAGGGGTCGTGTGGGGCTGGGAGGGTTTGGCGGGGGGCTGGGGGGGTTGGGTGGGGCTGGGGGGTTCGGCAGGGGACTGGGGGTTTGGCGGGGGGCTGGGAGCACTGGGGGGGTTGGGTGGGGCTGGGAGGGTTTGGCGGGGGACTGGGAGCACTGGGAGGGGTCAGGAGGGGCTGGGAGGGTTTGGCGGGGGGCTGGGAGCACTGGGGGGGTGGGGTGGGGGACTGGGAGCACTGGGAGGGGCTGGGAGCACTGGGAGGAGTCGGGTGGGGCTGGGAGCACTGGGAGGGGTCGTGTGGGGCTGGGAGGGTTTGGTGGGGGGCTGGGAGGAGTCGGGTGGGGGTTCGGCGATGGGCTGGGGAGCTGGCATTGTGGGGGTGTCCGCAGGAGGCTCCAGGCGGCTCTGACTCCCCCCGCCCCCAGGGAAGAAGCTGTCCAGCGAGGAGAGACGGGCCACGCAGGCAGCGCTGGACTCGATCGTCTGCCACACGCCCCTCAACAGCCTGGGGTACTCCCGCAAGGGCAGCGCCCTGACCATCCGCGTCGCCTTCCAGGCCCTGCGCGCCGGCCTCTTCGAGGTACCCGCTGGGAGGCTGCGGGCCAGGACGCCTGGGTTCTCTTCCTGGCTGTGGGAGGGGAGTGGGGGCTGGAGGGTTAGAGCAGGGGGGGGCAGGGAGCCAGGACGCCTGGGTTCTCTCCCCGGCTCTGGGAGGGGAGTGGGGGCTGGAGGGTTAGAGCAGGGGGGGGCAGGGAGCCAGGACGCCTGGGTTCTCTCCCCGGCTCTGGGAGGGGAGTGGGGGCTGGTGGGTTAGAGCAGGGGGGGCTGGGACCCAGGACGCCTGGGTTCTCTCCCCGGCTCTGGGAGGGGAGTGAGAGCTGGTGGGTTTGAGCAGGGGGGACCCAGGACTCCTGGGTTCTCTCAGGGGGGGTGCAGGGAGGGGCAGTTCCCCTACTATTCTCTCTCCTCCCCCCAGCTCTCCCAGCACATGAAGCTGAAGCTGCAGTTCACGGCCAGCGTCTCGAACCCGCCCCCCGACGCCCGGCCCATCTCGCGCAGGAGCAGCCCCGGCAGCCCGGCCGTGCGGGACCTGGTCGAGCGGCACCAGGCTGGGCTGGGCCGGTCCCAGTCCTTCTCCCACCAGCAGCCGTCCCGCAGCCACCTCATGAGGTACGCAGGGGGCTGGCCAGGGCCACTAGCTGCGGGGGGCTGGCCGGGGGCTGCTGAGGGCTGGGGGAATGCGGGAGGCTTCAGTCCCATGGGAGAGCTCCACCCAGAAGTGCTGGAGTATTTAAGGGAGGGGAGGAGCCTGGCAAGTGGGTGGAGCCTGGGGGAGGCGGGGCTCTAACATTGGGCCCCTCCCCCTCATTCGCCTGTCTGCACTAGGGTGGCCACTCAGGTGAGGGCGTCCGTGCTCTCCCTCCTTCCCCCCCCCGCCACACCCCCAGTGGGAGTCAGGACTCCTGGGTCCCTCTCCTGGCTGTGGGAGGGGAATGGATTGAAAAGGGGGGTGGCGGGGGAGCTGTCCGGTGGGAGGGTGGAATCGGAGCCACCCCCCCACACACTGAGGCCTGGTGCCCCCCCGACAGGTCAGGCAGCGTCATGGAGCGCCGCGCCATCACCCCACCCGTGGGCTCCCCCGTGGGCCGCCCCCTCTACCTGCCCCCCGAGAAGAGCGTCCTGTCGCTGGACAAGATCGCCAAGCGGGAGTGCAAGGTGCTGGTGGTGGAGCCCATCAAGTGAAGAGGCCAACCCCCCCGATCCTGGGCCATGGGACAAGCCCCCCCCCCCATCGCCCAGCCCGGCTGCTGCTGCTTCTCTCCGGAGCTCATGTTGCTGGAGGCCTGGGACCATGGGGCATGGGGGGGAGGGAACTGCAGACTCAGGGGCACAATGTTTGGGGGGGCTGCAGGCCAGTATGGGTGTGTGTGTGAGAACTGCATTCTGGGTCAGTGCTGGGGGGGGTGGGAGGGGGGAGCTGGGGCTGCTGGGGGGGTTAGGTGCCATTTTCAGGGTGATCCTGCTGCTGTTTCCCTGCTGTTGGTTAAGGGGGTGCCGAGGGGGACCCCTGGCTATGGGTGTGGGGGGGAGAACAAGTCTCATTACTGGTTCCCAGTCGCTGTTTACAAAACCCTTTGCTTCCTGCATTGCCTTTTTATTTTGGGGGCCCCGCAAACTCTCCCTGAGCTGGGGGGCAGGGACCCATGGTACTGCTTGACTCTTGCTAGGCTGGAGTGAACGCCTTCCTTCCCATCAGCCCCTGGGGCCATGCCCACCACCCAACCAGCTTCCCCTCAGCGCCAGCTTCCCCTCAGCCCCTGGGGCAGCGTCCCCCTCAGAGCCAGGCTCCCATCAGCCCCTGGGGCCGTGCCCACCACCCAACCAGACTCCCATCAGCCCCCTCAGAGCAAGACTCCCATCAGCCCCTGGGGCAGCATCCCCCTCAGAGCCAGACTCCCATCAGCCCCTGGGGCCGTGCCCACCACCCAACCAGACTCCCATCAGCCCCTGGGGCAGTGTCCCCCTCAGAGCCAGGCTCCCATCAGCCCCTGGGGACATGCCCACCACCCAACCAGCTTCCCCCCAGCCCCTCAGAGCCAGACTCCCATCAGTCCCGGGGTAGCATCCCCCTCAGAGCCAGGCTCCCATCAGCCCCTGGGGCCATGCCCACCACCCAACCAGCTTCCCCTCAGCCCCTCAGAGCCAGCTTCCCCTCAGCCCCTCAGAGCCAGCTTCCCCTCAGCCCCTGGGGCAGCATCCCCCTCAGAGCCAGGCTCCCATCAGCCCCTGGGGCCGTGCCCACCACCCAACCAGACTCCCAGCAGCCCCCTCAGAGCAAGACTCCCATCAGCCCCTGGGGACATGCCCACCACCCAACCAGCTTCCCCCCAGCCCCTCAGAGCCAGACTCCCATCAGCCCCGGGGTAGCATCCCCCTCAGAGACAGGCTCCCATCAGCCCCTGGGGCCATGCCTACCACCCAACCAGCTTCCCCTCAGCCCCTCAGAGCCAGCTTCCCCTCAGCCCCTGGGGCAGCATCCCCCTCAGAGCCAGGCTCCCATCAGCCCCTGGGGCCGTGCCCACCACCCAACCAGACTCCCAGCAGCCCCCTCAGAGCAAGACTCCCATCAGCCCCTGGGGACATGCCCACCACCCAACCAGCTTCCCCCCAGCCCCTCAGAGCCAGACTCCCATCAGCCCCTGGGTAGCATCCCCCTCAGAGACAGGCTCCCATCAGCCCCTGGGGCCATGCCTACCACCCAACCAGCTTCCCCTCAGCCCCTCAGAGCCAGCTTCCCATCAGCCCCTGGGGCAGCATCCCCCTCAGAGCCAGGCTCCCATCAGCCCCTGGGGCCGTGCCCACCACCCAACCAGACTCCCAGCAGCCCCCTCAGAGCAAGACTCCCAGCAGCCCCTGGGGCAGGGTCTCCCTCAGAGCCAGGCTCCCATCAGCCCCTGGAGATGTGCCCACCACCCAACCAGACTCCCATCAACCCCTGGGGCAGCATCCCCCTCAGAGCCAGGCTCCCATCAGCCCCTGGGGCTGTGCCCACCACCCACCCAGACTCCCATCAGCCCCTGGGGCAGCATCCCCCTCAGAGCCAAACTCCCATCAGCCCCTGGGGCAGGCTCTCATCAGTCTCTGGGGCAGCATCCCCCTCAAAGCCAGGCTCCCATCAGCCCCTGGGGACATGCCCACCACCCAACCAGCTTCCCCTCAGAGCCAGACTCCCATCAGTCCCTGGGGCAGCCCCCTCCCACCGCTATCTAGCTGAGCTTTGCCAGCCCCTGTCCCGGCCGAGGGAAGGAAGGCGCCTGGCCCAGCCCTGAGCCACCCCATGGAAGGTCCCAGCCCCACATGCCTCGCTGGAGGTGCATTCCCCATCCCCTGCTGCTGGGGAAGGGGGGGGCCAACCCAGGCTGGGCCCCCCACTCCAGGCTACAGGGACTCACTGGACCAGGGGCCTCGACTGCACTTTATTTCCATTTTTTTGTTATTTATTTGTCTCTGAACTGGCCACGATTTGTATCTGTGAATAAACCTCATGGGATGGAACCAGCCTGGCTTTGCCGTGTGTCAGGGGAGTACAACACCACACACTGCGCCGACCCCCCGACAGAGATCAGGAGGGCACCAGGCGCTGCACCCCTAGCAGCTGCAGGGGGCCAGGCCCCCTGGGGCCACAGCCAGCTGAGGGCCAAACCAGAGCAGTGGCTGAGTGGCAGCTGCGGGCTCTGGCCCTGCCCCGGCTCCTAGCCCCAGATAGCACCACAGACAGGTGGAGTTAGGGAGAGACTGGGGAGTCAGCTGGGACTGGTGCTGCTGGAGCCTGAGCCGCTCGCTCCAAGAGCAGGGAGCCGGGCCCCGTGGGAACGGCGCTGCCGGAGCCAGTCGCTCCGAGAGCAGGGGGCCGGCCCCCGTGGGAACGGCGCTGCCGGAGCCAGTCGCTCCGAGAGCAGGGGGCCGGCCCCCGTGGGAACGGCGCTGCCGGAGCCAGTCGCTCCGAGGGCCGGCCCCCGTGGGAACGGCGCTGCCGGAGCTGCCACCCGCGTGGGAACGACCCAGCGCCACTGGCTGCATGTGCAGGGAGCCTGAGCCGTACCTGCGTGCTAGGGGGAGCTGCCCCTCGTGTGACCCACACAGGCTCTCGCTGCAGAGGGCAAGGGGTGTAGCAGTGACGCATGGCGCATCAAGGGCTCCCCTGGACATGGGGGGGTAGGGTCCCCACAGCCTCCTCCCCACCCCCAAGGAAGGAAACCCCCCAGACCAGCGAGGAAAGACTTTATTCTCTGAAGTTACAGTGAGGCCGATTTCCCCTCACCCCAAGTCTCCAGGAAGTCCCACTGATGCTGCTGCAGCCTCCCCTCCTGTCCCCACAGGGTGGGGGTGTTTGTAGGGGGGGTCTCTGGTGCACTCCTGTCCCAGCAGGGGCCCCTGGTGAAGTGGGGGGACCCCACCCCGCTAGGCCAGGCAGCTGCAGAAGCTTCATTCAGGCAGCCAAGGGGGGCAGGTGCTGCCAGGGGAAAGCTGGGCGGGTCCCCAACCAGCCCCTGTGACACCCCCACAGGTCAAGCCAGGGCAAGTCAGGAACTCAAGGGGAGCCCTCCCCCCATTTCAGCCAGCCGCCCCCACAGCTCAGACAGCGACCGGCTCCCGCACGTGGTTCTGTCGCTTCACCACGAAGATCTTCTGGCCGGAGACGGTCACCAGGAAGGTGTGTTCCCCGAACACCACTGGGGGGAGAGAGTTCGGCATGAGACCCCCTGCTGCTGGGAGGGGGGGGGGGGGGGAGCCAGGGCCAGGGCTAGCCACCCTCGCTACCCCAGAGGCTCATGGGAGATCGAGCAGAGACCCCTCTTCCCCACAGGGGTTGATGGGAGTCAGCGTGGCCCCAGGGGAAGTTTCTGTAGTGGGTCAATCTCGGGGGTGGGGGGGGGGAAAGAGACCCCTTGAGGTCCCAGAGGCTGTTCTGGAGCAGGGGGCGTATCACTGCTCCTGGCACGTCACTGACAGGGAGCTGGGAACAGGGGAGAAGGCCTGGGGCTGTAGCACCAGCCCCCCACTGTCTCGCGCGCACAGCCCCCCCCATGCCAGCACCTCCGCCCCCTGCCCAGCAAGAGTAATTCCCTCCCAAGCACGTTCTTCTCCCCCCGGGCTCACCCGAGAGGCGTTTGAAGGGGGGGGTCGGGGCCACGCTGGAGCCGGAAGCTGCAGGCCGTGGCCACCAGCTCCGAGATCACCCCGGCCGTGTGCTCGGCGTTCTCCAGGTCACCAGCCGACTGCAGAGCAGGGGAGGGGGAGCCAGGGGTTAGAGAGAGTAAGGACCCCCCCTCAACCCCCAAATTCACACAGTGGGTCAGCAGCACAACTGAGTATAGAAACACACACACCTCGCTCTAATCCCCCAACCCCCACTCCCCTCCCAGAGCCAGGAGAGAACCCAGGAGTCCTGGCTCCCAGCCCCCCCTGCTCTAATCCCCCAGCCCCCACTCCCCTCCCAGAGCCGGGCAGAGAATCCAGGAGTCCTGCCCCCCACCCCGCACTCACCGCCAGCACGGCTCCATCGCAGATCACCAGGTAGCCCAGCTGGTCGGGGATCCGCTCCAGCCCCTGGGTCAGCGCCATGGTCTGGGGGGGGGGGGGGGGGGTCGGAGGTCAGAGCAGGTGGGTGGGGCAGAGGCGGGAAGGGAGGGGCCCGGAGGTGGGTTCCTGGCTTCCCCAAGGGACCCGCTAGTCAGGGCTGCTGGGACCCAGACCCCGCGGGGAAACGGGCCCCGGGTTCATTGCCAGCCCCAGGGAACTGGCCGAGCACCCCCACGCCCCGGCCCCTCGTGCAATGGGGGGGGGGGGGGGGGTCCAGGCCCCCACGCCCCGGCCCCTCGTGCAATGGGGGGGGGGGGGGGTCCAGGCCCCCGGCCCCGGCCCCTCGTGCAATGGGGGGGGGGGGGGGGGGTCCAGGCCCCCGGCCCCGGCCCCTCGTGCAATGGGGGGGGGGGGGGGGTCCAGGCCCCCGGCCCCGGCCCCTCGTGCAATGGGGGGGGGGGGGGGGGGGTCCAGGCCCCCGGCCCCGGCCCCTCGTGCAATGGGGGGGGGGGGGGGGGTCCAGGCCCCCGGCCCCGGCCCCTCGTGCAATGGGGGGGGGGGGGGGGGGTCCAGGCCCCCGGCCCCGGCCCCTCGTGCAATGGGGGGGGGGGGGGGGGGTCCAGGCCCCCGGCCCCGGCCCCTCGTGCAATGGGGGGGGGGGGGGGGGTCCAGGCCCCCGGCCCCGGCCCCTCGTGCAATGGGGGGGGGGGGGGGGGTCCAGGCCCCCGGCCCCGGCCCCTCGTGCAATGGGGGGGGGGGGGGTCCAGGCCCCCGGCCCCGGCCCCTCGTGCAATGGGGGGGGGGGGGGGTCCAGGCCCCCGGCCCCGGCCCCTCGTGCAATGGGGGGGGGGGGGGGTCCAGGCCCCCGGCCCCGGCCCCTCGTGCAATGGGGGGGGGGGGGGGGGGTCCAGGCCCCCGGCCCCGGCCCCTCGTGCAATGGGGGGGGGGGGGGGTCCAGGCCCCCGGCCCCGGCCCCTCGTGCAATGGGGGGGGGGGGGGGTCCAGGCCCCCGGCCCCGGCCCCTCGTGCAATGGGGGGGGGGGGGGGGGTCCAGGCCCCCGGCCCCGGCCCCTCGTGCAATGGGGGGGGGGGGGGGGTCCAGGCCCCCGGCCCCGGCCCCTCGTGCAATGGGGGGGGGGGGGGGTCCAGGCCCCCGGCCCCGGCCCCTCGTGCAATGGGGAGAGGGGGGGGTGTCCAGGCCCGACTCACCATCTCGGGGCAGCACCGACCGGCCGTCAGCTGATAGACTGCCCTGCCCCGTCCTCCTCTTATCCCCGCCCCTTAGCCCGCCCATTGGCCCGCGGCGCTGTCCGTCCCCCGCCCGTTTGGAGCTCCGTGCTGCCATTGGCCCAGGCCGCTCCGCGTGGGGCTGAGTCTGAGGGCGGGGCCACTTCCGATTCCTCGCCCCCGCCCGTCCGTAGGAATGAGCTGATGAATATTCATGAGGCGTGAGCCGCCGAAGGCTCAGCGGGGGACGCCCCCGCGCGCGTGACCGCCCGCCGCAGGGGCTGATGGGAGCCCGGTCCAACGGCAGCCTACCCCAGGGGCTCATGGGAGTCTAGCTAAGGGCGCCTGCCCCAGGGGCTCATGGGAGTCTAGCTAAGGGCGCCTACCCCAGGGGCTCATGGGAGTCTAGCTAAGGGCACGGGGAGGGGGGCTGCCCCAGGGGCTCATGGGAGTCTAGCTAAGGGCACGGGGGGGGGGGCCTGCCCCAGGGGCTCATGGGAGTCTAGCTAAGGGCAGGGTGAGGGCACACCTGCCCCAGGGGCTCATGGGAGTCTAGCTAAGGGCAGGGTGAGGGCACACCTGCCCCAGGGGCTCATGGGAGTCTAGCTAAGGGCAGGGTGAGGGCACACCTGCCCCAGGGGCTCATGGAAGTCTAGCTAAGGGCAGGGTGAGGGCACACCTGCCCCAGGGGCTCAGAGGCCCACACCTCAGCAGCTGGTGGGAGCCTGCCTACAGTGTGACAGTGGCCAGCTGAGCTCCTCTCCCCCCCTCTCTTGGGGGGCCTCCCAGCCACTTGGGGGTGGTAGAGTGTAAAGGTCCCCTTCATTGCTGTCCCATGGGTGGGGGGGAGCTGGCCCCACAGCCCTCTCCAGCCCCCAGTGCTACACCCCCTTCTATAAACTAACCACCTCCCTCTTTCTCTCCTCCCCAGGGCTGAAGGGCAGGCACCCTAGGGGAGCCCCAGGGCTGATAAAAGTGTCCCCACCATCCCCCACAGAGACTGGGGGAGGATGCCCACAGCTGGGTCTGGCTGCCCCCCCTTCAGGCCACAGCCATACCTGCACCCCACTGCCCTGAGGCGGGGGGGGGCGCAGGAGGACACCCTAGCTGCTGCCCAAGCAGGGGTCTGGCTCAGGCCATGGGGAGTCCAGCTCCAAGGGCTCTGCCCTAGGGGATCCTGGGAGTCTGGCTCAGGCGGAGCTGCTGCAGGGGGCTGACGGGAGGTGCCCCGCAGACAAGGACAACTCCACTCGCCAGCTGTGTTTCAGGCCTTTATTAACCCCACTCTGTCGTCTCCCCCCAGCTAGGGGTACGTGTCTCGCCGCTGCAGCCAGGGCAGCCGCGTCCGCAGCAGCACCAGGCAGCCCAGGATGCCGAGTGCAGCCAGCAACGCGACCCCCAGCCCTACGTACACCAGCGTGGTGACCCAGAAGGCGAAGAGGTAGAGGAAGCGGTGGCAGAAACGGGGATTGTGGGGGTCCTTGTACTCTGGGGGGTAGATGGAGTAGACCCAGACGTTACCTGGGGGGGGGAAAAAGACTGGAGGTCAGAGGTCAAGGCTGGCTGGGGAGGGGACCCCAGACTAGGGTGACCAGATGTCCTGATTTTATAGGGACAGTCCCCATTTTGGGGTCTTTTTCTTATATAGGCTCCTATTACCCCCACCCAGTCATGATTTTTCACATTTGCCGTGTGGTCACCCTACCCCAAACCCAGCCGAGGGGAGCTGATGCCAGGTCAGAAAGGGGCAAACCCAGCAGGGGGGAAGAGGACCCACCCAAATGGGGCACAGACTCTGGGGACCCTCTCCAGCTAACCCCCCCCAGGCCTGCCCCAAGGCAGGGAGTTGTGAGCCAGTGCCCTAGAGTTAAAGCCAGGTCCTCGGAGAAGGGAGGCAGTGGGAGCCAGGCGGGGATCAGGAGATAACGGAGAGGTACGGGGGGTAGCGGGGTGATTGGGGCCTCGGGGGCGCTCACCAGCGATGAACCACGCGAAGAGGAAGAGCAGGAACACCGCCCTCCAGCCGCGGGCGCCAGGGCTCAGCTGAGGGGGGTCCGTCCCATCCCCACAGGGCAGGCAGGTCAGCAGTAGGAACAGCAGGACGGTGCTGCCCCCCACCAGCAGGTAATAGGGCAGCAGGGACTGGCAGGGGCACTGGCCCAGGTACACAGCTCCTGGCATGGGGAGAGAGGGGGGTCAGTGCCCAGGGCAGCCCCGGCCCACGGGGGCACCCACAGGGGGTGCGGTCAGCACCGGGAGGAGCGGGGCGGACACTCACCAATGACGATGCTGGCAATGGGCAGCGCCGAGACCACCACCTTCCCCAGGACTGGAAGAGAGAGACCCGGGGTTAGGGGCAGGCTGGGGGGGAAGGGCAGGGGTCAGAGAGCCCCCCGGGGGCCCAGCACTTACAGCTCAGGGCAGGGTGCACAGGGGACTCTGCAATGCCTGGTAGCAGGGAGGCCCTGCTGCCATCTGGGTCCTCAGCCATGTCACGGGGTCTGGGCAGCAGGAGCTGGGGACATAGAGCGGGTTAGCGCTGGGAGTGCCCCTCACTCCCAACCCACAGCCCCTGGTACCCCAGCCCTGGGCTCCCCCCCTCCCAGTGCCCCTCACTCCCGACCCACAACCCCTGCTATCCTAGCCCTGAGCTCCGCCCCCTCCCAGCGCCCCTCACTCCCAACCCACAGCCCCTGGTACCCCAGCCCTAGGCTCCCCCCTCCCAGTGCCCCTCACTCCCAACCCACAGCCCCTGCCAGTGCCCCTCACTCCCGACCCACTGCCCCTATTAGCCCAGCCCTGGGTCATCCCCCCCAGCTCTACTGGTACCCCTCACTCCTGCCCCGCAGCCCCTACTAGCCTGGCCTTACCACCCCTCCCCAGCCTGCTGGTGCCCCTCACTCCCAACCCACAGCCCCTGCCAGCCTAGCCCCCCCCAGCTCTGCCAGTGCCCCTCACTCCCAACCCATAGCCCCTACTAGCCCACCCAAGAACTAGGATTCTCTCCCTCACAATTCCTACCTTCAGCCTGTCTTATAGCCCCTTTCCTTGGGGCTGACCTTTTATAGCCCCCCACCCCACTTAAGGTAGGCAGGGCCCCTCTCCCACTCCTTATAAGGACATTTCCCAGAGGGGGGTGATTCTATGGGGGTGGGCTCCAGGTGTGCCCCACCCTAAGCCCAGCTGAAACCGTTCAGGGAGGGGCCTGGTTTCAAATTGGTTTTATGGGAGGGAAGCTGGACTGGGAGTCAGGATTCCTGGGTTCTTTTTCTGGCTCTGTAAGGGCATTGGGTTAGAACAAGGGAAGCGAGGACTCCTGGGTTCTCTTCTTGGCTCTGGGAGGGGAGTGGGGGCTGGTGGGTTAGAGCAGAGGGGGGCTGGGAGCCAGGACTCCTGGGTTCTCTCCCTGGCTCTGGGAGGGGAGTGGGGGCTGGTGGGTTAGAGCAGAGGGGGGCTGGGAGCCATCCTGGGTTCTCTCCCCGGCTCTGGGCGGGGAGTGGGAGCTGGTGGGTTAGAGCAGGGGGGGCTGGGAGCCAGGACTCCTGGGTTCTCTCCCCGGCTCTGGGAGGGGAGTGGGGGCTGGTTGGTTGATGTCACAATCTAGGCTGTATCTTGGGAACTTCCTGCTGCTATTTTCTGATGAGCTGGGCAGATAAAACAGCTTCTTGTAATAACAGTAGCTAAAGTCACGGGGTTGGGGGTGGGGTCTGTCCCCTCTGGGGCCCCCCCATCAGGGCAGGGACTGGCTGGCTCATGGGGGTGTGGAATGGGGCACGGGGTCTTTTCCCCTCTCAGGGGGCGCTGGCTTCCACCTGGCCCCAGGGCAGGGACTGGCTGGCTCATGAGGGTGGGGAATGGGGCAGGGGCCTGGCCCCTCTCCGGGGGTGCCAGCATCCCATCCGGCCCCAGGGCAGGGACTGGCTGGCTCATGAGGGTGGGGAATGGGGCAGGGGCCTGGCCCCTCTCCGGGGGTGCCAGCTCCCATCCGGCCCCAGGGCAGGGACTGGCTGGCTCAGGGGGGCGGGGAATGGGGCAGGGGCCTGTCCCTTCTCGGGAGGCGCTGGCTCCGTTCTGGCCCCAGGACGGAAGTCCCTCCGTGGTGCACGTGTGGAACAAGTCTGTCCGAGCTCAGCCCAGCTCATCACTCCCGTCCCCACCATCAGCCCCAGCAGAGTCTGAGGCCCCAGGAGTCCCCATAGATTGAGCCCTCCTCCTGCTGGGGGGCTGGCCTGAGGACTGTTCACCTACCCTCGGGGGAGGGGGGACCTCTGGCAGCTGTGACTTCCCGGGGGCTCCAGGGAGAGAAACGGGCGGAGGACGTTTCCACTCGGTCTCTGCAGTGTGAGCCAGTCACCAAACCACAGCAGTGAACAGCTGATCACAGCCTGACTTCCTGCCCCATGTCACAAGAGGGGCTGAGGGCACCAGCAGAGCTGGGGGGAGCCCAAGACTGGGCCAGCAGGGGGCTACCGGTCAGGAGTGAGGGGCACCGGCAGAGCTGGGGGGGGGCATGGCTTGGCTAGCGGGGGCTGCAGGTTGGGAGTGAGGGGCACCGGCAGAGCTGGGGGGGGGGGGCAGGGCAGGGCAGGGCTAGCAGGGCCTGCAGCTCGGGTGTGAGGGGCACCGGCAGAGCTGGGGGGCAGGGCTGGGCTAGCGGGGGCTGAGGGTCGGGAGTGAGGGGCACCGGCAGAGCTGGGGCGGGTGGGGCAGGGCTGGAGTCCCAGGGGGCTGCAGGTCAGGAGTGAGGGGCACCACAGACTGGGGGGGGGAGGAGGCGTAGAACAGCAGGCGATGTCGTGGCTCGGATGCGTTTGGGGAACCCCCACCCCCGTCTCTGGTTCCCTGTGACAATCGCAGACAATGAGACAGGCGGAGGTTTGTCCAGAGCAGAGGCCGCAGTTTCCCGCTCCGCCCCCAGGGGCGCCGGCTCCCCACGGCCCCTTGGGTTTATTGGGGTGGCTGGTGACACACAGGGGTAGAGGGGTGCTCGGCATGTTACACGGGCGGGACAGACTGCAGGGGCGACACTGTCTGTAATCTCTGCGGCCCGTGATCCCGGGCGGAGCTGGTCCCGGATGCCTGGGTTTTGGGTTCCTGGTGGTGACGGGCAGGGAGGAGTCCGGAGGGGGTGGGCAGTTGTGCTGCGGCTCCTCAGGATGCGCTGGCGGCTCTTCGGCTCAGTACTGGGTTTGCTGGAAACAGGGAGCAAAGGGGATGAAATTAGAGCCCCTTCCCCGCCCTGCCTCTCGCCCAGTGCTGAGACACGGCTGGCTCTGGGGTGTGGCGCGGGGGCCTCTTCGTACAGGGACCCCTCGCCCGGCACCGAGATGCAGCTGGCTCTGGGGTGGGGCGCGGGGTCTGTTTGTACAGGGACCCCTCACCGGTGTGGAGATGCAGCTGGCTCTGGGGTGGGGCGTGGGGTCTGTTCGTACAGAGACCCCCAGTGCGGAGATGCAGCTGGCTCTGGGGTGGGCGCGGGGCTGTTTGTACAAGGACCCCCGGTGCGGAGATGCAGCTGGCTCTGGGGTGGGCGCGGGGCTGTTCGTACAGGGACCCCGGCGCTGAGATGCAGCTGGCTCTGGGGTGGGGTGCGGGGCTGTTCGTACAGGGACCCCTTGCCCGGCACTGAGACGCAGCTGGCTCTGGGGTGGGGCACGGGGCTGTTCGTACAGGGACCGTGGCGCGGAGACGCAGCTGGCTCTGGGGTGGGGCGTGGGGCTGTTTGTACAGGGACCCCTTGCCCGGCACTGAGATGCAGCTGGCTCTGGGGTGGGGCACGGGGCTGTTTGTATAGGGACCCCCGTTGCGGAGATGCAGCTGGCTCTGGGGTGGGGTGCAGAGCTGTTTGTACAGGGACCCCCGGTGTGGAGATGCAGCTGGCTCTGGGGTGGGCGCGGGGCTGTTCGTACAGGGACCCTGGCACGGAGATGCAGCTGGCTCTGGGGTGGGGTGTGGGGCTGTTCGTACAGGGACCCCGGCGCGGAGACGCAGCTGGCTCTGGGGTGGGGCGCGGGGCTGTTTGTACAGGGACCCTGGCGCGGAGTGGCAGCTGGCTCTGGGGTGGGGCACGGGGCTGTTTGTACAGGGACCCTGGCGCGGAGCGGCAGCTGGCTCTGGGGTGGGCGCGGGGCCGGCTCGGCTGTGGGGGGTCTCACCTTGGGGCTCCTGGCCTGTTTCTTGTTGCAGGTCCCGCAGAGGCAGCCGAAGAGGCCGTTCAGCACCTGGACCCCGCAGAGCAGCAGCTCCAGCAGCGCCGCGGCCAGCACCAGGGAGAAGAGGATCACGTTGAACCGGACCACGCCGGGCGGGTTCACGCACGCGTCCCACGCCGAGGTGTTGAACAGGTAGCTCTGCTCACTGCACGGAGAGTGAGGGGCTGGCCAGGTGCCACGTGGCCTGGTGCCCCTCGACCCCGACCCGCCGCCCCCCGGCTCTGCCGGAGCCCCTTGACCCCGACTCGCCGCCCCCCACGGCTCTGCCGGAGCCCCTTGACCCCGACTCGCCGCCCCCCCCGGCTCTGCCAGGACTCCCCAACCCCTCCCTGCCGCTCCGCCGGCGCCCCCTGCCGTCCCACCTGAGCTCCTCGTCGGTGGTGTGGAAGGGCCGTTCCCAGTTGCCATTTGCCACCTCGCACAGCGGCCCGTTCACCAGCCCCAGGGCGGAGACGCTCACGGCGTAGACAGAGCCGGCCACCCCCACCAGGGCGAAGAGGATGGACAGGAACATCTGGGAGAGGGGGGACCCCGTTAGTGCTGGGGATCAGATGCAGAGGGGACCCCTTTGCAGCTGGGGGGGCCCCCGCTAGTGCCTTGGGTGAGACTGGGAGGAAAGACCCTGTTGGGGACGGGGGAAGAGCCTCACCCCACAGTGGTGGGGAGAGACTGGGGGTGGGGGGAGGGCTACAGGGGGTCACTCATCTCCCAGCGGTGGGGAGAGACTGGGGGTGGGGGGAGGGCTACAGGGGGTCACTCACCCCACAGCGGTTCCTGCAGCAGCCCTGCTGTCCGGTCGCCTGGATGTGAATCGCTGGGATCAGGATCTGGGGAGAGACAGAGTCAGTGGGGTGGGACCCCGATGCCCCCCCTGTGCTCCCCTTCCAGCCCCCCCCACCCCACACTCACCATGGCGCCGCCCCCGACGAGGCCCCCCAGGTACAGCACCTCGGGGGTGAGCAGCCGGCCCCCGTCCTGCACGTACTGGGTGTCCCAGTCGGGGAAGCAGAGCAGCAGGTTGCAGACGATGCAGGTCAGGGCCAGGGGCCACAGCCCCACACCCACCACCCGGGAGCACTTCCCTGTGCACATCGCGCCCACTGGGGGGGGGGCCCGGCGTGGCCTGGGAGTTATACACCGGGGGGGGGGGCACCCTGGATAGCTCCACCCCCGTCACGCCCACTGGAGTTTGCTCCCAGAGCACCAGCCTGGGGTGAGCGTAGGGTCGTGCCTGGGGAGAAGGGGTTTGTTCTGGTAGGCTCTCGGCAGGGGGGAATGTTTGTTAGCGTGGGGTCCCTCAGGTGTGGGGGGTTGTTATTGTAGGGTCTCATTGCAGTAAGATGGCCGGGCGGGGCAGACTGGGCAGCGTAGGGTCCCTCGGGGGCGGGTTGTTATTGTAGGGTCTCATTGCGGTAAGATGGCTGGGCGGGACAGACTGGGCAGTGTAGGGTCCCTCGAGGGGGGGGGGGGTTTGCTATTGTAGGGTCTCAGGAGTGGGGATGCTGGGACTCCAGCATCATGGGTGGCTTGTGTCCCCTCCCCCCACTGGCTGGCCCCGGGAACTCTCTGCCCCAGCTCTCGGTTGGGGCAAGGGGGCAGAGTGCCCGGTGACACCACAGGACGAAGGAGATGTCATGGGGCTGCGGCCTTGGCAGGCAGCCACGTTCCTGCTATCGCATCACCCCACCCCCGGCTGCCAAGGCCACTGGCTCATGGAGAGAGAGAACCCAGGAGTCCTGGCTTCCCCCCCCCACTCCCCTCCCAGAGCCGGGGAGAGAACCCAGGAGTCCTGGCTCCCAGCCCGCCCTGCTCTAACCCACCAGCCCCGACTCCCCTCCCAGAGCTGGGGAGAGAACCCAGGAGTCCTGGCTCCCAGCTCCCCCGCTCTCACCCACCAGACCCTGCTCCCCTCCCAGCCCCAGGGAGAGAACCCAGGAGTCCTGGCTCCCAGCCCCTGTGACGGAGCGGGGCGGATTGAGCTGGGGATGGGACATCAGGGGTTGATGTCACTTGAGGGGCGACACCTGAGCCAGAAGGTGGGGGTGGGGCCAGGTGACCCCTTTGCCTGGAAACTGTACAAAGGCCAGAGGAGGGGCCAGGGGAGGGGGTGAGATGCTGGGGGGGGGGGTCAGTTTGGAGCTGGCTGGGAAAATGGGGGGAGGCCCAGCACTGGGGCCTGGGCTCCCCACACCCCAAGATGGATCAGGCTCAGGGGTTCAGTCTCTGTACCTACAAGTCCTGCTTCGGACCATGTTCCTGTCGTCTAATAAACCTTCTGTGTTACTGGCTGCTTGAATCGCAAGAATTGGGGGTGCAGGGCCCTGACTCCCCCACACTTCCTGACATCCCCCCCCCCCGCTCTGTGCAGTGGGGCTGGGATCTGTCACGCAGGTGGCGTGGGTGGTGCCAGGCGGTGCCAGCTGCCCGCGTCCTTGAGCCATAAACCGTCACAAGGGTCATTAATAGCTCTGGGCATCGATCGGCGCTATCAGGAGTGACACACGCACCCCGGGCAGCGCCACTGCCTGGGAACCCCCGAGGCCAGGCTCAAACAGCGGCCAGTTCTGGGGCGGGGCGGCCGGTTACCCGGGGACCCCTCACCCGTTGCGGAGATGCGCCCACCTCTGGGGCAGGGCGGCTGGTTACCCGGAGATCCCTTGCCCGTTACGGAGATGCGCCCACCCCTGGGGCGGGGCGGCCGGTTACCCAGGGACCCCTCGCCCGGTGCTGAAATGCTGCCACCTCTGGGCGGGGCAGCTGGTTACACAGGGACCCCTCGCCCGGCGCTGAGATGCGACCACCTCTGGGGCGGGGCGGCTGGTTACAGGGGATCCCCTCGCCCAGCGATGTGGCCACCTCTGGGGCGGTGCGGCCGGTTACCCAGGGACCCCTCGCCCAGCGCTGAGATGCGGCCACCTCTGGGGCGGGGCGACTGGTTACACAGGGACCCCTTGCCCGGTGCTGAGATGCGGCCACCTCTGGGGCAGGGCAACTGGTTACACAGGGACCCCTCACCCAGCGTGAAGATGCAGTCGCCTCGGGGGCAGGGCGGCTGTCAGTAATGGGGTTTTGTCCCCCTTATCTCTGGCTGTATCTGTGACACAAACAGGGCAATTAAACCATACAGGGGCCTGGCCTGCGCGTGGGGTGGGCCCATGGACACGGTCCCATGGCTGCTCTCTGAGCACATGCTGCTTCTCAGCACCCAGGGGTGCTCCTGGGCCTCCCCCGCAGATCGGGGGCGGGGGCTGTGAGTGGGTCTGGGAGCGCCTGGCTCTGTCTCCCCCCCTTCCCCTCGGAGTGTTGTCGCCGTGGAGTAGGTGGGGCAGGCCGACCTGCAGAATGACCCCCCAATAAGAGGCAGCGCTGGGGGTGGCCGAGCTCTGTTTAATCGGGGCTCAGTGGGTCGCAGGGGGCCATGGGGCCCCCCGCCCGCAGCACGCGGAAGGGGGGCCCGTGGCCGGGGATCACCACGTCGGCCAGGGCCAGCGCCTGCCGGCGGCTCTGCTCCTGCCGGGCCGGGTCCTCGCTCAGCGCCTGCCAGGCGCCCTCGTCCCCCTCCCGCTCGAACAGGTCCCCGGCCACCAGCACCGTGCCCAGCGCCGTGCCCCGCACCAGCACGCTGGTGTGGGCGGCCGTGTGGCCCGGCGTGGGCAGCACCTCCACGTGGCCCGGGTCGATGGGGTAGGGGGCGCCGCCCCCCAGGCCGTGGGGCAGGTAGAGCCCCTCCCCCTGGCTGAGGTCGAAGCCCACCAGCAGGGTGGCCTCGGGGAAGAGGTTGAGGTTGCCGGCGTGGTCGGAGTGGCCGTGGGTACAGACCACGTGGGAGATGTCCCCTGGGGCCACCCCCTGGGCCGCCAGCAGCCCCAGCAGCCGCTCCCGCCCCCAGGGCCCCCCCGTGTCCACCAGGGTGAGCCGGGGCCCCCGCAGCAGCGTGACGGAGCCGTCGGCCCGGCTGGAGCCGTCTGGCAGCGCCCGGCTGTAGCCCTCCTGCAGCACCTCCACCGCGTAGGGGGCGCCGGGGATCCGGGAGAGCCCCAGGGGGGCCGTGTGCACGGGGGGGCTGGGGGGGCGGCGGGGGGGGGCCTCGGCAGGCTCATGGGGTGAGGAGGGGGCTGGAGATTGGCGGGGGGCAGGCTGGGGACGCTGCAGGCCTCCGAGGTCTGGGAGTCGCAGGGTTGTCCGTGGGCGGAGTTCAGAGAGTCCCAGGGGTTGCTGGGGGTCCTGAGTCTGCGCCGGACTGTGCCCCCTGCTGGGGCCTGCTCCTGCCCTAGAGACAGACATGGGGGGGGGGGTGAGAGGCTGCGGGGCCCTGAGTCACCCCGCCCCCAGCCTCACTCCCACTCCTCCCCCCAGCCAGACCCCCCCTTGCACTCCTGTGACCCCAATTCCCCCCAGCCGGACCCCCCCTCGCACCCCCAGTGACCCCATCTCCCCCCAGCCAGACCCCCCCTCGCCCCCCTGCCTTGCACACCCCAGTGACCCCATCTCCCCCCAGCCAGATCCCCCCTCACCCCCCTCTGCCCTGCTCCCCCCCCAGTGACCCCATCTCCCCCCAGCCAGACCCCCCCCCACCCCCTGCCCTGCTCCCCCCAGTGACCCCATCTCCCCCCAGTGACCCCCATCTCCCCCCAGCCAGACCTCCCCACCCCCCCTGCCCTGCTCCCCCCCAGTGACCCCATCTCCCCCCAGCCAGACCTCCCCACCCCCCTGCCCTGCTCCCCCCCAGTGACCCCATCTCCCCCCAGCCAGACCTCCCCACCCCCCTGCCCTGCTCCCCCCAGTGACCCCATCTCCCCCCAGCCAGACCCCCCCCACCCCCTGCCCTGCTCCCCCCAGTGACCCCATCTCCCCCCAGCCAGACCCCCCCCACCCCCTGCCCTGCTCCCCCCAGTGACCCCATCTCCCCCCAGCCAGACCTCCCCACCCCCCTGCCCTGCTCCCCCCAGTGACCCCATCTCCCCCCAGCCAGACCCCCCCCACCCCCTGCCCTGCTCCCCCCAGTGACCCCATCTCCCCCCAGCCAGACCCCCCCCCACCCCCTGCCCTGCTCCCCCCAGTGACCCCATCTCCCCCCAGCCAGACCTCCCCACCCCCCTGCCCTGCTCCCCCCAGTGACCCCATCTCCCCCCAGCCAGACCCCCCCCACCCCCTGCCCTGCTCCCCCCAGTGACCCCATCTCCCCCCAGCCAGACCCCCCCCACCCCCTGCCCTGCTCCCCCCAGTGACCCCATCTCCCCCCAGCCAGACCCCCCCCACCCCCTGCCGTGCTCCCCCCGTGACCCCATCTCCCCCCAGCCAGACCCCCCCACCCCCTGCCCTGCTCCCCCCAGTGACCCCATCTCCCCCCAGCAAGATCCCCCTCACCCCCTCTCTGCCCTGCTCCCCCCAGTGACCCTTACAATGGTCTCGTCCGTAGCGTGCCACGCGATACCGGAAATAGCTCCTAGGAGCAATCTGGTTGGGAGGCAGGAACCGCACCGGAAGTGAATGACGGAAGCCAACTATGCTCTTAGCGGAAGCGATCCTGTCCTGGGCGCCGCCATATAGGCGGCAGAAGTTCCCCACAGAAGGGGCTCGACGGGCGCCGCCATCTTGGTAGCTCCTCCACCTGCTCTTTACCGGAAGTTAGCAACTGGGTGCCGCCATCTTGAAACTGGCTCTCCTGTGGCAACATGGGCCCATAGGCGCCGCCATGTTAGAAAGACGGCGCTCAACGGGTAGCACCGAGGGACATTGAAGGTTCACAGAATGCTGCCGCCATTAGCCCTGGTGGCCACCCTGGCCCTTCAAGAGTCCCCCCCTGCTCTTTATTGGTCTGGCCTCACCCCCTCCCTTAACCGTCGATAGTTTCTTCCATAGGGTGGGACGATAGAAAACCGGAAATGGCCCCCGGGCGCCGCCATGTTGGGAGGCGGGTTGGGGAACGGAAGCGAAACTTGGGCGCCGCCATTTTGTAAGAGGCAGGACAGGCGGAAGTGAATCCCTGGAAGCCGCCATCTTTGACCTCACCGGAAGCGAGGCTATTACGGGCGCCGCCATGTTGGTACCCCTCAGCGGAAGTTACCAACAGGACACCGCATATTGAAAGTGGTGTTTACGGCTCTGTGTGCAGTGAGGCCGCCGCCATGTTGGGAACACGGGGCTGGACGGGCAGCGCCGAGGGACAGAAATGTTAAAAAAACTCAAAACGCCTTCGCGAGCCTTAGTTCCCCCCATCTGCCCCCAGGGCTGCGCCCCCCCGGCCCCTCCCCCATGACGTCAAATCCCCCTCCTGACCCCTCCCCCACAGAACTGGGGCTCCGGGAGGGGGGTTACGTCCCCCTGCACCTAGAGCTGCCTCGACCCCCCCCTCCTGCCCCCCAACCTCCCTCCTGCCCCCTACAGCCCAGCTCCGCCCTGCCCCAAACCCCCTCCTGCCCCCCCTACAGCCCAGCTCCGCCCTGCCCCCCCAACCTCCCTCCTGCCCCCTACAGCCCAGCTCCGCCCTGCCCCAAACCCCCTCCTGCCCCCTACAGCCCAGCTCCGCCCTGCCCCCCAACCTCCCTCCTGCCCCCTACAGCCCAGCTCCCCCTGCCCCCCAACCTCCCTCCTGCCCCCTACAGCCCAGCTCCGCCTGCCCCCCAAACCCCCTCCTGCCCCCCCTACAGCCCAGCTCCCCCTGCCCCCCAAACCCCCTCCTGCCCCCCCTACAGCCCAGCTCCGCCCTGCCCCAAACCCCCTCCTGCCCCCTACAGCCCAGCTCCGCCTGCCCCCCAAACCCCCTCCTGCCCCCCCTACAGCCCAGCTCCGCCCTGCCCCAAACCCCCTCCTGCCCCCTACAGCCCAGCTCCGCCCTGCCCCCCAACCTCCCTCCTGCCCCCTACAGCCCAGCTCCCCCTGCCCCCCAACCTCCCTCCTGCCCCCTACAGCCCAGCTCCGCCTGCCCCCCAAACCCCCTCCTGCCCCCTACAGCCCAGCTCCCCCTGCCCCCCAAACCCCCTCCTGCCCCCTACAGCCCAGCTCCCCCTGCCCCCCAAACCCCCCTCCTGCCCCCATGGCAGCCCAGCTCCCCCTGCCCCCCAAACCCCCTCCTGCCCCCTACAGCCCAGCTCCCCCTGCCCCCCAAACCCCCTCCTGCCCCCTACAGCCCAGCTCCGCCCTGCCCCAAACCCCCTCCTGCCCCCCCTACAGCCCAGCTCCGCCCTGCCCCCCAACCTCCCTCCTGCCCCCTACAGCCCAGCTCCGCCCTGCCCCAAACCCCCTCCTGCCCCCTACAGCCCAGCTCCGCCCTGCCCCCCAACCTCCCTCCTGCCCCCTACAGCCCAGCTCCCCCTGCCCCCCAACCTCCCTCCTGCCCCCTACAGCCCAGCTCCGCCTGCCCCCCAAACCCCCTCCTGCCCCCCCTACAGCCCAGCTCCGCCCTGCCCCAAACCCCCTCCTGCCCCCTACAGCCCAGCTCCGCCTGCCCCCCAAACCCCCTCCTGCCCCCCCTACAGCCCAGCTCCGCCCTGCCCCAAACCCCCTCCTGCCCCCTACAGCCCAGCTCCGCCCTGCCCCCCAACCTCCCTCCTGCCCCCTACAGCCCAGCTCCCCCTGCCCCCCAACCTCCCTCCTGCCCCCTACAGCCCAGCTCCGCCTGCCCCCCCAAACCCCCTCCTGCCCCCCCTACAGCCCAGCTCCGCCCTGCCCCAAACCCCCTCCTGCCCCCTACAGCCCAGCTCCGCCCTGCCCCCCAACCTCCCTCCTGCCCCCCTTACAGCCCAGCTCCCCCTGCCCCCCAAACCCCCTCCTGCCCCCTACAGCCCAGCTCCCCCTGCCCCCCAAACCCCTCCTGCCCCCTACAGCCCAGCTCCGCCTGCCCCCCAAACCCCCTCCTGCCCCCCTTACAGCCCAGCTCCCCCTGCCCCCCAACCTCCCTCCTGCCCCCCCTTACAGCCCAGCTCCCCCTGCCCCCCAAACCCCCTCCTGCCCCCTACAGCCCAGCTCCGCCCTGCCCCACACCCCCCTCCTGCCCCCCTTACAGCCCAGCTCCCCCTGCCCCCCAAACCCCCTCCTGCCCCCTACAGCCCAGCTCCGCCTGCCCCCCAAACCCCCTCCTGCCCCCTACAGCCCAGCTCCCCCTGCCCCCCAACCTCCCTCCTGCCCCCATGGCAGCCCAGCTCCCCCTGCCCCCCAAACCCCCTCCTGCCCCCTACAGCCCAGCTCCCCCTGCCCCCCAAACCCCCTCCTGCCCCCTACAGCCCAGCTCCCCCTGCCCCCCAAACCCCCTCCTGCCCCCTACAGCCCAGCTCCGCCTGCCCCCCAAACCCCCTCCTGCCCCCTACAGCCCAGCTCCGCCTGCCCCCCCAAACCCCCTCCTGCCCCCTACAGCCCAGCTCCCCCCTGCCCCCCAACCTCCCTCCTGCCCCCCTTACAGCCCAGCTCCGCCCTGCCCCACACCCCCCTCCTGCCCCCCTTACAGCCCAGCTCCCCCTGCCCCCCAAACCCCCTCCTGCCCCCTACAGCCCAGCTCCCCCTGCCCCCCAAATCCCCTCCTGCCCCCCTTACAGCCCAGCTCCCCCTGCCCCCCAACCTCCCTCCTGCCCCCCTTACAGCCCAGCTCCCCCTGCCCCCCAAATCCCCTCCTGCCCCTTACAGCCCAGCTCCCCCTGCCCCCCAAACCCCCTCCTGCCCCCTACAGCCCAGCTCCCCCTGCCCCCCAAACCCCCTCCTGCCCCCTTACAGCCCAGCTCCCCCTGCCCCCCAACCTCCCTCCTGCCCCCCTTACAGCCCAGCTCCCCCTGCCCCCCAAATCCCCTCCTGCCCCCCTTACAGCCCAGCTCCCCCTGCCCCCCAACCTCCCTCCTGCCCCCCTTACAGCCCAGGTCCCCCTGCCCCACACCCCCCTCCTGCCCCCTACAGCCCAGCTCCCTCCTGCCCCCCAACCCCCCTCCTGCCCCCTACAGCCCAGCTCCCTCCTGCCCCCCAACCCCCTCCTGCCCCCTACAGCCCAGCTCCCCCTGCCCCCCAAACTCCCTCCTGCCCCCTACAGCCCAGCTCCCCCTGCCCCCCCACCCCCTCCTGCCCCCTACAGCCCAGCTCCCCCTGCCCCCAACCTCCCTCCTGCCCCCCTTACAGCCCAGCTCCCCCTGCCCCCAACCTCCCTCCTGCCCCCCTTACAGCCCAGCTCCGCCCTGCCCCACACCCCCCTCCTACCCCCATGGCAGCCCAGCTCCCCCTGCCACCCAAACCCCCTCCTGCCCCCTACAGCCCAGCTCCCCCTGCCCCCCAACCTCCCTCCTGCCCCCCTTACAGCCCAGCTCCGCCCTGCCCCACACCCCCCTCCTGCCCCCCAACCCCCCTCCTGCCCCCTACAGCCCAGCTCCCTCCTGCCCCCCAACCCCCTCCTGCCCCCTACAGCCCAGCTCCCCCTGCCCCCCAAACCCCCTCCTGCCCCCTACAGCCCAGCTCCCCCTGCCCCCAACCTCCCTCCTGCCCCCCTTACAGCCCAGCTCCCCCTGCCCCCAACCTCCCTCCTGCCCCCCTTACAGCCCAGCTCCCCCTGCCCCCCAACCTCCCTCCTGCCCCCCCTACAGCCCAGCTCCCTCCTGCCCCCCAACCTCCCTCCTGCCCCAAACCCCCTCCTGCCTCTTGCCCCCCATTGCAGCCCAGCTCCGCCCTGCCCCCCACCCCCCTCCTGCCCCCATGGCAGCCCAGCTCCCCCTGCCCCCCAACCTCCCTCCTGCCCCCCTTACAGCCCAGCTCCCCCTGCCCCCCAAACCCCCTCCTGCCCCCTACAGCCCAGCTCCGCCCTGCCCCACACCCCCCTCCTGCCCCCCTTACAGCCCAGCTCCCCCTGCCCCCAACCTCCCTCCTGCCCCCCTTACAGCCCAGCTCCGCCCTGCCCCCCCACCCCCCTCCTGCCCCCCTTACAGCCCAGCTCCGCCCTGCCCCCCACCCCCTCCTGCCCCCCTTACAGCCCAGCTCCCCCTGCCCCCAACCTCCCTCCTGCCCCCTACAGCCCAGCTCCCCCTGCCCCCAACCTCCCTCCTGCCCCCCCTTACAGCCCAGCTCCCCCTGCCCCCCAACCTCCCTCCTGCCCCCCTTACAGCCCAGCTCCCCCTGCCCCCCAAATCCCCTCCTGCCCCCTACAGCCCAGCTCCCTCCTGCCCCCCAACCTCCCTCCTGCCCCAAACCCCCTCCTGCCTCTTGCCCCCCATTGCAGCCCAGCTCTGCCCTGCCCCCCAAGCCCCTCCCGCCCTCCAACCTTCCTCCTGCCCCACTTACAGCCCAGCTCCCTCCTGCCCCCCAACCCCCTCCTGCCCCCTACCCCCCCATACAGCCCAGCTCCCTCCTGCCCCCAAATCCCCTCCTGCCCCCCTTACAGCCTAGCTCCCCCTGCCCCCCAACCTCCCTCCTGCCCCAAACCCCCTCCTACCTCTTGCCCCCCATTGCAGCCCAGCTCTGCCCTGCCCCCCAAGCCCCTCCCGCCCTCCAACCTTCCTCCTGCCCCACTTACAGCCCAGCTCCCCCTGCCCCCAAACCCCCTCCTGCCCCCTACCCACCCGTACAGCCCAGCTCCCTCCTGCCCCCCAACCTCCCTCCTGCCCCCTACAGCCCAGCTCCCCCCTGCCGTCCTGTGGCCCATGGCTGGAAAGGGTTAAACATCCGGCCAAATAAATACCCCACAGAAGACAGGTGGGGAGATGATGTTTGTGTTTTTCATAGAATCATAGAATATCAGGGTTGGAAGGGACCTCAGGAGGTATCTAGTCCAACCCCCTGCTCAAAGCAGGACCAATTCCCAACTAAATCATCCCAACCAGGGCTTTGTCAAGCCGGGCCTTAAAAACCGCTCAGGAAGGAAATTCCACCACCTCCCTAAGTAACCCATTCCAGTGCTTCACCACCCTCCTAGTGAAAAAGTTTTTCCTAATATCCAACCTAGACCTCCCCCACTGCAACTTGAGACCATTACTCCTTGTTCTGTCATCTGCTACCACTGAGAACAGTCTAGATCCATCCTCTTTGGAACCCCCTTTCAGGTAGTTGAAAGCAGCTATCAAATCCCCCCCTCATTCTTCTCTTCTGCACACTAAGTAATCGCAGTTCCCTTCAGCCTCTCCTCATAAGTCATGTGCTCCAGCCCCCTAATCATTTTTGTTGCCCTCCGCTGGACTCTTTCCAATTTTTCCACATCCTTCTTGTAGTGTGGGGCCCAAAACTGGACACAGTACTCCAGATGAGGTCTCACCAATGCTGAATAGAGGGGAATTCATAGATTCTAGGACTGGAAGGGACCTCGAGAGGTCATCGAGTCCAGTCCCCTGCCCGCATGGCAGGACCAAATACTGTCTAGACCATCCCTGATAGACATTTATCTAACCTACTCTTAAATATCTCCAGAGATGGAGATTCCACAACCTCCCTAGGCAATTTATTCCAGTGTTTAACCACCCTGACAGTTAGGAACTTTTTCCTAATGTCCAACCTAGACCTCCCTTGCTGCAGTTTAAGCCCATTGCTTCTTGTTCTATCCTCAGAGGCTAAGGTGAACAAGTTTTCTCCCTCCTCCTTATGACACCCTTTTAGATACCTGAAAACTGCTATCATGTCCCCTCTCAGTCTTCTCTTTTCCAAACTAAACAAACCCAATTCTTTCAGCCTTCCTTCATAGGTCATGTTCTCAAGACCTTTAATCATTCTTGTTGCTCTTCTCTGGACCCTTTCCAATTTCTCCACATCTTTCTTGAAATGCGGTGCCCAGAACTGGACACAATACTCCAGCTGAGGCCTAACCAGAGCAGAGTAGAGCGGAAGAATGACTTCTCGTGTCTTGCTCACAACACACCTGTTAATACATCCCAGAATCATGTTTGCTTTTTTTGCAACAGCATCACACTGTTGACTCATATTTAGCTTGTGGTCCACTATAACCCCTAGATCCCTTTCTGCCGTACTCCTTCCTAGACAGTCTCTTCCCATTCTGTATGTGTGAAACTGATTTTTTCTTCCTAAGTGGAGCACTTTGCATTTGTCTTTGTTAAACTTCATCCTGTTTAACTCAGACCATTTCTCCAATTTGTCCAGATCATTTTGAATTATGACCCTGTCCTCCAAAGCAGTTGCAATCCCTCCCAGTTTGGTATCATCCGCAAACTTAATAAGCGTACTTTCTATGCCAATATCTAAGTCGTTAATGAAGATATTGAACAGAGCCGGTCCCAAAACAGACCCCTGCGGAACCCCACTCGTTATGCCTTTCCAGCAGGATTGGGAACCATTAATAACAACTCTCTGAGTACGGTTATCCAGCCAGTTATGCACCCACCTTATAGTAGCCCCATCTAAATTGTATTTGCCTAGTTTATCGATAAGAATATCATGCGAGACCGTATCAAATGCCTTACTAAAGTCTAGGTATACCACATCCACAGCTTCTCCCTTATCCACAAGACTCGTTATCCTATCGAAGAAAGCTATCAGATTGGTTTGACATGATTTGTTCTTTACAAATCCATGCTGGCTGTTCCCTGTCACCTTACCACCTTCCAAGTGTTTGCAGATGATTTCCTTAATTACTTGCTCCATTATCTTCCCTGGCACAGAAGTTAAACTAACTGGTCTGTAGTTTCCTGGGTTGTTTTTATTTCCCTTTTTATAGATGGGCACTATATTTGCCCTTTTCCAGTCTTCTGGAATCTCTCCCGTCTCCCATGATTTTTCCAAAGATAATAGCTAGAGGCTCAGATACCTCCTCTATTAGCTCCTTGAGTATTCTAGGATGCATTTCATCAGGCCCTGGTGACTTGCAGGCATCTAACTTTTCTAAGTGATTTTTAACTTGTTCTTTTTTTATTTTATCTTCTAAACCTACCCCCTTCCCATTAGCATTCACTATATTAGGCATTCCTTCAGACTTCTCGGTGAAGACCGAAACAAAGAAGTTTTGTGTGTTTACATATGACAGTGTCATCAACAGTCCCTGTCTAGGCTGTATGCCGATATCACGTACATGAACTGTGAACCCGGGACAGGCCGGTATTCATCTCTCTTTGAAATGTACCGTGAGTGGTGGAGGAACAAGCAAATGGCCTTATATTCATTCCTGTAGCTAAGAACCGGTGATGGACCTGCTTCACAGTCATCCGCATGACCTTTTGTTCCCTGAGGAACTCCCAGCTTCTCAAAGAGGACATGAAATTGTATAAAAGATCCTGGCGTCCTGATCCTGTTAATCTCAGCTCTGCTTAGGCTTCATCAGGGGAAGTTTGAGTCACAAGCCGGAGGTCCCAGTTACGCTGGGACGCCCTCAATATGAGCTTTGGACATTGGACTATAACCTATGAACTATTTCTAAAGGAACTCTCTGCAACTACAAAGCTCACCCTCTTCATGGTGAATCTGCCCCTCACGGGATTGAGCTCATGTTTGTGTGTATATTGATCTTGTAACCAGACGCTCTCTCTCTTTTGTTTTTTTAATAAAGTTTAGTTTAGTTAATAAGAATTGGCTGTAGTGTGTATTTGGGTAAGATCTGGACTATTCATTAACCTGGGAGGTGATGTGTCTGAGCCTTTGGGATTGGTAGAACCTTTTCTTTTATATGATGAAATACGATTTACAGACATTTTCATCGTATTTGACGTGGGTACCTGGCTGGGGGCCTGAGGCTGGGTCACTTTAAGGGAACTACGTTGTTTGGACGTCTGAGTAACAAGCTGTTTTGTGGTGGTTTGGTAAATCGAAGTATTGGAATATCCACCAGCTTCTGGGGGTTTGGCTGCCCCATTCGTTGCAGTTCACCCTAATTGAGTGACTATAGCTGGCCCCCACAAGGACTCCAGTCACCCCCCCCAACCCCCCTCCTGCCCCCTTTACAGCCCAGCTCCCTCCTGCCCACCCAACCCCCCCACAGCCCAGCTCTCCCCGCCTTGCTGCCCCCAACCCAGCCTTCCTGACCCCCATGGGAACAAGCCAACGACAACAAAAGAACCACTTCACGGTGGCAGGTGATTTCTGTATAAACCCAGCATTTCTGTATAAAAACCAGAGATGGACAGACAGAACGACAACATGGCAGCGGGGGGGAGGGGGGGGATTCCACGCACCCCCCCAGGCCGCTGTGCATAAGGCACCAAAAAGGAAGATCCACCCCCCCCCCCCATCCCCAGCAGGGACCCCCAGCCCCTGGGGGGGAGGGTGGAGAAGGCATCCAGGGGTGTCAAACTCCCTCCCCCTCAACGTACCAAGCCCCTCCCGCTCAGAGCTCCCCGGGGTCATGAGCTGCATGCCTGGTGGGGGGGCTGGGTTGTTTCATCATCTCTTCCTCCTCCTCCTCTTCCTGGGCTCCCTCGTCACCCTTCCTCCCTGTCCAGACCTCGCTCAGACACCCTGTGGGGGCAGAGAGTAGTTAATCGGCCCGGGGCCTGCCCTCCTTGGCTGAAAAAGCAGCTGCCTCTGGGGTGGGGCAGCAGCCAACCCAACAGCGGGGGAAGGGGATTAGGCAGAACAGAAAAATCGCCTGTGTGTTCAGAGAGCCCAGGGCTGGGCTAGCGGGGGCTGCGGGTTGGGAGTGAGGGGCACCGGCAGAGCTGGGGGGGGGCAGGGCTGGGCTAGCGGGGGCTGTGGGTCGGGACTGAGGGGCACCGGCAGAGCTGGGGGGGGTTGGGCCGGGCTGGCAGGGGCTGTGGATTGGGACTGAGGGGCACCGGCAGGGCTGGGGGGCGGCAGGGCTGGGCTAGCAGGGGCTGCGGGTCGGGAGTGAGGGGCACCGGCAGAGCTGGGAGGGGGGCAGGGCTGGGCTAGCGGGGGCTGTGGGTCGGGACTGAGGGGCACCGGCAGAGCTGGGGGGGGTTGGGCTGGGCTGGCAGGGGCTGTGGGTCGGGACTGAGGGGCACCGGCAGGGCTGGGGGCGGCAGGGCTGGGCTAGCAGGGGCTGCGGGTCGGGAGTGAGGGGCACCGGCAGAGCTGGTGGGGTGGGGGTGGGGTTTAACACACCTTTCTCTCCAGGCGCCAGCACGTGCCCTTCGCACAGGAAGGCTGCCAGCGCCGTCTCCTGGTGGTGGAAGTACCAGTCCTCCAGCACGGCCTCGAATTGCTCCAGCATCGTCTCGCACTGCGGGGAGAGGGGAGAAGGTCAGAAGGGCCCAGTAACCCCCCACCCGCACAGCCCAGCCCAGAGACCCCGGCCCCTGCGGCCCCCCGGGTGGAAACCAGTCGCTTGCGTGTCCCAGAGAGGCGCCGGGCTGGCCTGGAAGCCCCCAGGAGGAGACGCCCTCCAGCGCTGCAGAACCTGGGCCCCAAGGCCGATTCACCCGGGTTGGGAACGATCTGGGGTTTGGTCGGCCCCAGGGCGTGAGAGAGATGGGGGGCAGGGCGAGATCTCCCCACCTGGGATGCACCTGTGAGAAGCAGCCTCGTGAGGGCTGGTCATCCCCACCCACCATCGGTCCAGTAACGGACGTGGGTCCCCCAGCTCGTCTCGCTTGTTTCTCATGGGAATTAGTCTGGCTTCGGCTTCCGGCTGCTAGTTCTCGTCCTGACGCTGCGCAGAACCCACTGCCCCCCCCGACTCGTCACCCCACAAACTCGCCTGCTGCTTCAGCTGCGTCACCTCCACCGACGGCTCGTCCCAGAGCTCCAGGGGGATCCCCAGATCCACCTTCACCCCCTTGTTCACCAGGTTCTTCAGGGTGTTCATGGTCTGGCTCTGACCCTGCGGGGAGAGAGGAGAACCCAGGAGTCCTTGGCTGCCAAATCCCTCCCTCCATTCAAACCCACCAGCCCCCACTCCCCTCCCAGAGCCAGGGAGAGAACCCAGGCGTCCTGGCTCCCAGCCCCCCCTGCTCTGACCCACCAGCCCCCACTCCCCTCCCAGCGCCGGGGAGAGAACCCAGGAGTCCTGGCTCCCAGCCCCCCCTGCTCTAACCCACCAGCCCCCACTCCCCTCCCAGCGCCAGGAGAGAACCCAGGCGTCTGGGCTCCCAGCCGTACCTTGGCATACCGCAGGCTGCCCGGGCGCTCGGCGTGGACGCTGTAATGCAGGAATCGCTCACACACAGTTTCTAGGGCCTCGGCCAGTCGGGTTTCCCTAGGCAGACAGAAGGGGGGGTGAGGAGTTGCGGGGGGGGGGGAGGGGAAATCAGAGTTGTCACAAAGCGCTTTCAGTCTAAAACCCCCATCGCAGCTGGTCGGACTGGAGCCAGGATCGGGGCCCTGGTCTGGGTCCAGATCCACGTTGGGGCCCGGATCCCGGCGGGAGCGGGGGAGGAGCATCTCTCGAGCCAGCATTATTTTCCCCGAAGTAAATCGCCCCAAACAAACCGGTTTTGTGCAAAGGGTGAAATTTAAATCCCAGAAACTGAACCAATTTGGATGGAAATCTCCAAGGTTTGGTTAAAAAATAAATAATAAGATTTGCTTTTGGATGTTGGAAAAAAAACAAAACAAAACGAAAAAAAGAACATTCTGGGATTTGGGTCAAAAGAAAATTGGGTTTCTGGGACTCCCGACATGCCGAGGGCCCAGTTCTACTGAGCGCTCGGGGGCCGGGGTGGGGGTGTGGGGGGGGTGTTAATTCAGTCTAGGCTCTAGGACACAGGTTATGGTTCCAGGCTGTGCAGATTCTTGAGACGTCTCCCTGCTGGGGTCCCCCCCGTCCCCCGCTCGTTAAATAACCTCAGGTACGTTTACGGGACGGACAAAGAGGTGCCGCGTGCGGAGCAGGGTCGGAGGCGAACGGCCAGCCGGGGTGCGCGGGCCTTTGGGAGCAGCCAATTGGTGTACGCTGCCTGTGGCGGCTGAGAGGGCCACATCACAGGGACCCAGGCGACCTGCCTCCCAGCCCCCCTGCTCTAACCCACCAGCCCCCACTCCCCTCCCAGAGCCGGGGTGAGAACCCAGGAGTCCTGGCTCCCAGCCCCCCCACACTTACGAGGTGTTGTATTGGATGCGTCTCTTCCGCTTGCCCGAGTCCAGCACCTGCCCCAGCTCCAGCACCTCCTTGGAGCGGCCGCTCTGCGCCAGGCTCTCCTGCAGCTCCAGGCTCAGGTACTTGCACACTGCCGGGGGGGGGGGGGGAGAAACAGGTGGTCAGCAGCCGCCCGCCTGGCCCGTATGCCCCCATCCATGGCCACACAGCCGCATGCCCATCCACTGGGGCCATCCCTGGTCCCTATAGCCCCATAGGGGCGGCCTGGTCACCTCTCCTACCCTGACAGAGCCAGGCCTTGCTTGGCTTGCATAGCATGGCTGTGCCCCCTCTCCTTGCCTGGGCCTTGCAGCCCCTCCCTGGTCCATATAGCCCCATACAGACCATATGAGTATCTGGGGAGAGCTCGACTCTGTGCACTAAGCCAACCTGCCCCCTGATTAGCTGGCACAGCCCTGCAGGCCCTGCCCCTGGTCCCTATAGCCCCATATGTGACAAACTGGGACTGTTCTTACTGTGGTCTGTGAATGCTGACAGGGGAGTGTGGCTGGGATAGTCTGCAATGGGGGGATGGGAGACTGACCTAGGGAGAATACCTGAGCATGAAACATGAGAACCCAGGAGGGGGCTGGGGCCAGGTGACACCTTTGCCCGGGAAACTGAACAAAGGCTGTGGGAGGGGTCGCTGAAGGCAGAGTCTGGGAAGCTGGCTGGTGAGGTGGCTGGGAGGCAGGGAGGGCTCTGACCTCCGGAGGGGGGCTGGGGTGCCCGAGGACCCCAAGATGGACCTAACTGAGGGGTATCCTGTGGTCTGCGCCTGCAAGACCTGTCTTGGACTGTATTCCCGTCGTCTAAATAAACCTTCTGCTTTACTGGCTGGCTGAGAGTCATGGTGAATCGCAGGACGCCGGGGGGTGCAGGGCCCTGAGTCCCCCCATACTCCGTGACAACTGGTGGCAGCGGTGGGATCTACTGCACCCCGTGGACGGCGCTTCCTGCAGTAAGTGACTGGGGAGAAGTAAAACGAAGGGGGATTGACGGGGACCGGGCGTGCTGAAGAGTCAGAGAGAGACGGTTATCACCCCTGGGAGTGTGTGACCAGCGAGAAGGACTTTTGCAGTAACAGGGTCCCTCGGGGGATCGCAGCGAGTGGTCCCAGGGGCGGAGGAGTCTGCAGCTCGACCCTGGCAGAGAGGTGGTGACCTCGAGAAGGGCTGGCACACTAGGGGTCTCCCTGGAAACTGTGGGGAGCGGTGAGCACACAGGCCTGTGAGTGGCCAGCAGGAAGATGTATGCCAAGCGGCTTAAGAGCGACCTGGTGGAGCTGTGCAAGCAGAGGGGGGTGCGCGTTGGGAGGCTCACCAAAGAACAGCTCATTGCCCAGCTGGAGAAGGGAGATCGCGCGAATGAACTGATCCCTGTCTCGGAGGGAAGCAGCCTGGCAGATGCAGCGCAGGCCCCCGTGTCTGTCCCAGCTGGGAGTGGTCAGCCGGCTGCTGAGGGCTTCCCGAGACCCCTCCTTCCTATGCCTAGGGGAAGGGTGGGGAGGAGCCCAGCAAATACCGAGGGCGCAGTGACCCCCCCGGCCAGCAGGGGATCCTCCCGGCAACGCTCGCCGGCCAGCAGGGGATCCTCCCGGCCACGCGCGCCATCCGTGGAGCGGAATGGGCTGGAATGGGAGAAAGAGCTAAAACTGAGAGAGCTGGAGGATCGTGAACACCAGAGACAGCATGAAGAGAGACAGAGGCATCATGAACGGGAGGAGAATGAGAGACAGCGTCAGCAGGAACTGGAGCTGGCGAGGCTGAAGGGCCGTGAGACCCCGGCTGCGGTGAGTGAGGGGGGACCCAGGACTGCACGGAGCTTTGATAAGTGCATCCTGGCCCCGCGTAAGGAGGGGGAGGACATGGATGACTTCCTGGATGCCTTTGAGACGGCCTGCGAGCTACACCAGGTTGATCCTGCGGACAGACTCCGGGTTCTCACCCCCTTACTGGACCCCAAAGCCGTGGCATTGTACCGCCAACTGGAAGAGGCGGAGAAAGGGGACTACGAACTATTCAAAAAGGCCCTGCTACGTGAGTTTGGGCTGACTCCTGAGATGTACCGGGAAAGGTTCCGGAGTCAGGATAAAACCCCTGAGATCTCATATCTGCAACTAGCCGTCCGCATGGAAGGATACGCCAGCAAGTGGGCTGATGGGGCCCAGACAAAGGAGGACCTGGTTAGACTGCTGGTACTGGAGCAACTGTATGAGCGGTGCCCATCTGACCTGAGGCTGTGGTTGGTGGACAAAAAGCCAGAGAACCCGCGACATGCAGGCCGGCTGGCCGATGAGTTTGTAAAGAGCCGGTCAGGGGATAACAGGGAGGAGTCCCAAAGGAACAGTCCCACCACAACGCAGAGAGAGAGTCACCATGGGACCTCCCAGCGGGAAAATATGGAAAACCCCCATCAAAGGGGAACATCCGGCGTCAGGGCCGTCCGACCCACTCGAGGGGACCCATGGAACATGGGCTGCTATCACTGTGGCCAAAGAGGCCACATACGGGCCCAGTGCCCCAGGCTCAGGGACGGACTGAGCAGACCAAACCCACAGAGGGTTGACTGGGTAGAGACCCAGCCAGGCGAGAGGCAGCACTCCCAGGGAAGGGGGGCTGGCAGAGTACCACCTGCTAAGGAGGGAGGAGAGCTCCAGGCCAGCTCCTCGGGGGGGCTGGATGCTCCAGACTCAGGGTTTTTGGTTTATACGGTGGGCGCGGGGCGGTCCCTCCGGAGAGAGTACCTTGTTCCCCTGGAGGTGGATGGGAGGAAGGTCGATGGATACTGGGATACGGGCGCAGAGGTGACGCTGGCCCGGCCCGAGGTGGTGCCCCCAGATCAGGTGGTGCCCAACACCTACCTGACTCTGACAGGGGTGGGCGGGACACCAGTCAAAGTGCCCGTGGCGAGGGTACACCTGAAGTGGGGGGCCAAGGAGGGCCCCAAGGACGTGGGGGTACACCCGTATTTGCCCACTGAGGTGTTGATGGGGGGGGACCTGGAGGACTGGCCAAGCAACCCCCAGAATGCACTGGTTGTGACCCGTAGTCAGAGCCGGCGAGGAGCACTGCGCCCTGGCCTTGGGGAGGGTGCCTTGCCCGAGGCGCAGGACCCTAACCTGGTGGGGAGGGAACACCCAGGGACACGGCTCAGGGAGGCTGCGGCTTCAGACCCAGCCGGCGAGAGAGAGCAGGTGGCCATCCCTGTCCCAGCTGCTGAGTTCCAGGCCGAGGTGCAGAAAGATCCCTCCTTGCGGAAGATAAGGGACCTGGCCGACCTCGGTGCGGTACAGACCATGGGGAGAGGTGGCCGGAAAAGGTTTCTGTGGGAGAAGGGGTTCCTGTACCGAGAATGGGCTCCCCCAGGGAAAATGGAGTCAGGGGGGATCAGGAGGCAGCTGGTGGTACCCCAGAAGTATCGCCGCCAGCTGCTGTACCGGGCCCATGACACCCCCCTCTCAGGGCACCAGGGAACCTGGCGTACCCAGCAGAGGCTGCTACGGAGCTTTTACTGGCCTGGGGTCTTTGTTACTGTCCGGCAGTACTGCCAATCCTGTGACCCCTGTCAGAGGGGGAGGAAGGCCCGGGACAAGGGGAAAACGGCTTTAGTCGGACCCTTGCCCAGCATAGAGGAGCCTTTCCGGAGGGTGGCCAAGGTTAAAAGGGGGGCTCTGAACCAAGAGAGCCCGAAGCACAGACCTCCAGACTGGAGCGCTGGGAGAAGACCCCAGCCCAGTTGGAACCCCAGGGGTATTGGGGTGGGAAAAGGGCACAGGCCGCATAAACCTTCCCACATGTGAACTACGAGTGCCAGCGAGCACCCCCGACCTAAGGGGGGGGGCGTGAAACTGGAGGGGCCTGGTGTAATTCTCACCAAGGAATGGGAGGGATGCTGGGGCATCCATGGGAACGGGGGTAGGTTCGAACTTCCCCGGGTCACTGGCTGCAGTGACCCCGCTCAGTTCGGTCTCGAAGGGGGGAGAGATGTGACGAACTGGGACTGTTCTTAGTGTGGTCTTTGAATGCTGACAGGGGACTGTAGCTAGGATAGTCTGCATTGGGGGATGGGAGACTGACCTAGGGAGAATACCTGAGCATGAAACATGAGAACCCAGGAGGGGGCTGGGGCCAGGTGACACCTTTGCCCGGGAAACTGAACAAAGGCTGTGGGAGGGGTCGCTGAAGGCAGAGTCTGGGAAGCTGGCTGGTGAGGTGGCTGGGAGGCAGGGAGGGCTCTGACCTCCGGAGGGGGGCTGGGGTGCCCGAGGACCCCAAGATGGACCTAACTGAGGGGTATCCTGTGGTCTGCGCCTGCAAGACCTGTCTTGGACTGTATTCCCGTCGTCTAAATAAACCTTCTGCTTTACCGGCTGGCTAAGAGTCATGGTGAATCGCAGGACACCGGGGGGTGCAGGGCCCTGAGTCCCCCCATACTCCGTGACACCATACAGACCGGTCTCTATAGTCCCATACAGACCATATGAGTATCTGGGGAGAGCTCGACTCTGTGCACCAAGCCAGCCTGCCCCCTGATTAGCTGGCACAGCCCTGCAAGCCCTGCCCCTGGTCCCTATAGCCCCATACGGACCGGTCTCTATAGTCCCATACGGACCATATGAGTATCTGGGGAGAGCTCGACTCTGTGCACCAAGCCAGCCTGCCCCCTGATTAGCTGGCACAGCCCTGCAAGCCCTGCCCCTGGTCCCTATAGCCCCATACGGACCGGTCTCTATAGTCCCATACGGACCATATGAGTATCTGGGGAGAGCTCGACTCTGTGCACCAAGCCAGCCTGCCCCCTGATTAGCTGGCACAGCCCTGCAAGCCCTGCCCCATGTCCCTATAGCCCCATACAGACCATATGAGTATCTGGGGAGAGCTCGACTCTGTGCACCAAGCCAGCCTGTCCCCTGATTAGCTGGCACAGCCCTGCAGACCCTGCCCCTGGTCCCTATAGCCCCATACGGACCGGTCTCTATAGTCCCATACGGACCATATGAGTATCTGGGGAGAGCTCGACTCTGTGCACCAAGCCAGCCTGCCCCCTGATTAGCTGGCACAGCCCTGCAGGCCCTGCCCCTGGTCCCTATAGCCTCATACAGACCGGTCCCCATAGCCCCAGGCAGGGCACATGGCCCCTTTAAGAGCCCCTCCCGCCCTTTACCTTCGCAGGGGGTGGGCCGCCTCTCGTCCTCCCCGTGCCCCGCCCCCTGCCCCGGCGCCCCGAGCAGCAGCAGCCCCAGCAGGGGGAGCCACATGGCTGCGCCTCCGGCCCGGCAGGGAAACAGCGGCGCTGGCCCTTTAAGGGGGAGCTGGCACCGAGCATGCGCATTTAGCGCCTCGCGGGGGTGGCCAGCGCATGCGCGTAAGACGCCTCGATCCGTCGGGGAGGAGCGAGGCGCATGCGCAACAGGGGGGTGGGGCTGGGAACAGCACTGTAGCGTCGCTTGGTTTAACAAAGGACCGGGACTGCGCATGCGCATCGTAAGCCACCGGCCAGGGGGAAAAAACAACGGCGCATGCGTATTAAAGCGCCTGCGTAATATAACATTCCCTCAGCCCAATGTTGCGCATGCTCGGTAGACTGAATCAACGCGCGGTACGCAGGCGGCGTCGCGGCTGTCAGAACCCACGCATGCGCATTGCAGTCTTTCTTCTATCCGCGCTTGCGCAGTGCCCTCTCTAGGCGCCGGTCAGTCTCCGGCGCTGGCCCCGCCCCTCGGTTGCTCGGGTCCTGGCAGGGGTGTAGTGAGGGGGCGGCGAGGCGCGGGCTCGAGGGGCGGGGAGCGGCCGGGCTCGGGGGGGGGGCGGGTGAGAGATCGGCGGGGAGAGGATCGGGGCCCGGCGGTCTCAGCGGGGACCGGGGCTGCCTCAGGGCGATGGGCGGGGACTGTGCATCTGCCAGGACTGGGAGGAGGCGGGGCGGGAGCAAGATGGCGGCGGCGGAGGACAGCGGGGAGCGGGAGTGAGAGGTGAGCGGGGAGGAGGGGGCCAGTGGGGGGCGCGAGCCGGGGTCGGGCTGGAGGGCTGGCGGGGGGGCGCGAGGCGGGGTCGGGCGGGGGGGCGCGAGGCGGGGTCGGGGGCTGGTGGGGGGGCGCGAGGCAGGGTCGGGCAGGGGGGCTGGCGGGGGGGCGCGAGCCGGGGTCGGGCGGGCGGGGGCTGGCGGGGGGGCGCGAGGCGGGGTCGGGGGCTGGTGGGGGGGCGCGAGGCAGGGTCGGGCGGGCGGGGGCTGGCGGGGGGGCGCGAGCCGGGGTCGGGGGGGGGGGCTGGCGGGGGGGCGCGAGGCGAGGTCGGGCAGGGGGGCTGGCGGGGGGGCGCGAGGCGGGGTCGGGCGGGCGGGGGCTGGCGGGGGGGCGCGAGGCGGGGTCGGGCGGGCGGGGGCTGGCGGGGGGGCGCGAGCCGGGGTCGGGCTGGGGGGCTGGCGGGGGGGCGCGAGCCGGGATCGGGGTGGGGGGCTGGCGGGGGGGCGCGAGCCGGGATCGGGTGGGGGGGGGGCTGGCGGGGGGGCGCGAGCCGGGATCGGGTGGGGGGGGGCTGGTGGGGGGGCGCGAGCCGGGTTCGGGTGGGGGGGGGGCTGGTGGGGGGGGCGCGAGCCGGGGTCGGGCGGGCGGGGGCTGGTGGGGGGGCGCGAGCCGGGTTCGGGCTGGGGGGGGCTGGCGGGGGGGCGCGAGGCGGGTTCGGGCGGGCGGGGGCTGGCGGGGGGGCGCGAGGCGGGGTCGGGCGGGCGGGGGCTGGTGGGGGGGGGGCGCGAGCCGGGTTCGGGTGGGGGGGGGCTGGTGGGGGGGCGCGAGCCGGGGTCGGGCGGGCGGGGGCTGGCGGGGGGGCGCGAGCCAGGTTCGGGCTGGTGGGGGGGGGCGCGAGCCGGGATCGGGCAGGGGGGCTGGCGGGGGGGGGCGCGAGCCGGGGTCGGGCGGGCGGGGGCTGGCGGGGGGGGCGCGAGCCGGGTTCGGGCTGGGGGGTGGCTGGCGGGGGGGCGCGAGCCGGGATCGGGCAGGGGGGCTGGCGGGGGGGGGGCGTGAGCCGGGGTCGGGCAGGGGGGCTGGCGGGGGGGCACGAGCCTGGATCGGGGGGGGGGCTCTCGTCCTGGGCCTGGCACTGGGGTTTCCGGGCTCCGGGTGCGAGGGAGGCGCAGCCTCGGGCAGCTCCCTCCTGGTGTCCCCCCCCCCGGCCCATTTCTCACCCCTGCCCCCCCCCCCCCCCCCCCAGGTGGCAGCGGGGGCCGGCGGGACCGGGACCGGGACCGGGATGGCGGAGGAGAAGAAGCTGAAGCTGAGCCACACGCTGCTGCCGGCCGAGTCCATGAAGGTGATGGCGGAGGCCATGGGCATCGCCCAGGTGCCCGAGGAGACCTCCCAGCTGCTGGCCGACGAGGTCAGCTACCGCATCAAGGAGATCGCCCAGGTATGGGGGGGGCCCCCACGCAGCCCCCCCGTGCATCCCCTGCCCTGGGGGGAGCCCCTGACAACCCCCCCAGCCGTCCCTCACACACGCTGTCCGTACCTACGCCCACCCCCAGAGAAAATCCCCCACGCCCCAAGGTGTGGCCCCATCCCGGCCCTAGGAGAACCCCAGTCCCCCTACACTCGAACCCTCCTCCCCTCCCCCCGCTCTGCTCCCACCCTCGCCTTCCCAGGGGCCCTTGGGGCGAAGAGGGACCGCCCCTGTTGTGGTAGCCTGCCCCCCACATGACACAGACACCCCCCCATCTCCCCACAGGATGCCCTGAAGTTCATGCACATGGGCAAACGCCGGAAGCTGACCACGGGCGACGTGGACTACGCCTTGAAACTGAAAAACGTGGAGGTAACGGGGTGGGGGGGCCCCCTGCTCCAGCCCCTGCAGCTGAGGAGCTGGCGGGGCAGGGGGCCGTGGTGTTGTGTCTGGGGGGCAGGGTCTGGGCTGGTTGGGCTCCATGCTAGGGGGCCCCTTGCTCTAAGGGTTGGGCGTCTCTGGCCTTGGCGGGTGGGTCCTGCAGCTCAGGGTGTTTCTGGGTGGGGGCACGCGCCTGGGGAGGGTGGGCTGTGCGGGGGGGCCCGTGAGCTTTGGGGGGGTCCCTCCCAAGGCCCGGCAGCCTGCCGGTCGCCGGGGCGAGACCCGCGTGATGTGTAGGGAGTTCATTTCCGGCATGGATACGTCTGTTCCCGAGAACGGGGCATGGTGCCTGGGGGCGGCTGGCGAGCCCCTCCCTGACGGGCCCGGTGTGTATTGCACCCGGGGCCGTTCCTGTCGGTACATAAAGACGCGGAGCCAGGCCAGACTTAACGTCCAGGCCAGGCGCGGCCTGAGGCCTTACACAGCCAAGGGGACCCAGAGAAGTCTCCGCGGGGGGACCTCCTGGGGCCCCAGCCAATACTCTGTCCTGGCCTGAAGGCAGAGTGGTGGGCCGAGGTTTCATCCTTCGGCAAACCGGTCCGTGGCGGCGCCGCAACCAGGTCTCAGAGCCGTGTCCCCCCCTCTCCCCCACAGCCGCTGTACGGCTTCCACGCCCAGGAGTTCATCCCCTTTCGCTACGCCAGCGGGGGCGGGCGGGAGCTCTACTTCTACGAGGAGAAGGAAGTGGATCTGAGCGACATCATTAACACGCCGCTGCCCCGCGTCCCGCTGGACGTCTGCCTCAAAGGTGGGGGCGCCGTGGGGGGAGGGCGTTCGGGGGGCGGGCGTGCCAAGGAAGGGAAGACGTGCCAGCTCTCACCCTCCTCCGCTTCCTTTCAGCTCACTGGCTCAGCATCGAAGGCACCCAGCCCGCCATCCCCGAGAACCCGCCCCCAGGTGAGTTGCGGGTCTGGGCACAGCGCCCGCTCTGGTGCGCCACGGGGAACCGGACCTTCTGCTTCCGGTGCATTGTGTTCTGTCTGTGGGCTTGGCCTGACCGACCGCTCAGCACTAAGCAACCCGACAGACGAGCTTTTCCGGGTGATGCCCGTGACGCTCCCCAGAATTCGGCTGTTCAAAAGTTGGAGAAATGCCCTTGGTGGAGCCCTGTGCCCCGCCCCAGAGGTGGCTGCATCTCAGCGCCGGACGAGGGGTCCCTGTGTCACCAGCCTCCCCGCCCCAGAGGTGGCTGCATCTCAGTGCCGGGAGAGGGTCCCCGTACGAACAGCCGCACACGTGAGGGGCTGGCTCGTGACCCTGCTCCGTGTCTCTCTCCAGCCCCCAAGGAGCAGCAGAAAGCGGAGGCTACGGAGCCGCTGAAATCCACAAAGCCCGGACAGGAGGAGAACGGCCCCCTGAAGGGCCAAGGGCAGAGCGCAGCCGCCCCGGATGGCAAAGGTGGGCGGGGGGGGCAGCGGGGCCAGGAGAGGGAGGGGCTCCTAGGGGCCAGGGGGCGGGGAGGCAGAGCAGTGTTAGCGGGGGGGGGAAAGGGTGGGAGCTGGGGGGTGCCTCCATGTCAATATGGAGGGGGGCAGCTAGTGGGGGAGCGACTCTGGGCTGTCTAATGCCCCCCGTGCTGGATCAGGCGGGGCTATGTCCCAGGGGGCGGGGCTCTGCTCACACCCTGCCCCCCCAGGGAAGGAGAAGGAGGCCCCTGTGCTGGAGGGGGCAGAGCTATGTCCCAGGGGGCGGAACTCTGCTCACACCCTGCCCCCCCAGGGAAGGAGAAGAAGGCCCCTGTGCTGGAGGGGGCGGGGCTATGTCCCAGGGGGCGGGGCTCTGCTCACACCCTGCCCCCCTAGGGAAGGAGAAGGCCCCTGTGCTGGAGGGGGCGGGGCTATGTCCCAGGGGGCGGGGCTCTGCTCACACCCTGCCCCCCCAGGGAAGGAGAAGAAGGCCCCTGTGCTGGAGGGGGCGGGGCTATGTCCCAGGGGGCGGGGCTCTGCTCACACCCTGCCCCCCCAGGGAAGGAGAAGAAGGCCCCCGTGCTGGAGGGGGCCCCGCTGAAGCTGAAGCCGCGCAGTATCCATGAGCTGTCGGTGGAGCAGCAGCTGTACTACAAGGAGATCACCGAGGCCTGCGTGGGCTCCTGCGAGGCCAAGAGAGCCGTGAGTGCCCCCCCTCTTCTCCCCCCCCACGGGTGCCTGCTGGCCTGTCCCCCCACAGAGCCTGTGCGACAGGGCCCCCGCCCCCGGGCCCCCCAGCGCTGACGGGCCGCTCGCTCTCTCTGCCCCCCCAGGAGGCCCTGCAGAGCATCGCCACCGACCCCGGGCTCTACCAGATGTTACCTCGCTTCAGCACCTTCATCTCCGAAGGGGTAAGGGGGGGGCCGGGCCGAGCCCCCCCAGGTGTGATCCCTGACCCCCGTCTGTCCCCTCTAGGCTGGGGGGGGACCCATGGGGGGGTGGGGAGCTGGGTGAGCCCCCCAGGCTGTGACTCTCCCTGCCCCCTGTAGGCTGGGGAGCCCTGTGGGGGGGTGGGGAGCTGGGCCAGCCCCCCAGCGCTGTCCCCCTGACCAGGTCTCCCCCCCAGGTGCGTGTGAATGTGGTGCAGAATAACCTGGCGCTGCTCATCTACCTGATGCGGATGGTGAAGGCGCTGATGGACAACCCCACCCTGTACCTGGAGAAATACGTGAGTGGCCGCCTGGACGCCGGGGTCCTGGCTCGGCTTTATGGGGCGGGGGGGCTGGGAGCCGGGACTCCTGGGTTCTCTTCCCTCTGCGAGCCCTGATGGGCAGCGGGAGGCGGGGGCTGGGTCCTGGCAGCGGCTAACCCCTCTCCCCCTGCGCCCACCCCCGCAGCTGCACGAGCTGATCCCGGCTGTGATGACCTGTATCGTGAGCCGGCAGCTCTGCCTGCGGCCGGACGTGGACAATCACTGGGCCCTGCGGGACTTCGCCGCCCGCCTCATCGCCCAGATCTGCAAGAACTTCAGCACCACCACCAACAACATCCAGTCCCGCATCACCAAGACCTTCACCAAGGTGGGGCGGGGCCTGGGGGAGGGGCAGGGCCTGGGGAGAGGGGCAGGGCCTAGCACCACCACCAATATCCAGTCCTGCATCACCAAGACCTTCACCTTTGGGGGGGGGGGCTGGGGGCGCAGGACTCACCCCCCTTTGTCCCCGCAGAGCTGGGTGGACGAGAAGACGCCCTGGACCACACGGTACGGCTCCATCGCCGGGCTGGCCGAGCTGGGTCACGACGTGAGTGAGACCCCGGGCCCGTGAGGGAGAAGGGGGCTCCCGGGGGTGGCGGTGGGGGGGACGGCCCCTGGGGCATGCTGGGAGGGGCGGGGTGGGGGTGGCCTCCCAGCTGACAGCTCCTCTTCCCAGGTGATCAAGACCCTGATCCTGCCGCGGCTGCAGGTGGAGGGCGAGCGGGGTGCGCGGCATCGTGGAGGGGCCGGTTGTCAGCAACATCGACAAGATCGGGGCCGACCACGTCCAGAGTCTGTTGCTGGTGAGCGCTGGGGAGGGGGGGCGTGGCCTGGGGTCGGGGGTGTGGTCTGGAGTGGGGGGCGTGGCCTGGGGGCTCCGTATTTGGGGGTGCAACTTAGTATCTCCTTCCAACTCCCCTCCTGCTCTCAACTTCCCTGGGGCCCCTCCTACTTCCTGGGCTCTGCTCCTTTCTCTCTGGTCCCGCCCAGTCCATGAGGCTCTGCCCCTTTCTCATGGGCTCCTCCCCCATCTGGTTCCTCCCGGTCAATGAGGCCCCACCCCTTTCTGGACCTTCCCACTTCCTGGGGTTCCACCTCTTCTCTCTGGCTCCGCCCAGTCCATGAGACTCTGCCCCTTTCTGGTCGGTCCCACTGCCTGGGGCTCCGCCCCTTTCTCCTGGGCCCCTCCCACTCTCTCCACATCTCCTCCCCCACCTCCTTGGTGGCTTGCCAGGTTCCCGCTCACCTCTCCCCTCCGCCCGCCCCGCAGAAGCACTGCGCCCCGGTGCTGGCCAAGATCCGCCCGCCGCCCGACAACCAGGACTCGTACAAGGCCGACTACGGCTCCCTGGGCTCCCTGCTCTGCACTCACGTGGTGAAAGCCCGGGCGCAGGCCGCCATGCAGGCCCAGCAGGTCAACCGCACCACCCTCACCATCACCCAGGTACAGGGGGCGGCTGGCTCCTCGCTCTGGGGAGGGGCGGGCGGTACCTGGCTGTGGGGGGGGGCAGCAGGCTCACAGGGGGACAAGGCATGGTCTGGAACCGGGAGCTGGGGGGCAGAGGATGTCATGGGGGGCAGGGAGCTGATTCTGTGGTGGGGATCCAGGTGGAGGGGGGCAGAGGTCAGTGGGGAGGGACCTAGGAGGGGCAGGTTGGTGAGAGTCCGTGGGGGGGCAGGAGGAGGGGGGTTCCTGTGGGCACTGCGAGGGAGAAGGCTGTGGGGCTGAGGCCTGTATTTGGGGGGGGGGTGGCAGGGGCACGGGGAGGGTACTGGGGGGGGTTTGTCTGACCACGTCTGTCCGTCTTCCCCCGGCAGCCCCGCCCGACGCTGACCCTGTCCCAGGCCCCCCAGGGTCCCCCGCGGGCCCCGAGCATCATCAAAGTGCCCAGCTCCATCACGCTGCCCGTGCAGACCCTGGTGTCCGGCCGCCCCTCCACCCCCACCCAGCCCTCCCCGCCCCCCACCAAGTACATTGTCATGTCCTCCGCCTCCGGCAGCAGCGCCTCCCAGCAGGTAGGGGGGGGGACATTTTCGCTACAGCGCAGTGGTCAGCTGCGGCCCTGTGCCACTCCTGCCTCAGTTTCCCCGCTCCGCAGCCCAGCTCTGACCCCGCCGGGGGCTGGCACGCTCCTGCCCTTAGCCGGGGCGTCGGGGAGCCCCCTTCCCAGCCTGCGCTGCCCCTCGGCCCCCACATCCTCTCCTCCGGATCCCTCCTCTCAGAGCTGTCTGGTGTCCAGCCCATCAGGATCAGCTGCCCTGGGAGGGGCCTGGGGGGCAGGCTGGCATGAGGAGGGGGGCTCTCCTATACTGCCCTGGGGGGCAGGCTGGCGAGGGGGGGCTCCCCCATATTGCCCTGGGGGGCAGGCTGGCATGAGGGGAGGGGGATTTCCCCCTTACTGCCCTGGGCGAGGGAGGTGGGGGGAGGGCATGCCCCCATGCTGCCCTGAGAGGGTCCTGAGGGGCAGGTGGGGGTGGGGGGAAGGGTAGGGTTCCCCCATGCTGCCCTGGGTGGATCCTGGGGGGCAGGCTGGCGTGGGGGGGGGTCTGTCCCCCCCCCCCCCCAGCTGACCCCCGTGCCTGTCATTCGCAGGTGATCACCTTCAGCAGCAGCCCCCTGGGCACGGCCAGCTCCCCCGTCAGCACCACGGCGGCCGGGGTGCAGCCCGTGGTGAAGCTGGTCTCCACGGCCCAGACGGCGCCCAGCGCCACAGTGACGGGCAGCCTGCAGAAGTACATCGTGGTCTCGCTGCCGCCCCCGGGCGAGGGGGGCAAAGCGGGGGGGCCCCAGCTCTCCCCCTCGGCCCCGCCGGGTCTGGCGCTGCCCGGCCTGGCTCCCGCTGCCACCATCAAGCAGGAGCCTGGCGACAGCCCCCAAGCCCCCCCCGGCACCCCCAGCCCCTTCGGCAAAGCCAACGGGACGCAGGGGGGCGTGGCCGGGTCGCCCCAGCCCTCCCAGTGACCCCGGCCACAGGGACACCCCCACCCCCACAGTGCCCCCAGGGCTGGGGTCGGTGATGTGTGTGTGTGTGTGTGTGTGAGTTAGTGAGTGAGTGAGAGGGGGGGATCTGACCCCATTCCCCCCGGTGGCGTGTGGGACCGGCTGCAGCGGTAGCAAAGGCCAGCGGGGGGCGCCAGAGGCTAACGGATCGGCGCCCCCCTGCAGTACCCGGCCTGGCTGGAGTGGGGGGGTGACAAGGGGGCTGCCCCCCCCCGTGTACATAGCTGTGAATACCGCGCTGTAAACCCGCTAACTCCCAATAAACCAGCCCTGCCCTCATCTCTGCACCGGGCCTGTCTGTTCCGCCGGGGAGCCCAGGAGTCCTGGCCCCCCACCCCCTGCTCGCACTGGGCCTCTCTCTAACTCTGGGGAACCCAGGAGTCCTGGTCCCCCACCCCCTTGCTCGCTCGGGGCCTTTCTCTGCCTCCGGGGAACCCAGGAGTCCCGGCCCCCCACCCCCTTGCTCGCTCGGGGCCTTTCTCTGCCTCCGGGGGACCCAGGAGTCCCGGCCCCCCATCCCCCTGCTCGCACGGGGCCTCTCTCTGCCTCCGGGGAACCCAGGAGTCCCGGCCCCCCCATCCCCCCACTTGGATGGGGAGAGGGACAGGGCGTTTCTCTGCCTTTAGGGAACCCAGGAGTCCTGCTCTGCCCTCTCCCTCGCAGCCCTGGGGCCGTGGGGCGCAGCCTGGTATTGGCCCCATGCCGGAGTGGGGCAGAGCCCGTCGCAGGGGAGCTGAGGCTGAAGGTAGAGGGCTGGGAATGGGGGTGGGTGGGGAGAGCTTCCCCCCCACGCTGCTCAGCCCGGATCCCCACAGATCTCCCCTGATGGGAGTCCCTCTGCCATCACCATGGGGCAGGAGCTGCTCCCCCCTTGGGCAGGGCTGAGGGGACCCCAAAACTCAGCTCATGGGGGCCAGGGCCAGCCCCCCACTCCACCTAATTGCCCCTGGAGGGGGAGCTGTGGGGCTGGGTGGAATTGGGGGGTTACTGTTTCTCAGAGAGTCACCCCCAGCTGCTCCGCGCTCTGCAGTTTATTGTCCCGGGGGGGGGGGGGGGGGCTAGCGCAGGACCCCCGAGCCCTCCCGGTTCCAGCAGGCGAAGGAGGAGCTGTGGGGGTACACAGAGACCCCCTCCCCAGCGGAGTCCCCCTGCCAGCCCTCGGAGGGGACCCCGCCCGAGCTGGGGGTCAGTGGGCTCCAGCCGGGGCTCTCGGGCAGGGGGCAGACATAGGCGCGGTGGGTGGGGCATGGGGCTGGGTGGCCCCCCAGGTTGTGGGGCACGGCCGGGCGGGCTCCAGGACGTGCCCAGGGCTCCTCCATCTTCAGGCCGGGGGGGGCGCTGGCTGGGGGGCGGCGGGCGCGGAGATGGGCCCCCGGTCGTGGTCTTCAGCCAGACTCCGTGGGGCTGGAGGCCCCCCAAGCTCCTGGCACTGCTGGGGGGCTGCGGGGCCTGGCCGGGGGGGCGGCCAGTCTGCTCAGAGCGTCCACTACAGGGGGAGAGAAAGGGAGCGTCAGCCCCCCCACCAGCCTCGTGTCCCCCCCCCCCCATATCCTCCACTGCCCAGGGGCATTGTGGGAGCATGTGGCTCAGTGTGTGTCCCCCCCTCCAGCCCTGGAGGATGCTGGGAGAAGGGGGGCCCTGCCCTGGGGGATGCTGGGGGAAGGGGGTTCCTGCCCTAGAGGATTCTGGGATGAGTGGGATCCTGCCCGGAGGATGCTGGGAGAAGGGGGGTCCCCGCCCCAGGGGGGGCTGGGGGAAAGGGGTGCCCTGCCCTGGGGGACGCTGGGGGAAGGGGGACCCTGCCCTAGAGGATTCTGGGATGAGTGGGATCCTGCCCGGAGGACGCTGGGAGAAGGGGGGTCCCCGCCCCAGGGGGGGCTGGGGGAAAGGGGGGCCCTGCCCCGGAGGATGCTGGGAGAAGGGAGGCCCTGCCTTGGGGGACGCTGGGGGAAGGGGGGCCCTGCCCTAGAGGATTCTGGGAGAAGGGAGGCCCTGCCCTGGGGGATGCTGGGGGAAGGGAGGCCCTGCCCTAGAGGATTCTGGGATGAGTGGGATCCTGCCTGGAGGACGCTGGGAGAAGGGGGGCCCTGCCCTGGGGGATGCTGGGGGAAGGGGGGCCCTGCCCTAGAGGATTCTGGGATGAGTGGGATCCTGCCCGGAGGACGCTGGGAGAAGGGGGGGTCCCCGCCCCAGGGGGGGCTGGGGAAAGGGGGGCCCTGCCCCGGAGGATGCTGGGAGAAGGGAGGCCCTGCCCTGGGGGACGCTGGGGTAAGGGGGGCCCTGCCCTAGAGGATTCTGGGAGAAGGGAGGCCCTGCCCTGGGGGAAGGGGGGCCCTGCCCTAGAGGATTCTGGGATGAGTGGGATCCTGCCCGGAGGACGCTGGGAGAAGGGGGGGCCCCGCCCCAGGGGGGGCTGGGGGAAAGGGGGGCCCTGCCCAGGGGGGGCTGGGAGAAGGGAGGCCCTGCCCTGGGGGACGCTGGGATGAGTGGGATCCTGCCCGGAGGATGCTGGGAGAAGGGGGGTCCCCGCCCCAGGGGGGGCTGGGGAAAGGGGGGCCCTGCCCCGGAGGATGCTGGGAGAAGGGAGGCCCTGCCCTGGGGGACGCTGGGGGAAGGGGGGCCCTGCCCTAGAGGATTCTGGGAGAAGGGAGGCCCTGCCCTGGGGGAAGGGGGGCCCTGCCCTAGAGGATTCTGGGATGAGTGGGATCCTGCCCGGAGGACGCTGGGAGAAGGGGGGTCCCCACCCCAGGGTGGGCTGGGGGAAAGGGAGGCCCTGCCCCGGAGGATGCTGGGAGAAGGGAGGCCCTGCCCTGGGGGACGCTGGGGGAAGGGGGCCCCTGCCCTAGAGGATTCTGGGATGAGTGGGATCCTGCCCTGGGGGATGCTGGGAGGAAGGGGGTCCCTGCCCTAGAGGATTCTGGGATGAGTGGGATCCTGGCCGGAGGACGCTGGGAGAAGGGGGGGCCTTGCCCCGGCTCTCTGCTCTTGACTCACCTTTTGGGGTGCAGAGCTGGAGCAGATGCTGGACAAGGGGTCTCAGGTGCAGCCAGAGCTGGAGGGGGGAGAAATGGATCAGACCCACTTGCTCCTGGCCCCTTCTACCCCCCTTTAGACCCAGCCCCCCCAGCCCGGTGTCCCCCCCCCCCCAGCCCACCACCTCCAGGTATCTCCCCTCGACCCAGTCTCCCCCCTGCAGACTCACTGGCTCCCCCAGCCCGGTGTCTCCCCATGAGTGCGGGGCGGGAGGGGGCCCTGCTGGGGGTTAACTAGCTGGGGGGCCGGCTCATTGGGGCCGGCCCCCCCCGGGCTCTCACCAGGCTGGTCGTGTTCAGCCCCACACACACCAGCACCAGCAGCCCCAGGACCCCCAGCGTGGCATCACCCAGGCGCTGGCAGGAGTCTCAGGGCATGGTCGGTGGCAGCTTCTGTCCTGGGGGGCAGCCCCACGGCTGCGGGGGTCCAGCTGTGAGGCAGCACCCAGGGCCTGTGACCTCATAGTGGAGCGGGAAGGGGGGGCTGGGGGTCTCGGGCAGGGGGACAGCGCAGGGACCCCCAGGGCGGGGGGCGGGGCCCTTGGAGGGGGCAGGGAGGAGGTATTTCTGGGGTCACGGGCTGCTTCCCCCTCTATGTCCTGCTGGGGGAGGGGCCTGTTGCTGGCCCTGCTTCCCCCCCCCCCACTTCCTGCCCTACAGTGATGTCATAGAGGGCTGAGCTGTGATGTCATGGAGGGCTGGCGCATGGGTAGCGAGGTGATTGGCTGCAGGGTGGGCCCTGCGTTGCCCCAGTCTCTGGTTGGTGGGGGAGGGGGCTGCGACCCCCGCAGAGAGGGGCCGGGGGGTGCAGCCCCTGGCTGTGGGGCTCACCCCACGCACACCCCTCGTGCACTCACGCTCCGTCCGGCTGGCTCGCACGAGCTGGGACGCCGGGCGGGGGGCAGGAAAGGGATTTCCCCCCCAGCTCAGTAATCCGTGGAGCAGGGTGCTGCTAGATCCTCTGGGCCCATCTCACCCCTGGCCGGGCCAGGTCCCATGGCACTGGGGGCCCCTCGGTCTCTGCCCATGGCCACACGAGAGCTCCGGGGGGCTGCCGGGGGGTCGTCTGACGGTCCCTGGACTGAATTCACCTCCTCCAATTTCTGGGTCTTCTGCAAACTTGATGGAGGGGGTGAGCTGATGTTGTCTGCCAGGCCTGCTCCACGCCGGATCCTGTTTACCCTTCGCCGGGATCCAGCTTCTCAGCCACCGAACGCGGACCGGGTTCGTTTGACCCAGCGCTCGTTAGTCCCGCTGACGCCCAAGGCTGTTACAGCCGCCCCGCGACCGTCGCCAGCCAAACCCGTAATCCCCGCGCAAGCAGAGCGTGCCTTCACTGGACGGGATCGATTCTCCATACACCCGCGGGGACGGGCCCTAATTACATTATCCTGTTAATTCTTTATCAGTCGGATCCCGTATCGGCCGCTCCGTTCTCTTGCCTGGGAACTGTATCGGGCGACAGGCCTAGAATGACCCAGGTCTTCCTGGTTACCCTGTTCAAATAGCGTTAACACAGCCCAGAACGAAATGACCCTTTTTGCAACTCCTATGCAAGCTGCGATCTGCTCTAAGCCCCAGGGCCTTTGCAGCTGCACGACCGATGGGTTTGTAGCCGCACGTTTGATTTTCCCTACATGCGGTTCCTTGCACTGGTTTTTACTGAATTGAATCTTGTGGATTTCAGACCAATTCTCCCAATTTGTCAAGGTTGTTTTGAATTCTGACGCTGTCCTGCAAAGTGCTTGCGATCCTGCCCAGCTTCTGCCGCTTTTAGGAGCATCCTCTCCACTCCTTTATCCGAGTCATTAATGAAGATGACCCAGGACTGACCCCTGTGGGACCCCAGTAGATGCGCCCTCCCAGTTTGACCACCAACCTTTGACAACGACTCTTTGGAATTGCATCTCGACCCCATTTCCCTGGTTTGCTTACGAGCCTGACATGTGGGACTCTTGTCAAAAGCCTGACTAAAATCAATATAAATGAAGTGATCATGTGACATGATGACAGCAACCGTTTTTCTCAAATACAGAACAGAGATAATTATTAAACACTTCTGCCGTGTCTGCATTATTACTGATAATTCTACCGTTTCCCTCCTGTAATGAACCAATACCATTGTCAGAATTTCTTTTTGTTCCTAATGTACTTTTAAAAACATCTTTCTTTGTCCTTAACTCTGCCGGTCACAGATTTCTCCTGGTGTCCCTTCGCTTCCCTTATCAATTTTCTACAATTCCTAGCTCCGGATCCATTTTCGTTACAGCCAATTTACCCTTTCTAACAAGTATTTATTTTTAGTTTTTTATAGCTGCCTTCACTTCCCCCTCTAAACCAGGTTGGTTTTTTTTAACCAATATGCACATCTTCCTTTTGATTGTGGAAATGCGGCTTTTTGAGTATCATTCACTTTTTTCTCATTAAATTCTTCCTCCCAGCTGAGGTCGGGCAGAATGGTCTCCACTTTGTGAAACGGTCTCTGTTAAAGTGCCGAGCAGCTCTAGCGCAGGTTTGGACTTTGTTTGTTTGCACATTAGCAATGGGATCAAGCTGTGATTACTGGTACCTGAAGTGGCCGTTCATTTTTAGTTCTGTGCTCAGTGTCTCTTTGGCTGCCAAGACGGGGTCTCATCTAGGATTTGCCCTGTTTTGGCTGCGACGCTTTTTGAGCTAGGAAATTGTCATCTCTAAGGCTTAGAAATTCCACGGGTGTTTTAGGGCCGGCAGCACGAGACCTCCAGAATACGTTGCTCAACTTGAAATCCCCCGTGATTCGGCAGCTTTCCCCCCACACCTCGTAGATAGATGATTAAGGAACCGGTCATCCTGTTCCCTGGTGGCTGTAGCAGACACCAACTCCCACCCCATCTTGGGCTTTATGGCTTAGGACGCTGACCCAGGAGCATTCGAGATCATTTTCTTCCGGGTCGGCCGTAACGAAGGAGGGTCGAGTGGTTCCTTCAGCCCGGCGATTCTGAGACACCCGCGTACACACTGACACGCGTCCACGGCTGTACACTGCCCCGCTTATGGTGTGAGGCAGACATGCCCACCGGTGTGCACTCACACAGCTGTGCACCCCCACCCCCATGCACCATCCCACAATGCACCGGGCTTGGCCGGCCCACAATGCACCGGGCTTGGCCGGCCCACGATGCACCAGGCTTAGCTGTCCCACAATGCACCAGGCTTCACTATTCCACAATGCATCGGGCTTGGCCGGCCCACAATGCACTGGGCTTCACTATCCCACAATGCACTGGGCTTGGCTGCTGACTCTGGACTGCCCCCCCCCCCATGCCAGTTAAAAAAACATGACTGAAACCAGAGGGGCTTTTGTGAAATGTGTGTGGGGGGGGGGAGGTGCCCTGGGCTGCGGGGGGGGGGGGGGAGGGGGACGACGGACACGGGCCCTCTCGGGCTCTGCAACAATCACACACCCTTATCCCCCCCACCTAGATACTTAAGAACTGCATAGGGGAAACTGAGGCACCCACACAGTATTCAGAGAAAACATTAAGAACAGTCCCACTTCGTCACCCCCCCCCAACTGCGGCCTCTGACCGCCCTGTGTGGGGTATTGCCAGGGCTCAGCTGTGTGTGTGTGTGTGGGTCTCTGTTCCCACGCCTTCACCGGGAGCTGGGCACGCCAGCTGGGACGAGGCAGGCGTGACCCTGGTGACTCGGGACTGGCGTGCCTGGCACAGGCTGTGCGAGAGCTTTGCACGGGGCCGGGCGTGCGAGATGTGGTTAGCAGCAGCCACCAGCCAGCCCGTCAGTGAGGCCGGAGATGTGGGGCTGGCAGGGCCTCGGAGCGCACGGGGCGCGTGGGAGGCGGCGCTTTCCTGTTTGCCAGCGAGGGGGGAAGCAAAAGCTGCGATTGCTGCTGTCTGTGCTCCCGCAGCGCCATGGCCGGGCCCGGCAGCTTCCCGCTCGTCGCCCTGCTCCTCAGCCAGTGTCTGGATACCGGTCAGAGCAGGGGCCTGGGAGCCAGGACTCCTGGGTTCTCTCCCCGGCTCCGGGAGAGGAGTGGGGGCTGGTGGTTAGAGCAGGGGGGGGCCGGAAGCCAGGACGCCTGGGTTCTCTCCCCGGCTCCGGGAGAGGAGTGGGGGCTGGTGGTTAGAGCAGGGGGGGGCTGGGAGCCAGGACTCCTGGGTTCTCTCCCCGGCTCTGGGAGGGGAGCGGGGGCTGGTGGTTAGAGCAGGGGGGGCTGGGAGCCAGGACGCCTGGGTTCTCTCCCCGGCTCTGGGAGGGGTGTGGGGGCTGGTGGGTTAGAGCAGGGGGGGCTGGGAGCCAGGACTCCTGGGTTCTCTCCCCGGCTCTGGGAGGGGAGTGGGGGCTGGTGGGTTAGAGCAGGGGGGGCTGGGAGCCAGGACTCCTGGGTTCTCTCCCTGGGGCTGGGAGGGGAGTGGGGGCTGGTGGTTAGAGCGGGGGGGGCTGGGAGCCAGGACTCCTGGGTTCTCTCCCTGGCGCTGGGAGGGAAGCGGGGGCTGGTGGGTTAGAGCACGGGGGGGGGGGGGCTGGGAGCCAGGACTCCTGGGTTCTCTCCCCGGCTCTGGGAGGGCAGTGGGGGCTGGTGGGTTAGAGCAGGGGGGGCTGGGAGCCAGGACTCCTGGGTTCTCTCCCCGGCTCTGGGAGGGGAGTGGGGGCTGGTGGTTAGAGCATGGGCTGGGAACGAGGCAGGGGGACCAGTGGTTCTGGGGGGGTCTAACCCCTCTCCTCTCTCCCCACTAGGGACCAGCAAGGCAGGGCTGAAGCTCTGGGCCGAGGACCCCATGGCCCTGGGGTCCCCCCTGCAGCTTCACTGCGCCTTCCCGGGCCGGGAGCACATTACCCTGGTGAGCTGGTGGCACTGGGGCCAGAACTGGAGCCGTGAGGACCTGGCTGTGATACACCCCACGCATGGGGCCTACGTGCTCCCCGCTGTCCGGAGCCGCTTGTGGGTCACCAATGTGTCCGACGACGGGCAGGTGGGACTCACGGTGCACAGCCTGGATCTCCAGCACAACGACACCCACTACTGCTGCAAGTTCTCCACCTTCCCCTCGGGCGTGTCGGAGCAGTGCCTGCAGGTCCTGATCCCCGAGTCTGGTGTGTGGGGCAGCTGGCGGGGCAGGGATGTAGGTGGGGGGGATGGATGGTTGGAGGGAGGCGTGGAAGCGGGGTGGGGAGGGATGGAGGGTTTGAGGGTTGGACAGATGAACATGGGGTGGGGATTGAGGGAGGGAGATATGGAAGCGGGGTGCGGAGGGAGGGAAGCGGGGTGTGGGGGGATGGATGGAGGGTTGAAGGGATGGAGGGAAGGAAACGGGGTGGGGAGGGAGGGAGGGATGGTAGCGGGGTGCGGAGGGAGGGATGGATGGGTGTGGAGGGAGGGAGGGAGGGAGGGATGGTAGCGGGGTGCGGAGGGAGGGATGGATGGGTGTGGAGGGAGGGAGGGAGGGATGGAAGTGGGGTGGTAAGGGAGGGATGGAAGCAGGGTGCGGGGGGACGGTGGGATGGTAGCGGGGTGCGGGGGGATGGTGGGTTTGAGGGTTGGACAGATGGACACTGGGTGGGGATTGAGGGAGGGAGGTATGGAAGCGGGGTGCGGAGGGAGGGAAGCAGGGTGTGGGGGGAGGGATGGAGGGATGGAGGGATGGAAGCGGGGTGCAGAGGGAGGGATGGAGGGAAGGAAACGGGGTGGGGAGGGAAGGAAACGGGGGTGGTGAGGGAGGGATGGAAGCAGGGTGCGGGGGGATGGAGGGAAGGAAGCGGGGTGGGGAGGGAGGGATGGAAGCAGGATGCAGATGGAGGGATGGAAGTGGGGTGCGGAGGGATGGAGGGATGGAAGCGGGGTGGTGAAGGAGGGATGGATGGATGGAGGGATGGAAGCAGGGTGGGGATGGAGGGATGGAAGTGGGGTGTGGAGGGATGGAGGGAAGGAAACGGGGTGGGGAGGGAGGGAGGGATGGTAGCGGGGTGCGGAGGGAGGGATGGATGGGTGTGGAGGGAGGGAGGGAGGGAGGGATGGTAGCGGGGTGCGGAGGGAGGGATGGATGGGTGTGGAGGGAGGGAGGGAGGGATGGAAGTGGGGTGGTAAGGGAGGGATGGAAGCAGGGTGCGGGGGGACGGTGGGATGGTAGCGGGGTGCGGGGGGATGGTGGGTTTGAGGGTTGGACAGATGGACACTGGGTGGGGATTGAGGGAGGGAGGTATGGAAGCGGGGTGCGGAGGGAGGGAAGCAGGGTGTGGGGGGAGGGATGGAGGGATGGAGGGATGGAAGCGGGGTGCAGAGGGAGGGATGGAGGGAAGGAAACGGGGTGGGGAGGGAAGGAAACGGGGTGGTGAGGGAGGGATGGAAGCAGGGTGCGGGGGGATGGAGGGAAGGAAGCGGGGTGGGGAGGGAGGGATGGAAGCAGGATGCAGATGGAGGGATGGAAGTGGGGTGCGGAGGGATGGAGGGATGGAAGCGGGGTGGTGAAGGAGGGATGGATGGATGGAGGGATGGAAGCAGGGTGGGGATGGAGGGATGGAAGTGGGGTGTGGAGGGATGGAGGGAAGGAAACGGGGTGGGGAGGGAGGGATGGAAGCGGGGTGGGGATGGAGGGATGGAAGTGGGATGCGGGGGGATGGCGGGATGGAGGGATGGTTGGACACTCTCCATCCCTGGACGCTCTCCAATCTATCTCCCCTCCCCCGCAGCCGCTGACCCCTCCCCAGCCCCCCACTCCTTGCGCCGCGCCTTCCTGCGCCCCGACGTGCTGGGGACCCTGGGCGCCGGGGGCTTCTTCCTGCTGGGGAGCGTCCTGCTGCTGGGCCACCTCCTGTGGGAGTGGACAAGGAGGCGGAGGTAGGAGATGCGGACACCCCCCCACCCCGATCCCAGCAACCCCCACAGCAGGGCAAGGGAGGGAACAGGATACACCTGCCTTCAGGGGGTGGCTGGGAGCCAGGACTCCTGGGTTCTCTCCCTGGCTCTGGGAGGGGAGTGGGGGCTGGTGGGTTAGAGCAGGGGGGGCTGGGAGCCAGGACTCCTGGGTTCTCTCCCCAGTGCTGGGAGGGGAGGGGGGGCTGGTAGGTTAGAGCGGGGGGGGGGGGGGCTGGGAGCCAGGACGCCCACTCTCTCACTATACCCCCTCTCTTTCTCTCTAGGAAGCTGAAGGTCTCTCATCCCCACCCCGACCTGCCCAGCTCTCAGGTGACTCTGCCTTGCTCTCCACGGGGCTGGGGGGTGGGATGGGGGGGACACCTCATGCACTTTGTCTCCTGTCCTGGGGCACCGAGGCCCCCGTGGCCAGTCCTCCATGGGGCAGAGGGGTCAGTATCAGCCAGCCCCCGTGTGTGTGGGGGGGCACAGACATTAGCCACCCCCCCTGCCCCAGGACTCTGCAGAGCAGATGGGCCCAGCCCCCACATGTCTATTCACCGCCTCCACCACCACCGACGCCTGCTGGAAAACATCGGCTGCAGCGTCACTGAACAGGAAACCACCCCGGTTTTCAGTTCCTCGCCTGCCGCTCGGCTCAGACCCGCCCCTGCCCTGCCCCCACAGCCTGGGTCCTGCAGGGCCCCTATGGGGCACGGGTCCAGGCTGCGGCCTGAGCCCCCCAGCACACGGACCCTGCCCCAGGGAGCGTGCAGAACAGCAACCCCCTGGGACTACGTATCCCATGGTGCAGCGGGATGCCCTGCTCCATGGCAGCCTGCAGCTCGGCTTCCATTGCATGCTGGGAGCTGTAGTCTCCTTGGGCTGGCATGGGGAATGGCGCTCTGCTGGGCCCCATTGCATGCTGGGAGTTGCAGCCCCCGAGGGGCACAGGTGGGTAGCTGGGCCCTGTTGCATGCTGGGAGTTTGCAATCTCTGTGGGGCGCAACTGAACCCCCATGCCCTGCAGCCGGAGTGGGGTTTGCTGTCAGCTGGGCTCTGCTGCATGCTGGGAGTTTGCCGTCTCCGTGGGGAATGCTGGGCCCCATTGCATGCTGGGACTTGTAGTCTCAGTGGGGCTCAGCTGGGCCCCACTGCATGATGGGATTTGCAGCCTCCGGGGGGCACAGAGGGGCCTTTGGCATGCTGGGAGCTTGCAGTCTCTGTGGGGGGCAGCTGGGCCCCATTGCATGTTGGGAGCTTGCAGTCTCTGTGGGGGGGTGCAGTGGGGGGCTCTGCCCTAGGGGGAGCGGTACCTGGGGCAGGTCCCCCTCTCTAATGCTCGTCTTGCGTTACCAGGAGACCCCCATAGCTCTGTGGGTGCAGCAGGGGCTGCCGGGCTGGCGCAACTCTTTCTCCGCCCCCTACGTGCTCATCAACTTGGACTATTTCACCCCCCAGCCCAGCGCCACGGCCCACGGGGGCCCCCTGCCCCCCCCGGTGCCACCCCGGCCAGGCCGGGACAGAGGGCAGGGCCCGGGGCAGAGCAGGGCCTTGCGCTGGGAGCAGGGGCGTGAGGAGCAGTGCCCAGGCCACTGGCACAGGACCTGATGCTGGCTTCCTTCCCCTCTGGACTCAGCGCCCCGCAAAGCTTGAGGGACCCGTCCCCTCCTCTGCGAAGACAGGACGCTGTCCACCCCTCGTGCCACGCGCGGGACCCCACGGCTGGAGCTGCCCGCCCCAGAGCCGTTGTGACAGGATGGGAATTCTCTGGAACATTTTCTATGAAGACCATGCGTGCCTCAGTTTCCCCCTCTACGCAGCGTGGTGGGAAAAGGCGTCTCGCTCTCGGGCCGGGCACGACGCAGGAGGGGACCAGCGCCGGGCTGTCCCGGGTCTCTGCAAACAATGGCAAAGCCAGTCAGTGGGACATTTGGTACCGAGCGACCATGAACAGCCCCCGCCCGCAGGCAGCCGGCTGTGTGGGTCCAGACGGAGAGCCAAGAACCGAGCCCGGCCGGGGTCCGGGTGACCTGGAGGGACTGGGCTCAACCTGTCTGTTCTCCACAAATAAACTACGCGGGGGGAAAACCGGTCTCAGAGAGGCCCCCCCGCCCCCGTTCCTGTAGGTCCTACAGATAAACAGGCTGCTTGATTCGCTCTCTCGGCCGGGGGGTGGGTGCTTTGTTTGGGAATAAACCCAGCTGTTCTGTCACCCCCGGAGCCGTCCCCTCCCCCGGTGCCACCCCCGGAGCCGTCCCCTCCCAGTGCCAGGCCTGGAGCCAACCTCTCCCGGAGCCGTCCCCTCCCAGTGCCAGGCCTGGAGCCGACCTCTCCCGGAGCCACCCCCTCCCGGTGCCACCCCCAGAGCCGTCCCCTCCCCCGGTGCCACCCCCGGAGCCGTACCCTCCCGGTGCCACCCCCGGAGCTGTCGCCACCCCTGGAGCCATCGCCCCCCCCGGTGCCACCCCTGGAGCCGTACCCTCCCGGTGCCAGCCCCGGAGCCGTCCCCTCCCCCGGTGCCGTCCCCAGAGCCGTCCCCTCCCAGTGCCAGGCCCGGAGCCACCCCCTCCCAGTGCCACCCCCGGAGCCGTACCCTCCCGGTGCCACCCCCGGAGCCACCCTCAGAGCCGTCCCCTCCCGGTGCCACCCTCGGAGCCGTCCCCCCCCGGTGCCAGGCCCGGAGCCATCCTCTCCCGGTGCCAGGCCTGAAGCCATCCTCTCCCGGTGCCACGCCAGGGTCGCACTTTCATGCTCTTGTGCGACACTTTGAGATACCAATTCCCCACCGTTATGGGCCATCTCGGACCCCGGCCCGCAGGGGATGATCTCGCCCCAGGTTCTGGGAGGGTCTTGGGGACGGTGACAGCTGCTCCTCCCCCCCCCCGAACACCTGGGTCCGTTTCAGAGCAGGGCCTCAGCAGCGGTGGTTTCCTGCCCTGGCCCCGGGCCGCCAGGATGCTGCTGATATGTTGTGTGGCATCCTGTGGTGGTGGCCGATTTCACCCCGCGGGCGCGTCACCAGCGCTGCGGTTCCTCGCAGCTCCGGCCCTGAGTGTCCGTCCGTTGCTTTGTGTCTGTCTGTCTGCTGCCCACCCGCCGCTTCCCCTGGGCCCCGCTGCTCGGGGGAAAACCGGTCTCAGCGAGGCCCCCCGCTTCCTGTAGGTCCTACAGATAAACAGGCTGCTTGATTCGCTCTCTCGGCCGGGGGGTGGGTGCTTTATTTGGTAACAGCAGCAGTGCAGGGGTTGGCGCCGCCTCACTGCACCCGCCTCCTGCCGCCACCACGTTCATTGCTGGTGGGCGCAGGGAGCCGTGGGGTACCCCGGGTACCAGCGCCCCTGCTGCGGGGGATGGGAGCGGGAGGCGGAGCTGGGCCAAGCGGGCGGGCGGGGGCTTCGGTCAGACGGGTGGGCATGAGGCGTGTTACATGCGGGTCACTGAATGCAGGGCTTCTGCAAAGGCATCATGGGACACACAGAGAGTAGCTGTCTGTCCATCCCATGCACCCCCTCTACCTATCTATCTATCCCCATCCACCCCATCTATCTATCTATCCCCCCACACACCATCTATCTAATCTATCTATCTATCTATCTATCTATCGCCATACACCCCCTCTATCTATCTATCCCCATCCACCGCCTCTATCTATCTATCTATCTATCCCCATCCACCCCCTCTATCTATCGCCATACACCCCTTCTATCTATCTATCTATCTATCTATCTATCTATCTATCTATCCCCATCCACCTCCTCTATCTATCTATCTATTCCCACCCACCTCCTCTATCTGTCTATCTATCCCCACCCACCTCCTCTATCTATCTATCTATCCCCACCCACTTCCTCTATCTATCTATCTATCTATCCCCATCCACCCCATCTATCTATCTATCTATCTATCTATCTATCTATCCCCATCCACCTCCTCTATCTATCTATCTATTCCCACCCACCTCCTCTATCTATCTATCTATCTATCCCCACCCACTTCCTCTATCTATCTATCTATCCCCATACACCTCCTCTATCTATCTATCTATCTATCTATCTATCTATCTATCCCATCTACCCCATCTATCTATCTATCTATCTATCTATCTATCTATCTATCCCCATCCACCCTGTGATGGGTTGGGTCAAAGAAACCCCCTTGCAACTGCCACCTGATGTGCTGAGACTACCCTTGAGCCCGTTTTCCCTGGCAGCTTGGGACTTCAGTGCCCTGTCTTGTTGAGCCAGACACGCCAGCCTGCTGCAACACAGACCCAAGGTCTGAACCACACCCCCAAAGCTGCAGACTTAACTGAAAACAGCTTCAGAAGTGCTCCGGTCTCTAGCACCTGGACACCCATCTCCCAATGGGATCCAAACCCCAAATAAGTCCGTTTTATTCTGTATAAAGCTTATACAGGGTAAACTCATAAATTGTCTGCCCTCCATATCACTGATAGAGAGATATGCACAGCTGTTTGCTCCCCCAGGAATTAATTACTTACTCTGGGTTAATTAATAAACAAAAGTGATTTTACTAAATATAAAAAGTAGGATTTAATATAGGGAGATATACCTATCTCATAGAACTGGAAGGGACCTTGAAAGGTCATTGAGTCCAGTCCCCTGCCTTCACAGCAGGACCAAGTACTGTCCCTGACAGATTTTTTTCTCTCTTTTTTTGTCCCCCCAGATCCCTAAATGGCCCTCTCAAGGATTGAACTCACAACCCTGGCTTTAGCAGGCCAATGCTCAAACCACTGAGCTATCCCTCCCTCCTCTGTAGGTCCAAGTAATAACAGACAGAACAAAGTAAGTCGCCCAGCAAAATAAAACAAAAATACGCAAGTCTAAGACTAATACATTAAGAAACAGATTACAGATAAAATCTCACCTCAGAGATGTTTCAATAAGCTTCTTTCACAGACTAGACTCCTTCCTAGTCTGGGCCCAATCCTTTCCCCTGGTACAGTCCTTGTTCCAGCTCAGGTGGTAGCTAGGGGATTCTTCATGACTGCAGCCCCCTTTGTTCTGTTCCACCCCCTTATATGGCTTTGGCGCTGGGCGGGAATCTTTTGTCTCTCTGGGTCCCCACCCCTCCTTCTAAATGGAAAAGCACCAGGTTTAAGATGGATTCCAGTACCAGGTGACATGGTCACATGTCCTGTGAGACCCCCCCCCCCCCCGCCTCCATTCTTCCCGGCCTGACTCACAGGAAGGCTTGCAAGTAAACAGCCATTTACAACCAATTGTCTTAGTTGATGGGAGCCATCAAGATTCCAAACCACCATTAATGGCCCACAATTTGCATAATTACAATAGGCCCTCAGAGTTATATTTCATATTTCTAGTTTCAGACACAAGAATGATACATACATACAAATAGGATGAACACACTCTGTAGATTATAAGCTTTGTAATGATACCTTACAAGAAACCTTTTGCATGAAGCATATTCTAGTTACAATTATATTCATACTCATCAGCATACTTTCATAAAATCATATAGAGTGCAAAGTCACTGCCCCCTCTATCTATCTATCTATCCCCACACTCCCCCCTTCCCCCCTATGCACACTATCCATCCCTCTCTGCTCTGGCTAGCGGGTGTTTCGCTGGAGGATAACAGCCGTTCTACTGCTGCTGGACGGTGTCATTCCCTGGGGATGCCTGGCGGAGAGTTCTCCACCCGCCCAGCTGCCGGCCCAGGGCAAAGACCACACCGCAGACGCCGGCCTTGGAAAGCACCAGGACGAGGCCGATGAGGACGAGGTGAATGGTGTCTGTCGCGGAGTGTGGGGGACTCAGGGCCCTGTACCCCCGGCTCCCTGCGATTCACTATGACTCTCAGCCAGCCAGTAAAGCAGAAGGTTTATTTAGACGACAGGAACACAGTCCAAGACAGGTCTTGCAGGCACAGACAACAGGATCCCCTTAAGTTAGGTCCATCTTGGGGTCCCCGGGCGCCCCAGCCCCCTTGGGAGGTCAGAGCCCGTCTGTCTCCCAGCCATATCACCAGCCAGCTCCTGAAACTCTCCCTTCAGCGACCCCTCCCACAGCCCTTTGTTCAGTTTCCCGGGCAAAGGTGTCACCTGGCCCCAGCCCCCTCCTGGGTTCTCATGTTACATGCTCAGGTATTCTCCGTCGGTCAGTCTCCTATCCCCCGATGCAGACTATCCCAGCCACACTCCCCTGTCAGCATTCAAAGACCACATTAAGAACAGTCCCAGTTCGTCACATCTCTCCCCCCTTCGAGACTTTAGCCAGTGACCCGGGGAAGTTCGAACCTACCCCCGTTCCCGTGGATGCCCCAGCATCCCTCCCATTCCTTGGTGAGAATTACACCAGGCCCCTCCAGTTTCACGCCCCCCCTTAGGACGGGGGTGCTCGATGACACTCGTAGTTTGCATGTGGGAAGGGTTATGCGGCCTGTGCCCTTTTCCCACCCCAATACCCCTGAGGTTCAAACTGGGCTGGGGTTGTCTCCCAGCGCTCCAGTCTGGAGGTCTGTGATTTGGGCTCTCTTGGTTCAGAGCCCCCCTTTTAACCTTGGCCACCCTCCGGAAAGGCTCCTCTATGCTGGGCAAGGGTCCTAAAGCCGTTTTCCCCTTGTCCCGGGCCTTCTTCCCCCTCTGACAGGGATCACAGGATCGGCAGTACTGCCGGACAGTAACAAAGACCCCAGGCCAGTAAAAGCTCCGTAGCAGCCTCTGCTGGGTACGCCAGGTTCCCTGGTGCCCTGAGAGGGGGGTGTCATGGGCCCGGTACAGCAGCTGGCGGCGATACTTCTGGGGTACCACCAGCTGCCTCCTGATCCCCCGACTCCATTTTCCCTGGGGGAGCCCATTCTCGGTACAGGAACCCCTTCTCCCACAGGAACCTTTTCCGGCCACCTCTCCCCATGGTCTGTACCGCACCGAGGTCGGCCAGGTCCCTTATCTTCCGCAAGGAGGGATCTTTCTGCACCTCGGCCTGGAACTCAGCAGCTGGGACAGGGATGGCCACCTGCTCTTTCTCGCCGGCTGGGTCTGAAGCCGCAGCCTCCCTGAGCCGTGTCCCTGGGCGTTCCCTCCCCACCAGGTTAGGGTCCTGCGCCTCGGGCAAGGTATCCTCCCCAAGGTCAGGGTGCAGTGCCCCTCGCCGGCTCTGACTCCGGGTCACAACCAGGGCACCCTGGGGGTTGCTTGGCCAGTCCTCCAGGTCCCCCCCCCATCAACACCTCAGTGGGCAAATACGGGTGTACCCCCACGTCCTTGGGGCCCTCCTTGGCCCCCACTTCAGGTGTACCCTCACCACAAGTACCTTGAATGGGGTCCCACCCACCCCCGTCAGGGTCAGGTAGGTGTCGGGCACCACCCGATCTGGGGCCACCACCTCGGGCCGGGCCAGCATCACCTCTGCGCCCGTATCCCAGTATCCATTGACCTTCCTCCCATCCACCTCCAGGGGAACAAGGTACTCGCTCCAGAGGGACAGCCCCGCGCCCACCGTATAAACCAAAAACCCTGAGTCTGGAGCATCCAGCCCCCCAGAGGAGCTGGCCTGGAGCTCTCCTCCCTCCTTAGCAGGTGGTACGCTGCCAGCCCCCCTTCCCTGGGAATGCTGCCCCTCGTCCGGCTGGGTCTCTACCCAGTCAACCCTCTGTGGGTTGGGCCCGCTCAGTCTGTCCCTGAGCCTGGGGCACTGGGCCGTATGTGACCTCTCTGGTCACAGTGATAGCAGCCCATGTCCCGTGGGTCCCCTCGAGTGGGTCGGATGGACCTGATGCTGGGTGTTCCCCTTTGGTGGGGGTTCTCCGTATTTCCGCGCTGGGAGGTTCCAGGGTGACTCTCGCTCTGCGTTGTGGTGGGACTGTTCCTTTGGGACTCCTCCCTGTTATCTCCTGCCCGACTGTTCACAAACTCGTTGGCCAGCTGGCCTGCATGCTGCGGGTTCTCTGGCTTTTGGTCCATCAACCATCGCCTCAGGTCGGATGAGCACTGCTCATACACGTGCCCCAGTACGAATAGGTCAAGCAGGTCCTCTATAGTTTGAGCCCCAGCCGTCCACTTGCGGGCATACCCCTGTGCCCGGTTGGCTAGTTGTAGGTATGTGACCTCACGGGTTTTACGCTGACTCCGGAACCTTGTCCGGTACATCTCAGGGGTCAGCCCAAACTCGCGGAGCAGGGCCTTTTTGAACAGTTCGCAGTCCCCTGTCTCCGCCCCTTTCGGTCGGCTGTACACCTCCCTGGCTGTGGGGTACAGTGAGGGAATGAGAAACTGGAGCCTGTCTGCAGGGTCAACCTGGAGCAGCTCGCAGGTATTCTCAAAGGCCGTCAGGAAGGTATCCATGTCCTCCCCCTCCTTACGCTGGGCCAGGAAGCACTTATCAAAGCTCTTTGCAGTCTTGGGTCCCCCCTCGCTCACCGCAGCTGGGGTCCCACTGCTCCTCAGCCTGGCCAGTTCCAGCTCATGCTGACGTTGGTTCTCCTCATGCTGACGTTGGTCCCGCTCATGTTGACGTTGTTTCTCCTTCTCTTCCCGCTCCTGCTTCAGTTCTTGCTGCCTTAACTCGAGCTCTTTCAGTCTCATCTCCCTGTCACATTCCAGTCGCATCCGCTCCCGGGACGGGGAGCTCTGCCGGGACGATCCCCTGCTGGCTGCCGGGGTCAGGGTGCCCTCGGTATTTGCTGGGCTTCCCCCAACCCCTCCCCTAGGCACAGGTATGCTGGGTCTTGGGATGTCCTCGGCAGCAGTCTGACCCCTCCCAGCCAGGTTGGGTCCCGGGGCCCCCGCTGCATCCGCCGGGCGGCTGCCCTCAGGCACAGGGCTCGGTTCATCCAAGCGATCCCTCTCCTCCAGCTGGGCAATGAGCTGTTCTTTGGTGGACCTCCCAATGCGCAGCCCCCTCTGCCTGCACAGCTCCACCAGGTCACTCTTGAGGCGTTTAGCATACATCCTCCTGCTGGGCACTCGCCGGCCGGTGCTCTCCGCTTTCCACCGTTCCAGGGGGACCCCTAGGGTGCCAGCCCTTCTTCAGGTCACCCCCTCTCTGCCAGGGTCGAGCTGCAGACTCCTCCGCCCTGGGACCGCTCACTGCGATCCCCCAGGGACCCTGTTACTGCAAAAGTCCTTCTCACTGGTCACACACTACCAGGGGTTAATTGCCCCCTGAAAGTGTCTCTCTCTGATTCTTCAGCCCACCTTGTCCCCGTCGATCCCCCTTCGTTTTACTGCTCCCCAGTCACTTACTGCAGGAAGCGCCATCCACGGGGTGCAGTAGATCCCACCGCTACCACCAGTTGTCACGGAGTGTAGGGGGACACAAGGCCCTGCACCCCTGGCTTCCTGTGATTCACCATGACTCTCAGCCAGCCAGTAAAGCAGAAGGTTTATTTAGATGACAGGAACACAGTCCAAGACAGGTCTTGCAGGCACAGACAACAGGACTCCCCTCAGTTGGGTCCATCTTGGGGTCCCAGGGCACCACAGCCCCCTTGGGAGGTCAAAGCCCCGTCTGCCTCCCAGCCATATCATCAGCCAGCTCCCCAAACTCTCCCTTCAGCGACCCCTCCCACAGCCTTTGTTCAGTTTCCCGGGCAAAGGTGTCACCTGGCCCCAGCCCCCTCCTGGGTTCTCATGTTACATGCTCAGGTATTCTCCGTCGGTCAGTCTCCCATCCCCCAATGCAGACTATCCCAGCCACACTCCCCTGTCAGCATTCACAGACCACAGTAAGAACAGTCCCAGTTCGTCACAGTGTCGATGCGCCAGGGGCAGGTTCTCCCCGCAGAGGCTGCACCAGTTGTGACCATTTCTGGGTGCCGCGTGCTGTCCGTGGGGCTGGGAGCTTCGTGCTCTGGGGACGGAGCAGGGGACAGCAGGTGAATCCGGGCTCCCCTGGCAAACTCTGTCCCCCCAAACCCACCTGCTCCCCGGCTCGAAGGGTGCAGTGACCCCTTCCCCCCCAGCCCTCCAGATATGGGGGGGCCCTGCTCCCCTTTATGGCCCCCAAGGTATGGGAGACCCTACAGTCCCCTGGATATGGGGGGGAACCTGCTTCCCCACAACTGCCCCCCCGGTATGGGTGACCCCCCTTGTTCATGGATGTGGGGGATCTGTGCCCAGTAGCAGCTCTCTCTCTCTCTCTCTCTCTCCTGCCCTGGTATCCCGGTGTCCCCACGGTTCATCCCCTCTCACCTGTCACCGTGAGGTTGGTCCCAAGGACACTGCGCCATTGCTCCCATTCACTGTCGTTCTTCTGCACCCTGACGTGGCAGACGTACTCGCTGGCATCTGACTCCTGCAGCCGGTCGATGCGGATCAAGGCCGTTTGGCTCCCCCGCGGGTCCCCGACCAGGACGATGCGGCCCCCGTAATGCGGGTGGGTGAATCTCTCGGTGTGACACCTTGGCCCTTCCTGTGTGAAATCCCACCCCTGCGCTGGGCCAATGACACACTGCGCTCGGGGGGGGGGGGGTGGAGGGGAGAGGGGCTGGGAGCCAGGACTCCTGGGTTCTCTCCCCAGCTCTGGGAGGAGAGTGGGGGCTTGTGGGGTAGAGTGGGGGGTGGGTTGGGTGAACTGGCTGAGTGCAGGGGCTGGGGCTGGCTGCGTCGGCGGGGGGTTTGGGAGAACTGGCTGGGGGCGGGGCGGGGGGGTGAGGGCCGGCTCACCATCACAGCCTAGTTACTGGGGCCGGCTGCCCGGTGAAGTTTCATTTCACACCAGTGCACACGCGCTAGTGACCCTGGGGCGGCCCATGTGCCGGGGGCTAGTTGCCGGGAGGTGGCCAGGACCCCGGTGTCACTGCTGAGCCCCGCCCCGGATGTGCATGGGTCCCCAGACCGCCTCCCCCCTCCGGGGGCGGGGTACCCGGCTCAGAGACGCTGGTTCCTCTGCGGGTCCAGCTGAGCTGCTGGGACGTGGGAAAAGGGGAACTGGGGCAGGTAATTATAGTGCAGCGTGGCACCCAACCCTCCCCCAGTCCCCTCCCCCATAGCTCCAGCGTCCCTTCCCCCCTGCCCCCTCCCCCACAGCTCCAGCATCCCTTCCCCCCCACCACCCCCGGTCCCCTCCCCCACAGCTCCAGCGTCCCTCCCCCTCCCCCTGAGTTCCCATGCCCCCCTGCAGCCCCCCACCCAATTATGCAGGCCCCATGGATCCCCCCATGTCCTCCAGCCCCCCCTGCACCCTCCATGCCCCCTTGTCACGGAGTCCCCGGGCGATGCTCTGGAACTGCTCCCCACAAAGCCAGTCAGGACTTTGGGGAGCCTTCTCTCCCTCGGAGCAGACCGTCTTCAGGGCAAGCAGCTCACACGGCTTCACCTCCTGGGTCTCTCCTGGGAGCATTCAGCATATGCCCCTCCGTGCGCTTCCCACAGCGAGTCCGCCCAGGCGGGGTCCTGGGGAAGCCAAAGGGTTCTGCACCCCCCACTTTGCAGTCAGACGTGACTCTCAGCCAGCCAGTAAAACAGAGGTTTATTAGATGACAGGAACACGACGTAGAACAGAGCTTGTTAGCACAGAAATCAGTGACTTTCAGCCAAGTCCATTTGGGAGACGCCCTGGACTCCCCCTCTTCCAGTCCCCCCACAGCAGACTGCCCTGGACCCTGCTACCTCTGACATGCCCGTTGCTCCTCCTCTGGTCTTTGTCCTGCTTCCCGGGTCACCTGGTCGCATCCCTCTCCTGGTTCTCAGGTTAGGAAGAGCACCGTCCATCGCCTACGTGCAGACAGCTGGGCAGCCGCACCTGCTCCCGAGGGCCTCAGCAAAATCACACATCCAACTCCCACCATCAAGGCACTGGTGCAGCACACAGGGAAACTGAGGCACACACAGCATTGGTACAGGACAGTAAGAGTCACATGCAACATAACAAGGTGAAAAACATCCCACATTGTCACATTGGGCTGCCGGCAAGGGACGTGACACTGGCTTCCTTCCCCTCGGGACTCAGCACCCCACAAAGCTTGAGGAACCATTGTGACATTCTCTACCTTGCGGGAGCCTGCTGTAACCCCCATGTTCCTCATTTTCATATCATCATGATCTTACCTATAAAGCATGCCCTGTAAGGTATCGGGGGAAAGGTTATGATCTGCTGAAAGTCATTTCTCTATCCATTGTGACAGACCCAGACCAGCGGGGTACAGGAGTCTGGTAGAGGACAAATATACTGGTCACTGGATGAGTAGTTTTCTGTTCCCTGAGTGACCAGACCTAAAGGATCCCCCCCAGCCTAAGGGGAGGTCCACAGGACCTGGAAACCAAAAAATTACGGGGGACAACTAATAAAAGAACAGGGACAGGAGTGAGGTCAAAGGGTCAAACGAAGCAAACCAGACGGGGACACCGAGCAGAGAACCCCGGACAGCGCCCACTGCTCCTCAAAGGCGTCAAGGGAGCCAGTGGACGCCGCCCAGAGGAACTCTGCCCGGATACGTGAAAGAACGGAGGACCTGAAATACGCCCCACAGTCACAGGAAACTCCATCGGCCAACCTCCTCACTCTGGTTTTATAGATGGCTAGTTTCGCTAGGGCCAGAAGGAGGTTGACCAGGAGGTCCCGCGACTTTGTGGGGTGACAGATAGGGAGTGCATAAATAAAAAGGTGAGGAGAAAAGTGCAACCAAATTCTTAATAAAATATCTGTGAGGAGCCGGAATAGGGGCTGCAGCCTGGCGCACTCCAGGTAAACATGCGCCAGGGTCTCTCTCACGCCGCAAAAGGGGCAGGTGTCTGGGATAGGGGTAAACCGCGCCAAGTACACGCCCGTGCTCACGGCTCCGTGAAGGAGCCGCCAACTGATGTCCCCGGTGGGCTTCGGGATCAGAGCAGAATAAAGGCTGGCCCACCGGGGCTCCTCACCCTCCAGAGGTGGCAGAAGCTCCCGCCACTTCGTATCGGGGCGGGACGCGAGGGTGAGGACATGAAGAACATGGAGCACGAGCGTGTATAGATGTTTCCTTGGCGCGGTCCGGAACAGAACCGGCTGCAGATGGTGCAGCCGGCTCATGGCGAATGGACGGGGAGGAGGCTGGTTGGGTCCATGGGGCAGGGGCCCGATAAAAAGGTCCGGAGGACCAGGGGTGGAGGGTGGGCGGGGCGTGCCCTCTCGCAGGACCCGGTCGAGATAGTCCCGAGCAGCGGGCGGCAAAGCGGCCCTCACCTCCTGAAGTACGCGCCAGGGAGTACGAGGTCTGGAGAGCCCCACGCGCTGAGTGAGTGTCAGGGGATCCAGCCAGTCTCCCCGGTCGTAGTCCAGGAGGTCTCCGACTTTGGTGACTTCTGCTAGGACCAACCTCTGGCGCACCGCGGGGGACTCCGCCACCTGCACACGAAGCTGGGGGTTGTGTAGCAGGGGCTCCGCGAGGAGATCTGCCCCCACGGTGGCCGCCACGGACCTGGTCACTGAGAACAGTTTCCAGGTCCGGAGGAGGTCCTGGTAGAAGACCGGCAGCTCAGAGAGGCCTCGCAGAAGACCTCTTGGATGGAGACAAAGGAGCTGCCGGTCATATCGGAGCCCTCGGAAGCGGCGCAGGAAGGCGTGCGCCAATACGCTCCATGCCGGACTACCTGCACCATAAAGGAGCCTCTGCAGGGCCTGGAGGCGGAAGACGTGGACCTGAGCGTGCAGACACTTCAGGCCCTGCCCTCCCTCCTCCAGGGGTAGATGGAGAACCCCCGCAGAGACCCAGTGCAGTCCTGACCAAAAGAACTCCAGAATCAACGTCCGGAGGGTGGTCAGGAAGCCCGGGGCCGGGACCAGGGTGTTGAGCCGGTACCAGAGCATGGACAGGACTAGTTGATTGAGCACCAGTGCTCTCCCTCGAAGGGAGAGACACCGGAGCAGTCCTGTCCATTTCCGGAGCCGCTCCGTCACCCTGCCCTCTAAACCTAGCCAGTTCTCCGGCGGAGACGGATGCGTGGCAGAAAGGTAAACGCCGAGATAGAGCAGCGGACCCGCGCTCCACCGGATGGCCTGAAGCGCGGGTGGGAGGGAGCTCGCCTGCCACCCGTCCCCTACCACCAGGCCAGAGCTCTTGACCCAGTTGACCCGGGCGGAGGAGGCCGCCGAATAGATGGTCTGGCAAGCCTCCACCCGCACCAAGTCGCCCGGGTCCTGGACCACGAGGAGCACGTCGTCGGCGTACGCCGACAGGACCAGCCGCAGCTCCGGCTCCCGCAGCACCAACCCTGCCAACCTCCTACGGAGGAGACAGAGGAAGGGCTCGATCGCCAGAGCGTACAGCTGGCCCAAGAGGGGGCACCCTTGACGTACTCCTCGCCTGAAGCTGACCGGTTCGGTCAGGGTCCAGTTGAGCCTGACCAAACACTCTGTGGAGGCGTACAGCACCTGGAGAAAACCCACAAACTGGGGCCCGAAGCCAAACGCTCGCAGAGTGCCCAGGAGATACCCGTGGTCCACCCTGTCGAACGCCTTCTCCTGATCCAGGGACAGGAGGGCGAACGACAGACCATCCCTACACCCGAGTTCCAAGAGGCCCCTAACCAGATACAAGTTGTCGAAGATGGTGCGGCCCGGGACGGTGTAGGTCTGGTCTGGGTGGATCACATCCGCCAGCACGGACCCTAGCCGCAGCGAGATGGCCTTCGCTACGATTTTATAGTCCGTGCTGAGGAGCGAGATGGGACGCCAATTCCGTAAATCGCGGAGGTCCCCCTTCTTCGGCAATAAGGCGAGCACGGCTCGCCTGCACGAAAGAGGGAGGACCCCGCCCTGCAAGGACTCGGCCCAGACGGTGACAAGGTCCGGGCCGAGGACGTCCCAAAACACGCAGTAGAACTCCACAGTCAGCCCGTCCATGCCCGGAGATTTATTGGTGGGCATGCGGCGGAGGGCTTCCGAGAACTCAGCCAGAGTGAGAGGCAGCTCCAGCCGGTCTCGGTCGCCCGTGCTGACCGTCGGGAGTTCATCCCAGAGCATTCTGCAAGCGTTAGGATTGGTCGGATCCGGGGAGAAAAGGCCTGCGTAGAAGGCCCTGGCCCTCCCGCACATTTCCGCCGGATCCGTGAGGGGGGTGCCGTCCTCTGCTAGAAGGCAGGTGACGTGCTTCTTGGCCCCCCTCTTTTTCTCCAGGGCGTAGAAGAAGCGGGAGCCATGATCCATCTCCCAAAGGAGGCGGATGCGGGATCGAACAAAGGCACCTCGGGCCCGATGGTCCTCGAGGGTCCGGAGCTCTTCCCGCTTCTCCCGGCACGCTCCGCAGAGGGATGGATCACCGGGGCTAGCGGCCAGACGCCTCTCCAGCTCTAAGACCTCCCGTTCCAACTGCCCTATTGTGACGAACTGGGACTGTTCTTAAAGTGGTCTGTGAATGCTGACAGGGGAGTGTGGCTAGGATAGTCTGCATCGGGGGATGGGAGACTGACCAAAGGAGAATACCTGAGCATGTAACATGAGAACCCAGGAAGGGGGAGAGGCGAGGTGACACCTTTGCCCGGGAAACTGAACAAAGGCTGTGGGAGGGGTCGCTGAAGGCAGAGTTTGAGGAGCTGGCTAGTGACCATGGCTGGGGGGCAGATGGGGCTCTGACCTCCCAGGGGGGCTAGGGTGCCCGGGGACCCCAAGATGGACCTAACTGGGGGGGTCCTGTTCTCTGCGCCTGCAAGACCTGTCTTGGACTGTATTCCTGTCGTCTAAATAAACCTTCTGTTTTACTGGCTGAGAGTCATGGTGAATCGCAGGCCGCCGGGGGTGCAGGGCCCTGAGTCCCCCCACACTCCGTGACAACTGCTGGCAGTGGTGGGATCTACTGCACCCGTGGACGGCGCTTCCTGCAGTAAGTGACTGGGGAGAAGTAAAACGAAGGGGGATTGACGGGGACCGGGCGTGCTGAAGAGTCAGAGAGAGACGGTTATCACCCCTGGGAGTGTGTGACCAGCGAGAAGGACTTTTGCAGTAACAGGGTCCCTCGGGGGATCGCAGCGAGTGGTCCCAGGGGCGGAGGAGTCTGCAGCTCGACCCTGGCAGAGAGGTGGTGACCTCGAGAAGGGCTGGCACACTAGGGGTCTCCCTGGAAACTGTGGGGAGCGGTGAGCACACAGGCCTGTGAGTGGCCAGCAGGAAGATGTATGCCAAGCGGCTTAAGAGTGACCTGGTGGAGCTGTGCAAGCAGAGGGGGGTGCACATTGGGAGGCTCACCAAAGAACAGCTCATTGCCCAGCTGGAGAAGGGAGATCGCTCGAATGAACTGATCCCTGTCTCTGAGGGAAGCAGCCTGGCAGATGCAGCGCAGGCCCCAGTGTCTGTCCCAGCTGGGAGTGGTCAGCCGGCTGCTGAGGGCTTCCCGAGACCCCTCCTTCCTATGCCTAGGGGAAGGGTGGGGAGGAGCCCAGCAAATACCGAGGGCGCAGTGACCCCCCCGGCCAGCAGGGGATCCTCCCGGCGACGCGCGCCATCCATGGAGCGGAATGGGCTGGAATGGGAGATAGAGCTAAAACTGAGAGAGCTGGAGGATCGTGAACAACAGAGACAGCATGAACAGGAGGAGAATGAGAGACAGAGGCATCATGAACTGGAGCTGGCGAGGCTGAAGGGCCGCGAGACCCCGGCTGCGGTGAGTGAGGGGGGACCCAGGACTGCACGGAGCTTTGATAAGTGCATCCTGGCCCCACGTAAGGAGGGGGAGGACATGGATGACTTCCTGGATGCCTTTGAGACGGCCTGCGAGCTGCACCAGGTTGATCCTGCGGACAGACTCCGGGTTCTCACCCCCTTACTGGACCCCAAAGCCGTGGCATTGTACCGCCAACTGGAAGAGGCGGAGAAAGGGGACTACGAACTATTCAAAAAGGCCCTGCTACGTGAGTTTGGGCTGACTTCTGAGATGTACCGGGAAAGGTTCCGGAGTCAGGATAAAACCCCTGAGATCTCATATCTGCAACTAGCCGTCCGCATGGAGGGATACGCCAGCAAGTGGGCAGATGGGGCCCAGACGAAGGAGGACCTGGTTAAACTGCTGGTACTGGAGCAACTGTATGAGCGGTGCCCATCCGACCTGAGGCTGTGGTTGAGGGACAAAAAAACAGAGAACCCGCGACATGCAGGCCGGCTGGCCGATGAGTTTGTAAAGAGCCGGTCAGGGGATAACAGGGAGGAGTCCCAAAGGAACAGTCCCACCACAACGCAGAGCGAGAGTCACCATGGGACCTCCCAGCGGGAAAATACGGAAAACCCCCATCAAAGGGGAACATCCGGCGTCAGGGCCATCCGACCCACTCGAGGGGACCCATGGGACATGGGCTGCTATCACTGTGGCCAGAGAGGCCACATACGGGCCCAGTGCCCCAGGCTCAGGGACAGACTGAGCAGACCAAACCCACAGAGGGTTGACTGGGTAGAGACCCAGCCGGGTGAGAGGCAGCACTCCCAGGGAAGGGGGGCTGGCAGAGTACCACCTGGTAAGGAGGGAGGAGAGCCCCAGGCCAGCTCCTCTGGGGGGCTGGAGGCTCCAGACTCAGGGTTTTTGGTTTATACGGTGGGCGCGGGGCGGTCCCTCCGGAGAGAGTACCTTGTTCCCCTGGAGGTGGATGGGAGGAAGGTCAATGGATACTGGGATACGGGCGCAGAGGTGACGCTGGCCCGGCCCGAGGTGGTGCCCCCAGATCAGGTGGTGCCCAACACCTACCTGACTCTGACGGGGGTGGGCGGGACACCATTCAAGGTACCTGTGGCGAGGGTATGCCTGAAGTGGGGGGCCAAGGAGGGCCCCAAGGATGTGGGGGTACACCCGTATTTGCCCACTGAGGTGTTGATGGGGGGGGGACCTGGAGGACTGGCCAAGCAACCCACAAAGTGCACGGTTGTGACCCGCAGTCAGAGCCGGCGAGGGGCACTGCGCCCTGGCCTTGGGGAGGGTGCCTTGCCCGAGGCGCAGGACCCTAACCTGGTGGGGAGGGAACGCCCAGGGACACGGCTCAGGGAGGCTGCGGCTTCAGACCCAGCCGGCGAGAGAGAGCAGGTGGCCATCCCTGTCCCAGCTGCTGAGTTCCAGGCCAAGTTGCAGAAAGATCCCTCCTTGCGGAAGATAAGGGACCTGGCCGACCTCAGTGCGGTACAGACCATGGGGAGAGGTGGCCGGAAAAGGTTCCTGTGGGAGAAGGGGTTCCTGTACCGAGAATGGGCTCCCCCAGGGAAAATGGAGTCAGGGAGGATCAGGAGGCAGCTGGTGGTACCCCAGAAGTATCGCCGCCAGCTGCTGTACCAGGCCCATGACACCCCCCTCTCAGGGCACCAGGGAACCTGGCGTACCCAGCAGAGGCTGCTACGGAGCTTTTACTGGCCTGGGGTCTTTGTTACTGTCCGACAGTACTGCCGATCCTGTGACCCCTGTCAGAGGGGGAGGAAGGCCCGGGACAAGGGGAAAATGGCTGTAGGACCCTTACCCAGCATAGAAGAGCCTTTCCGGAGGGTGGCCAAGGTTAAAAGGGGGGCTCTGAACCAAGAGAGCCCGAAGCACAGACCTCCAGACTGGAGCGCTGGGAGAAGACCCCAGCCCAGTTGGAACCCCAGGGGTATTGGGGTGGGAAAAGGGCACAGGCTGCATAAACCTTCCCACATGCGAACTGCGAATGCCCTCGAGCACCCCCGACCTAAGGGGGGGCGTGAAACTGGAGGGGCCTGGTGTAATTCTCACCAAGGAATGGGAGGGATGCGGGGGCATCCATGGGAACGGGGGTAGGTTCGAACTTCCCCGGGTCACTGGCTAAAGTGACCCCGCTCAGTTCGGTCTCTGAGGGGGGAGAGATGTGACGAACTGGGACTGTTCTTAATGTGGGCTTTGAATGCTGACACGGGAGTGTGGCTGGGATAGTCTGCATTGGGGGATGGGAGACTGACCGACAGAGAATACCTGAGCATGTAACATGAGAACCCAGGAGGGGGCTGGGGCCAGGTGACACCTTTGCCCGGGAAACTGAACAAAGGCTGTGGGAGGGGTCGCTGAAGGCAGAGTTTGAGGAGCTGGCTAGTGACCATGGCTGGGGGGCAGACGGGGTTCTGACCTCCCAGGGGGGCTAGGGTGCCCGGGGACCCCAAGATGGACCTAACTGGGGGGGTCCTGTTGTCTGCGCCTGCAAGACCTGTCTTGGACTGTATTCCTGTCGTCTAAATAAACCTTCTGCTTTACTGGCTGGCTGAGAGTCATGGTGAATCGCAGGAAGCCGGGGGTGCAGGGCCCTGAGTCCCCCCACATTCCGTGACACCTATCACCGCATCCCTCCGTCGGCTGGCGCCCCGGGTGTAGTCACGGCAGAAGAGCCGGGCGCGCACCTTCCCCAGGTCCCACCACCGCCGCACCGAGGGAAAGGCACGCCGCTGCCCTCGCCAGGCCAGCCAGAACTCCCGGAAGGACGCCACGAAGCCCACATCCTCCAACAAGCTATTATTAAAGTGCCAATAGGCCGGCCCCGGCCTCTCCGTGCAGAGAGAGGCTGTCACGGTGGCTAGATGGTGATCTGAAAAAGGGGCCGGTCGGACGCTGGAGGAGTGGGCCCGGGAAAGATGGAAGCGTGACATATAGATGCAGTCCAACCGGGAGTGGTACGACCGATGGACCTCCACCCGGACAAAAGTGAATGTCGAAACGTCATCCGGGTGGTGGTCGCGCCAGACGTCCACTAGGGAGTGATGTTCGACGATCTCCCGGAGGACATCCGCGGCGGCCGTGTGCTGCTCGGTCCCTGAGCGGTCCCGTTCCTCAAGGGTGGCGTTAAAGTCCCCGCCCAGGACCAGGCACTCGCGAGGATCCAAGGTGCCGAGGAAGGCGGACGCCTGCTGATAAAAACACAACCTCTCCGGGCCCAATGTCGGGGCGTAAACGTTGACGAGATTAACCACAAGCCCCTCCATGCGGACCCAGAGGTGCAGCAGGCGGCCTGGCACAGCCTCGGCGACCCCCAGCACCTCGGGCCGTAGGTCGGGGGAGAACAGGGTCGCCACTCCAGCCGTACGAACTGTGAGGTGGCTAAAATAGACCCTGTCCCCCCACTCCAGCCGCCAGCTAGCTTCAGCGGCCGGATCCGTATGGGTCTCCTGCAGGAAAATCACAGAGTACCCCCCCTCCCGAAGGAAGGAGAGCACCTGGCTCCTGCGGAGACCCATCCTACAGCCCCGGGTGTTTAATGTTGCAAAGATGATCGGTGCCATAAGGAGAGCTGGGGGGGATCCTCGCCGGCAGAGACGCTCACGGCCTCCGTCGGGCCGCGCAACAATCCGTGACCTACCCCGTGGGCGATTAAGGAGTCACGGAAGAGGCGGACCCGTTGGTAGGCCGCGGCGGCCTGCCTCCCGGTCCTCTTACCCTCCCCCATGAGGGCCCTCGCGGCCCGGAGGATCTGATGAAAATCCCCCCATCGCTGGAGTGCAAGCTGTACCTTGTTGCGGGAGCCACGGACGTCCTCAAGGAACTCCCGTAGCTCCTCTCTCAGCGTATGGGGGGGTGGGGTTACTGATCTATGGCTTTCCCCCAGTGGGGCCCCTGTCACAGCCCCGTGGCCCACCGAGACGGGCAAGCAGGGGGCAGACCCTCGACGTGGCGTCCGATGGGCCGACGCCACGTGGCCTGCCTCAGATCCTGGCTCAATGGGGGGCGGCGGAGGGAAAATAGCAGCCCCTGGTGGGTCGGGACAGGGAAAAACAAAGGCCGCTCCTTGGGGGTCATCCTCTGGGATATGGAAGGAGACAGCCCCAGGGGAGGCAATAGCATCACAGGAAGTGGAGGGGACAGGGACGGGGTCGGTGTTAGGGGTAGGGCTGGAATCAGGAATAGGGACAGGGGAAGGGACAATATTGGGATCGGGGGTCCCAGCAGCCAGGCCACTGGGTGGGGGGGGGTAACACCCCGCAAATGGGCTCAGGGATTTGCGGGGAGGGAGGTGGGCCCTCGGCGATGCCGGACTCGTGCTCCAAGGCAGATGGTAAGGCTACGGCATCCGTAGGTGGAGAATCAACGATGGGGCCCCCACCCAGAAAGGAGGTCGGCTGCCCCTCAGCCATGAGGGAGTCCCCTGGCGACTCGGGTCCCGGTTGCATGGCACTGGCCATCGCCTCAAGAGGCTCGGCGGCTGCTAGCGGGGTGCCATCTGCAGCCGGGTTGGTGGAAGAGTCCAGGGGCTCCTCGGAGGCAGGAGCGGAAGCAGTGGGTAAGGGGACGGAACATGGGGAAAGGGGGGCCGAGGCGAGGTCGCTCAGATCGAGGCCCGCTGGCAGAGGGTCGTCCTCCCCCTGGGTAACCGGGGTCAGACCCAGGGCCTCGATCTCCTCATAAATGGAGGGGAGATCACCTTCCACCACCCCAGGGCTCTCCCCGCCAGCACCCGAAGCGACGCTCGCCTTGGTGCTTGCAGGGGCTTCAGATTGTAAGGGGGCGAGAGGGGCTCCATCAGGGGCTTTTGTAGGAAAGGACTCTGGAAGAGGGGCAGTGCTATCCTCTGATGTTGCCACGTCTTCCCCAGCCGGTAATGGTGGACAAAATCCACCCGGGGGCAAAGCGGAAGGCTCAGCATCGGTGCCCCCCTTCCTGGTTTTCCAGGGGGCTACTGCATCATATGGGAGGAGCGGAGCTCGAGCCTTCCGCTTGCCCCGCTTCCCCTGTACTAAGGACCAGCCCTCCATGGCATCATCTGGGGGCTGGCTAACAGGTGTTGGGTCAGGGAGCCAGGGCGAAGGCTTAGGGACTCGGGGAGGTAATGGTGGGGTAGCATGTAGGAGGGAGGATTCTCCCTGGGGCATGCCCTCTTCTATGCCCGGCGGTATCCCTACCTCACCCTCCTCCACAGGCCTCGCCAGATCGCAGGAGGCAGAGGCGGGGCCCTCCCGCTCGTCTAGGCGCACTGGGGGAGATACCCCTTGGGCCCGAGCGGGAGCATTGGTGGGCCAGAAAGGAGGAGGGGCGGCTTCGGGTGCCGGGCAGCTAGGGGCGCCGGCGATGATGGGGCCTCGGGGGTCTCGGATGTCCCTCCGTGCCGGGCCAAGGGGCAGTCCCTCCGGACGTGTCCTATCGCCCGGCAGAGGTAGCACCGGGCCTCCCCCGTTGAATAATGCACCCGGTAGCGGGCCCCCTGGTAGGGGACCAAGAAGGACCCCTCGAGCGCCTCACCGTCACGTGCCGCCGGCGGCAGTTGTAACTGTACCTGCCGGCGGAACGAGAGGACATGACGGAGGGCGGGGTCTTTGCAGCCCAATGGGAGAGGGCTGACCACAGAGATCGGCCTTCCCAGGGTAGAGAGGGCGGGTAACAGGGCGGCATTTGGAAGGAAGGGAGGGACAGAAGTCAGGACCAGTCGGGCGCCCAGGTCTTCTAGCGGCTCCAGGGGGACGTACACGCCCCCCACCGCCAGGCCCTTCTCCACTGCCTCCTGGGCGGCAGCCTCCGATGCTAGGAAGAAGACGACCTTTCCGTACATCTTGGAGGCCGCCACAATGGCCGTGGGCCCCACCACCCTCACCAACGCCCGCACGTAGGTCTCCACGTGGGGCGAGGCGGGTACCAGGAGGCAACGGACGCCGTGCTTCCTGGTCAAGGTGGGGAAGGGGCCCCGGCCGCTATAGATGGTAGCAGAGGCGGTGGATGGGGGAGATGAGGTAGCGGCAGGTGGGGGGGCCGCCGCCACCTGGGCGTATGCCCTGGGGGCCGGGGGAGGGACACCCACAGAGCTGGTGGAGGGAACAACAGGGAGGGATGCCGCGGCCGGTTGCGGGGCTGTGGCAGTGGGGGCACCCCCTGCCATGGAGGGCCTGGTTTTTTTAGCGGGGCCTTTACCCTTCTTTGTGCCCTGGCCCTTCCTGCCAGCTGGGGGGACTCCCCCAGAGTCAGAGGGGGCGAGGGACGTGGCAGCAGCGGAGGTCACCTTGTTACCCGCCGTTGCCGGTGTTCCAGCAGGGGTGGTAGCAGGTGGCTCGGCAGCGGCGGTTGAGGTAGAGGCTAGGGGGGACGATGGTGGGGCGGGTGGAGGAGGGGCAGCAGGGTCTGCCCGAAGGGTCCCACTCGCCTTGTCCCCTGCCATAATGAGGACGGGGGAGAACAAACACTGGAAGGGGGGTAGGGAAGGGGGAAGCAGGTCAACCACTCCTCCCCGCTAGGCTGTAGGCAGGGGAGGAGGGCGCCAAAAAAGGGGGTGGGCTGGATGGGGGGGGCTATCAAGGGCTAGGGATCAGTCACTGATTCGGAGAGGGTTTCCGGCTCCTCTAGTTGCACCAAGGAAGGGGGGATATAACAGCATAGGGGGGTGCAGTGAAACAGGGTCAAACTAAAATGGGGAGGGGCACAAGCGCATGGGAGGGGACATGGGCACACGAGGGGAGGGGCTAATCAGGGTAAGGGGATGCAGGGAGAAGGGAACAAGCGGAACGAGAGGACATGACGGAGGACGGGGTCTTTGCAGCCCAACGGGAGAGGGCTGACCACAGAGATCGGCCTTCCCAGGGTAGAGAGGGCGGGTAACAGGGCGGCATTTGGAAGGAAGGGAGGGACAGAAGTCAGGACCAGTCGGGCGCCCAGGTCTTCTAGCGGCTCCAGGGGGACGTACACGCCCCCCACCGCCAGGCCCTTCTCCACTGCCTCCTGGGCGGCAGCCTCCGATGCTAGGAAGAAGACGACCTTTCCGTACATCTTGGAGGCCGCCACAATGGCCGTGGGCCCCACCACCCTCACCAACGCCCGCACGTAGGTCTCCACGTGGGGCGAGGCGGGTACCAGGAGGCAACGGACGCCGTGCTTCCTGGTCAAGGTGGGGAAGGGGCCCCGGTCGCTATAGATGGTAGCGGAGGTGGTGGATGGGGGAGATGACGTAGTGGCAGGAGGGGGGGTAGCAGGCGGCTCGGCAGCGGCGGTCAAGGTAGAGGCTAGGGGGGACGATGGTGGGGCGGGTGGAGGAGGGGCAGCAGGGTCTGCCCGAGGGGTCCCACTCGCCTTGTCCCCTGCCATAATGAGGACGGGGGGAGAACAAACACCAGAGGGGGTTAGGGAAGGGGGAAGCAGGTCGACCACTCCTCTCCGCTAGGCTGCAGGCAGGGGAGGAGGGCGCCAAAAAAGGAGGTGGACTGGATGGAGGTGCTATTAAGGGCTAGGGGTCAGTCACCGACTCAGGGAAGGTTTCCGGCTCCTCTTGTTGCACCAAGGAAGGGAGGATATAACAGCATTGGGGGGTGCAGTGAGACAGAATCAAACTAAAACGGGGAGGGGTACAAGCGCATAGGAGGGGACATGGGCGCACGAGGGGAGGGGCTAATCAGGGCAAGGGGACCGCAGGGGGAAAGGAACAACCAGGCGGGGAATGGGGCAGGGGAAACCACGGGGCTAGCTTCAGAGGCTGGGGCGGGTCAAACAAAGAAAGGCTGCAGAGGGAAAGGGCGGGGCAGGCAAACAAACTGGAGCTAGCGAGGAGCTGGGGCAAGGGAGAGGGGCAAAAGGCTGTAAGGGGTAAATGGGTAGGTAGCAGGGGTAAAGCTGGGGGCTTGCTACAGGGGGGAGGGGGTCAGTCCAAAAGGGGGGGGGGGCACGTGCACTCACGTGCGCTTGCAATGAAAATAAAGTCTTTTAAGGTTGGCTGCTGTATCAGGCCCAATGGTGGCAACAGGGCGTAGCAAGCCTAGGTAAGCAGCTGAGTCCCAGAGGTAGGAGTTCGAGGCAGATGGTGAGTAGCCAGTGGGGGTGGTGGAGGGGGCAACGATGATGGTGGTGGTGGGGGTCGGGGGGGACACAGATGGACCAGGGGGCAGGCTCCACGCCACACCCCCTGTGTCCCCACAAACACAGTCTAGACCCCCACCACAAAAGCACAGTTCAAAAGTTACTCAGTCCGGGAGGGCCCCCTCCACGGTGGTCTGTAGAATTCCTACGCGCTCCCCCACTGGCAGATGGTCCTCTTCTTCTCCTCAGGGCTCCAGCAGCTCCCCAGCAGCAAACGCAGCAGCTCCAGGCGGCAGTCTGGTGGCCAGCAGGAAGGACCCTTCGCAGGTGGAGGTGGTGGTGGCATCCCCAGCAGCAGGAGCAATGGCTGGGGTCTCTACCTCCTTCCCTCTGGGGAGTGGGCCAGCAGGCCCCCCCCAAGGGGCTGTAGCTGGAGCAGCAGCAACCAAGGGTGTGAGTGGGTCTAGCAGCCAGTCAGCAAGCAGGTAGCAGAGAAAGAGGAGGAGCAGGCCCCTACTTTCCTCCCTCCAAGCTAGAGGGCTACAGGAGAGTGATCTATTAATCCCAGGTCAGACAGGGTTTCTGTTCCCTGAGTGACCAGACCTATTGGGATCCAGGAAGTGGGCGGGCGAAGCCCGCCCACTGCTAAAGGATCCCCCCCAGCCTAAGGGGGGGTCCACAGGACCTGGAGACCAAAAAATTACGGGGGACAACTAATAAAAGAACAGGGACAGGAGTGAGGTCAAAGGGTCAAACGAAGCGAACCAGACGGGGACACCGAGCAGAGAACCCTGGACAGTGCCCACTGCTCCTCGAAGGCGTCAAGGGAGCCAGTGGACGCCGCCCAGAGAAACTCTGCCCGGATACGTGAAAGAACGGAGGACCTGAAATACGCCCCACAGTCACAGGAAACTCCATCGGCCAACCTCCTCACTCTGGTTTTATAGATGGCCAGTTTCGCTAGGGCCAGAAGGAGGTTGACCAGGAGGTCCCGCGACTTTGTGGGGCGATGGATAGGGAGTGCATAAATAAAAAGGTGAGGAGAAAAGTGCAACCAAAATCTTAACAAAATATCCGTGAGGAGCCGGAATAGGGGCTGCAGCCTGGCGCACTCTAGGTAAACATGCGCCAGGGTCTCCCTCACGCCGCAAAAGGGGCAGGTGTCTGGGATAGGGGTAAACCGTGCCAAGTACACGCCCGTGCTCACGGCTCCGTGAAGGAGCCGCCAACTGATGTCCCCGGTGGGTTTCGGGATCAGAGCAGAATAAAGGCTGGCCCACCGGGGCTCCTCACCCTCCAGAGGTGGCAGAAGGTCCCGCCACTTCGTATCGGGGCGGGACGCGAGGGTGAGGACATGAAGAACATGGAGCACGAGCGTGTATAGATGTTTCCTTGGCGCGGTCCGGAACAGAACCGGCTGCAGATGGTGCAGCCGGCTCATGGCGAATGGACGGGGAGGGGGCTGGTTGGGTCCACGGGGCAGGGGCCCGATGAAAAAGTCTGGAGGGCTCGGAGTGGAGGGTGGGCGGGGCGTGCCCTCTCGCAGGACCCGGTCGAGATAGTCCCGAGCAGCGGGCGGCAAAGCGGCCCTCACCTCCTGAAGTACGCGCCGGGGAGTACGAGGTCTGGAGAGCCCCATGCGCTGAGCGAGCGTCAGGGGATCCAGCCAGTCTCCCCGGTCGTAGTCCAGGAGGTCTCCGACTTTGGTGACTTCTGCCAGGACCAACCTCTGGCGCACCATGGGGGACTCTGCCACCTGCACACGAAGCTGGGGGTTGTGTAGCAGGGGCTCCGCGAGGAGATCTGCCCCCACGGTGGCCGCCACGGACCTGGTCACTGAAAACAGTTTCCAGGTCCGGAGGAGGTCCTGGCAGAAGACCGGCAGCTCGGAGAGGCCTCGCGGAAGACCTCTCGGATGGAGACAAAGGAGCTGCCGGTCATATCGGAGCCCTCGGAAGCGGCGCAGGAAGGCGTGCGCCAATACGCTCCATGCCGGACTACCTGCACCATAAAGGAGCCTCTGCAGGGCCTGGAGGCGGAAGACGTGGACCTGAGCGTGCAGACACTTCAGGCCCTGCCCTCCCTCCTCCAGGGGTAGATGGAGAACCCCCGCAGAGACCCAGTGCAGTCCAGACCAAAAGAACTCCAGAATCAACGTCCGGAGGGTGGTCAGGAAGCCCGGGGCCGGTACCAGGGTGTTGAGCCGGTACCAGAGCATGGACAGGACTAGTTGATTGAGAACCAGTGCTCTTCCTCGAAGGGAGAGACACCGGAGCAGTCCCGTCCATTTCCGGAGCCGCTCCGACACCCTGCCCTCTAAACCCAGCCAGTTCTCCGGCGGAGACGGATGCGTGGCAGAAAGGTAAACGCCGAGATAGAGCAGCGGACCTGCGCTCCACCGGATGGCCTGAAGCGCGGGTGGGAGGGAGCTCGCCTGCCACCCGTCCCCTACCACCAGGCCAGAGCTCTTGACCCAGTTGACCCGTGCGGAGGAGGCCGCTGAATAGATGGTCTGGCAAGTCTCCACCCGCACCAAGTCGCCCGGGTCCTGGACCACGAGGAGCACGTCGTCGGCGTACGCCGACAGGACCAGCCGCAGCTCCGGCTCCCGCAGCACCAACCCTGCCAACCTCCTACGGAGGAGACAGAGGAAGGGCTCGATCGCCAGAGCATACAGCTGGCCCGAGAGGGGGCACCCTTGACGTACTCCTCGCCCGAAGCTGACCGGTTCGGTCAGGGTCCAGTTGAGCCTGACCAAACACTCTGCGGAGGCGTACAGCACCTGGAGAAAACCCACAAACTGGGGCCCGAAGCCAAACGCTCGCAGAGTGCCCAGGAGATACCCGTGGTCCACCCTGTCGAACGCCTTCTCCTGATCCAGGGACAGGAGGGCGAACGACAGACCGTCCCTACACCCGAGTTCCAAGAGGTCCCGGACCAGATACAAGTTGTCGAAGATGGTGCGGCCCGGGACGGTGTAGGTCTGGTCTGGGTGGATCACGTCCGCCAGCACGGACCCTAGCCGCAGCGAGATGGCCTTCGCTACGATTTTATAGTCCGTGCTGAGGAGCGAGATGGGACGCCAATTCCGTAAATCGCGGAGGTCCCCCTTCTTCGGCAATAAGGCGAGCACGGCTCGCCTGCACGAAAGAGGGAGGACCCCGCCCTGCAAGGACTCGGCCCAGACGGTGACAAGGTCCGGGCCGAGGACGTCCCAAAACACGCGGTAGAACTCCACGGTCAGCCCGTCCATGCCCGGAGATTTATTGGTGGGCATGCGGCGGAGGGCTTCCGAGAACTCGGCCAGAGTGAGAGGCAGCTCCAGCCGGTCTCGGTCGCCCGCGCTGACCGTCGGGAGTTCATCCCAGAGCATTCTGCAAGCGTTAGGATCGGTCGGATCCGGGGAGAAAAGGCCTGCGTAGAAGGCCCTGGCCCTCCCACACATTTCCGCCGGATCCGTGAGGGGGGTGCCGTCCTCTGCTAGAAGGCAGGTGACGTGCTTCTTGGCTCCCCTCTTTTTCTCCAGGGCGTAGAAGAAGCGGGAACCGCGATCCATCTCCCGAAGGAGGCGGATGCGGGATCGAACAAAGGCACCTCGGGCCCGATGGTCCTCGAGGGTCCGGAGCTCTTCCCGCTTCTCCCGGCACGCTCCGCAGAGGGATGGATCACCGGGGCTGGCGGCCAGACGCCTCTCCAGCTCTAAGACCTCCCGTTCCAACTGCCCTATCGCCGCATCCCTCCGTCGGCTGGCGCCCCGGGTGTAGTCACGGCAGAAGAGCCGGGCGCGCACCTTCCCCAGGTCCCACCACCGCCGCGCCGAGGGAAAGGCATGCCGCTGCCCTCGCCAGGCCAGCCAGAACTCCCGGAAGGACGCCACGAAGCCCACATCCTCCAACAAGCTATTATTAAAGTGCCAATAGGCCGGCCCCGGCCTCTCCGCGCAGAGGGAGGCGGTCACGGTGGCTAGATGGTGATCTGAAAAAGGGGCCGGCCGGACGCTGGAGGAGTGGGCCCGGGAAAGATGGAAGCGTGACATATAGATGCGGTCCAACCGGGAGTGGTACGACCGATGGACCTCCACCCGGACAAAAGTGAATGTAGAAACGTCATCCGGGTGGTGGTCGCGCCAGACGTCCACCAGGGAGTGATGTTCGACGATCTCCCGGAGGACATCTGCGGCGGCCTGGTGCTGCTCGGTCCCTGAGCGGTCCCGTTCCTCAAGGGTGGCGTTAAAGTCCCCGCCCAGGACCAGGCACTCGCGAGGATCCAAGGTGCCGAGGAAGGCGGACGCCTGCTGATAAAAACACAACCTCTCCGGGCCCAATGTCGGGGCGTAAACGTTGACGAGATTAACCACAAGCCCTTCCATGCGGACCCGGAGGTGCAGCAGGCGGCCTGGCACAGCCTCGGCGACCCCCAGCACCTCGGGCCGTAGGTCGGGGGAGAACAGGGTCGCCACTCCAGCCGTACGAACTGTGAGGTGGCTAAAATAGACCCTGTCCCCCCACTCCAGCCGCCAGCTAGCTTCAGCGGTCGGATCCGTATGGGTCTCCTGCAGGAAAATCACAGAGTACCCCCCCTCCCGAAGGAAGGAGAGCACCTGGCTCCTGCGGAGACCCATCCTACAGCCCCGGGTGTTTAATGTTGCAAAGATGATCGGTGCCATGAGGAGGGCTGGGGGGGATCCTCGCCGGCAGAGACGCTCACGGCCTCCGTCGGGCCGCGCAACAATCCGTGACCTACCCCGTGGGCGATTAAGGAGTCACGGAAGAGGCGGACCCGTTGGTAGGCCGCAGCGGCCTGCCTCCCGGTCCTCTTACCCTCTCCCATGAGGGCCCTCGCGGCCCGGAGGATCTGATGAAAATCCCCCCATCGCTGGAGTGCAAGCTGTACCTTGTTGCGGGAGCCACGGACATCCTCAAGGAACTCCCGTAGCTCCTCTCTCAGTGTATGGGGGGGTGGGGTTACTGATCTATGGCTTTCCCCCAGTGGGGCCCCTGTCACAGCCCCGTGGCCCACCGAGACGGGCAAGCAGGGGGCAGACCCCCGACGTGGCGTCCGATGGACCGACGCCACGTGGCCTGCCTCAGATCCTGGCTCAATGGGGGGCGGCGGAGGGAAACTAGCAGCCCCTGGTGGGTTGGGACATGGAAAAACAAAGGCCGCTCCTTGGGGGTCATCCCCTGGGATAAGGAAGGAGACAGTCCCAGGGGCGACAAAAGCATCACGGGAAGTGGAGGGGACAGGGACAGGGTCGCTGTCAGGGGCAGGGTCGGAGTCAGGATTAGGGACGGGGGAAGGGGCGATAGTGGGATCGGGGGCCCCGGCAGCCAAGCTTCTGGGTGGGGGGGGGTGGCACCCCGCAAATGGGCTCAGGGATTTGCGGGGAGGGAAGTGGGTCCTCCGTGATGCCGGGCTCGTGCTCCAAGGCAGATGGTAAGGCCACGACATCCATAGGTGGAGAATCAACGATGGGGTCCCCACCCAGGAAGGAGGTCGGCTGCCCCTCAGCCACGAGGGAGTCTCCTGGCCACTCGGGTCCCGGTTGCATGGCACTGGCCGTCGCCTCAAGAGGCTCGGCGGCCGCTAGCGGGGTGCCATCTGCAGCCGGGTTGGTGGAAGAGTCCAGGGGCTCCTCGGAGGCGGGAGCGGAAGCAGTGGGTAAGGGGACAGAACATGGGGAAAAGGGGGCTGAGGCGAGGTCGCTCAGATCGAGGCCCGCTGGCAGAGGGTCGTCCTCCCCCTGGGTAATCGGGGTCAGACCCAGGGCCTCGATCTCCTCATAAATGGAGGGGAGATCACCGTCCACCACCCCAGGGCTCTCCCCGCCAGCATCTGAAGTGACGCTCGCCTTGGAGCTTGCAGGGGCTTCAGATTGTAAGGGGGCGAGAGGGGCTCCATCAGGGGCTTCCATTGGAAGGGACACCGGAGGAGGGGTAGTGCTTTCCTCCGATGCTGCCACGTCTTCCCTAGCCAGTAATGATGTACAAAACCCACCCGGGGGCAAAGCGGAAGGCTCAGCATCGGTGCCCCCCTTCCTGGTCTTCCGGGGGGCTATCGCATCAGATGGAAGGAGCGGAGTTCGAGCCTTCCGCTTGCCCCGCTTCCCCTGTACTAAGGACCAGCCCTCCATGGCATCATCCGGGGGCTGGCTAACAGGAGTCGGGTCAGGGAGCAAGGGCGAAGGCTTAGGGACTCCGGGAGGCAATGATGGGGTAGCATGTAGGAGGGAGAATTCTCTCTGGGGCATGCCCTCTTCTATGCCCGGCGATATCCCTACCTCACCCTCCTCCACAGGCCCCGCCACAGCACAGGCGGCAGAGGCGGGGCCTTCCCGCTCGTCTAGGCGCACTGGGGGAGATACCCCTTGGGCTCGAGCGGGAGCGTTGGTGGGCCGGAAAGGAGGAGGGGCGGCTTCGGGCGCCGGGCAGCTAGGGGCGCCGGCGATGACGGGGCCGGCGCCCTGCTGGGCCTCGGGGGTCCCGGATGTCCCTCCGTGCCGGGCCAAGGGGCAGTCCCTCCGGACGTGTCCCATCGCCCGGCAGAGGTAGCACCGGGCCTCCCCCGTTGAATAATGCACCCGGTAGCGGGCCCCCTGGTAGGGGACCAAGAAGGACCCCTCGAGTGCCTCACCGTCACGTGCCGCCGGCGGCAGTTGTAACTGTACCTGCCGGCGGAACGAGAGGACATGACGGAGGACGGGGTCTTTGCAGCCCAATAGGAGAGGGCGGACCACAGAGATCGGCCTCCCCAGGGTAGAGAGGGCGGGTAACAAGGCGGCATTTGGAAGGAAGGGAGGGACAGAAGTCAGGACCAGTCGGGCACCCAGGTCTTCTAGTGGCTCCAGGGGGACGTACATGCCCCCCACCGCTAGGCCTTTCTCCACTGCCTCCTGGGCGGCGGCCTCCGATGCTAGGAAGAAGACGACCTTTCCGTACATCTTGGAGGCCGCCACAATGGCCGTGGGCCCCACCACCCTCGCCAACGCCCGCACGTAGGTCTCCACGTGGGGTGAGGCGGGTACCAGGAGGCAACGGACGCCGTGCTTCCTGGTCAAGGTGGGGAAGGGGCCCCGGTCGCTATAGATGGTAGCGGAGGTGGTGGATGTGGGAGATGACGTAGCGGCAGGCGGGGGGGCCGCCGCCACCTGGGCGTATGCCCTGGGGGCTGGGGGAGGGACTCCCACAGAGCTGGTGGAGGGAACAGCAGGGAGGGACGCCGCGGCTGGTTGCGGGGCCGCGGCAGTGGGGGCACCCCCTGCCATGGAGGGTCTGGCTTTTTTAGCAGGGCCTTTACCCTTCTTTGTGCCCTGGCCCTTCCTGCCAGCTGGGGGGACTCCCCCAGGGTCAGAGGGGGCGAGGGACGTGGCAGCAGCGGAGGTCACCTCGTTACCCGCCGCTGCCGGCGCTCCAGCAGGGGTGGTAGCAGGCGGCTCGGCAGCGGCGGTCGAGGTAGAGGCTAGAGGGGACGATGGTGGGGCGGGTGGAGGAGGGGCAGCAGGGTCTGCCCAAGGGGTCCCACTCGCCTTGTCCCCTGCCATAATGAGGACGGGGGGAGAACAAACACCGGAGGGGGTTAGGGAAGGGGGAAGCAGGTCGACCACTTCTCTCTGCTAGGCTGCAGGCAGGGGAGGAGGGCGCCAAAAAAGGAGGTGGACTGGATGGAGGTGCTATTAAGGGCTAGGGGTCAGTCACCAACTCGGGGAGGGTTTCCGGCTCCTCTAGTTGCACCAAGAAAGGTGGGATATAACAGCGTTGGGGGGTGCAGTGAGACAGGTTCAAACTAAAATGGGGAGGGGCACAAGCGCATAGGAGGGGACATGGGTGCACGAGGGGAGGGGCTAATCAGGGCTAGGGGACCGCAGGGGGAAAGGAACAACCAGGCGGGGAATGGGGCAGGGGAAACCACAGGACTAGCTTCAGAGGCTGGGGCGGGTCAAACAAAGAAAGGCTGCAGAGGGAAAGGGCGGGGCAGGCAAACAAACTGGAGCTAGCGAGGGGCTGGGGCAAAAGGCTGCAAGGGGCAAATGGGTAGGTAGCAGGGGTAAAGCTGGGGGCTTGCTACAGGGGGGAGGGGGTCAGTCTAAAAGGGGGGGCACGTGCACTCACGTGCGCTTGCAATGAAAATAAAGTCTTTTAAGGTTGGCTGCTGTTTCAGGCCCAATGGTGGCAACAGGGCATGGCAAGCCTAGGTGAGCAGCTGAGTCCCAGAGGTAGGAGTTCGAGGCAGATGGTGAGTAGCCGGTGGGGGTGGTGGAGGGGGCAACGATGATGGTGGTGGTGGGGGTCGGGGGGGATACAGATGGACCAGGGGGCAGGCTCCACGCCATACCTCCTGTGTCCCCACAAACACAGTCTAGACCCCCACCACAAGAGCACAGTTCAAAAGTTACTCAGTCCGGGAGGGCCCCCTCCACAGTGGTCTGTAGAATTCCTACGCGCTCTCCCACTGGCAGATGGTCCTCTTCTTCTCCTCAGGGCTCCAGCAGCTCCCCAGCAGCAAATGTAGCAGCTCCAGGTGGCAGTCTGGTGGCCAGCAGGAAGGACCCTTCTCAGGTGGAGGTGGTGGTGGCAACCCCAGCAGCAGGAGTAATGGCTGGGGTCTCTCCCTCCCCTCCTCTGGGGAGTGGGCCAGCAGGCCCCGCCCCCAAGGGGCTGTAGCTGGAGCAGCAGCAACCAAGGGTGTGGGTGGGTCTAGCAGCCAACCAGCAAGCAGGTAGCAGAGAAAGAGAAGAAGCAGGCCCCTACTTTCCTCCCTCCAAGCTAGAGGGCTACAGGAGAGTGATCTATTAATCCCAGGTCAGACAGGGTTTCTGTTCCCTGAGTGACCAGAGCAGGGGCTGCACTAGAGTAATCAGGAACCTGCTAGAACCAGTTAAGGCAGGCAGGCTAATTAGGACACCTGGAGCCAATGAAGAAGAAGCTGCTAGAATCAATTAAGGCCGGCTAATCAGGGCACCTGGGTTTTAAAAGGAGCTCACTTCAGTTTGTGGTGCAAGTGTGAGGAGCTGGGAGCAAGAGGTGCAAGGAGCTGAGAGTGAGGGTGTGCTGCTGGAGGACCGAGGAGCACAAGCGTTATCAGACACCAGGAGGAAGGTGAGACTAAGGAAGGTGTTTGGAGGAGGCCATGGGGAAGTAGCCCAGGGAGTTGTAGCTGTCATGCAGCTGTTACAGGAGGCACTATAGACAGCTGCAGTCCACAGGGCCCTGGGCTGGAACCCGGAGTAGAGGGCGGGCCCGGGTTCCTCCCAATTGACCTGGACTGTGGGTTCTTCCAGAGGGGAAGGTCTCTGGGCTGTTCCCCAACCCACATGGTGAATCTCTGAGACAAGAAAATCCGCCAATAAGCGCAGGACCCACCAAGATAGAGGAGGAACTTTGTCACACCGGTGTCGGGGGGGGATCTTGGGGTGCACAGCGCGGCGGAAGAAGGAGGGTGATTTAAAAAAAAAAAAAAAAGGGGGGGGGGGAGAGGGTTTATTTCCCCCCCACCACAATGGATGACGTAGTGCGGGCACTGATACAAGCTACAGCGGCCCAGCAGGAGGCTACCCGTGTCCAGGCAGCCGCCCAACAGGAGGCAGTGTGGCTGCAGCAGGAGGCTAATCACCTGCTGATGGACCAGGCTGCTCAAGACCGAGCTATGTTGCGGGAACTGGTAAACCAGGTAAAGTCCCTTACAGAGTTGAATCGTGGCCATGATGGGACGCGGCTCCTACGGGCCAGCCATTGGCTGCAGAAAATGACACGGGAGGATGATGTAGAGGCATACCTTCTGGCCTTTGAGAGGACAGCCCTACGGGAGGCCTGGCCTCGAGATCAGTGGTCTGGCATCCTTGCCCCATTCCTGTGTGGGGAGGCCCAGAAGGCCTACCATGATCTGCCTGAAGAGGCTGCGGCAGACTACCCCCAGCTGAAAGCAGAGATCCTGGCCAGATCTGGGGTAACGACAGCAGTGCGGGCCCAGCAGTATCACGGTTGGAGGTACCAGGAAGACAAAACCCCGCGGTCCCAATTGTATGACCTCATCCATCTCGCACGAAAGTGGTTGCAAACAGAATCCTGGAGTCCGGAAGAGATACTAGCGGTTCTGGTCATTGACCGATACATGAGGGGACTACCACCAGACCTTCGTGCCTGGGTAAGCCAGAACGAACCCTCCACCTATGACGAGGTTGTCGCCCTGGTAGAGAGGCGAAGGACAGCGAGGGAGCTGACCCAACCAGTTAAGGAAGAGGCACCCCGGGTTAAACTAGCAGCACCAAGCCCTAAAGTTCGGGTGACTGGGCCACCAGGAGGGCCCAGGTGGAAAAAGAGAGAGGCTGAAGGCCCATCAGAGGCCACGAAGAGTCGGAGCACTGAGGGAGAAGAGGATCGTGATGTTAGACTGCCCAAACCAAGAGACCGGGGAACGCCTAGGGCTCCATACAGATGTTATGCCTGCGGGGAGTGGGGACACATAGCTGCACAGTGTCCCAGTGCTGAGGAGCCTATGCAGTGTAACCTGGGGAACTGGGCAGATCCATGCTCCCTAATCCACCTTGTGGGGGTCTCACTAACCCCACATATGTATACCAGACCAGTGAAACTAAATGGGGTAGGGACCACGGCACTGGTTGATTTGGGGAGTGCTATCACGCTTATCTCAGGGAAGCTCGTGAAGCGTAGTCAGCTGCTGCAGGCTAAACATACGGGGATAACATGCGTCCATGGGACAGTTAGTTACTACCCCACCATCCCAGTAAAAATCGAGATCCAAGGGAACACTACTGAGGTAGCAGCAGGTGTAGTCCCTAAACTCCCATACCCGGTGCTCATAGGGAGGGACTTCCCAGGGTTTGGAAACTTACTCCCAGTAGGGGGATTGGAGAAAGATGGGGACCCTAAAATTGATGAGGCATCCACAGCAGACTGTCAACCCCCAATCTTCTCTGAAATATCCGCAGATTTGTTCTCCATTCCCAGACAGGGTAGAAAGACAAAAAGGGAAAGAAGGGCAGTGTGATGAACTGGGACTGTTCTTACTGTGGTCTTTGAATGCTGACAGGGGAGTGTAGCTAGGATAGTCTGCATTGGGGGATGGGAGACTGACCTACGGAGAATACCTGAGCATGTAACATGAGAACCCAGGAGGGGGCTGGGGCCAGGTGACACCTTTGCCCGGGAAACTGAACAAAGGCTGTGGGAGGGGTCGCTGAAGGCAGAGTCACGGGGGCTGGCTAGTGACCATGGCTGGCAGGCAGGGAGGGCTCTGATCTCCCAAGGGGGCTAGGGTGCCCGGGGACCCCAAGATGGACCTAACTGAGGGGGTCCTGTTGTCTGCGCCTGCAAGACCTGTCTTGGACTGTATTCCTGTCGTCTAAATAAACCTTCTGCTTTACTGGCTGGCTGAGAGTCATGGTGAATCGCAGGCCGCCGGGGGTGCAGGGCCCTGAGTCCCCCCATACTCCGTGACAGGCAGCTAAGGCCTTGGAAACCCGAATACTGACCCAAAGCCAGAGGGTCGCTCTTGTAGGTAGGAGGACCCGCGCAGCTGAAAAGGAGGCCAGGCAGGAGGGAGAAGCACCTGAGTCTGACCTCCACCCTAATGCTTCTGAACCAGTAGAGGCAACAGAGACTGGGCCCCTAGATCTTGGGCAGATTAGCCCCGGGAGAGGAAATTTTGGACGGGACCAGGCAGAAGACCCAAGGTATGACAACATTAGGAAGGAGGTGACTGAAATAGATGGGGTCCCCGTGGAAGGGAAAACCCAGGGACCAGGACCCTACTTCATAATGAAGAAGGATCTCTTATACCGGGTTGCACCAGTACAGGGGCAGAAGGTACAGCAGATCCTAGTACCTCAAAAACACCAGAACGCTGTATTAAGTCTTGCTCATAGTCCTCTTTTTGGGGGGCATTTGGGGGTAGAGAAGACCCTGGCACGAGTCCTACGACGGTTCTTCTGGCCCGGAGTACATGAAGAAGTGCGGAGGTACTGTGCCTCCTGCCCGGAGTGTCAGCTGCACAGTCCCCGTCCCCACTTGAGGGCACCTTTAGTACCCCTTCCCATCATAGAGGCCCCCTTCGAGCGAATAGCCATGAACCTAGTGGGACTCCGGAGAAGACGGCTCGGGGCCACCAATATATACTTGTTGTTTTGGACTATGCTACTCGCTACCCAGAAGCCGTCCCCCTGCGGAACACGGCCTCTAAAACTATAGCCAAAGAGCTGGTGGGGCTCTTTGTCCGAATGGGGCTACCGAAGGAGATATTAACCGACCAAGGAACCCCATTTATGTCGAAGCTAATGAAGGACCTTTGTACGCTGCTCCGTATACATACCCTGAGAACTTCGGTCTACCATCCGCAGACTGATGGGTTGGTAGAAAGGTTTAACTGAACCCTCAAGGCTATGATAAGGAAGGTGGTAAGTTGGGACGGGAAGGATTGGGACACCCTACTACCCTACCTTATGTTCGCTATCCGGGAGGTACCACAGGCCTCAACTGGGTTTTCCCCCTTCGAGTTATTATACGGGCGTCACCCCCGTGGCATACTAGATATCGCCAAAGAGATCTGGGAAGAGGAACCCAATGAGGGGAGAAATATAATAGAGCATGTAATGCAGATGCGAGACCGGATAGCCCGGGTTACCCCTATTGTATGGGAACATTTGGAGAAGGCACAGCGAACATATTACAATCGCCAGGCAAAAGTGCGACAGTTCCAACCAGGGGATCGGGTAGAATAGTTAGGAGGAGGTCACAGTTTTGTTATTTTCTATTTGCTTCTTTCAGATAAGGGATGTAGGAACAGTGAAAGCAGTGAAACAATTGTGAAGTTGGAGCTTTTTAGGCTGCAAGTTACAGAAAAGGAGAGGGAGCACCAGAGATTATTGCAACTGAAACAACTGGAGAGAAAAGAAAAAGAGTCAGCCAGAGAGGAGGCTGCACACAGAAAGGCTATGGAAGAAAAAGAGAGAGTGAAAACATTAACTGGACCCGCTAGAGAAGCAGAACCAGAACCCCCCGACCCCAACGACTCCCATCACTCCAAAAATCCACAAGTGGGAACACTTATGTCCTGCACACAGTGAGGAGGACGATATTGCTGAACATCTGACTACCTTCGAAAGGCTGCGTGTAATACACGAAATCCCTGATGATAAGAGAGTTCCTACGCTGATTGCAAAATTAACTGGTAAACCTCAAAATGTATTCAGTGGAATACCTATTGTAATTTAGACTATTGTAAATTTAAAGATACTGTTTTGCGAAGTTTTCAGATTACCCTTGAAACATATAGAATTACATTTAGGAATCTTAAGAGGGATATTGGGATGAGTAATGGGGAATATGTGAACGAAATGTACGATTTGTTGGGGAAATGGGTGAGGGATAAGGAGGTGGCAGGTTTTGAAGGAATGTTGGACCTTGTTGCTCAAGAGCATTTCCTAAGCGTATGTAAGGCTGATGTGAAGCAGTGTTTATGGGACAAAGATGTAAAGTCTGTGGATGAGATAGCTCTTTTAGCTGATGCCTTCAAACAGAATCAGGCGTCTATTGAGGGCAGGCCACAGAAAGAGGGGTTTAAAACTGGTGGGAAGGGAGGATCCCATTTTGCCCCTGGGAAGAGAGAAGGAGGTTGGGAGCCTAAACAGTTTCTTACCCAAAAACATTCATCTACTGGTAACTCTCATCCCAAATCTCCTGTAAAAAAAGAAGAGCCCCAAAGGTGCTATCAGTGCAATTCCACTGATCACCTGAGGAATAGATGCCCTGTGCTAGGAGGAAACAGGCGACCAATAGCTCATGTTAGTTCTGCTGTCCTCACCACAGAAACCCCCCAGGGAATCGAAACCTGTCATATTGGTTCTGTGAGGTTAGCCTCTGCAGAACCCAATATGGAGCATGTTAAGGCTGTCCAAATTGATGGCAGGGAATGCTTGGGGCAGAGGGATACAGGGGCCCAGATCTCTCTGGTTAAGCAGAGTGTGGTCCCAAAGGCCCGTATGTTACCTGGCCAAATGGCAGAGATTGTGGGGGTGAGTGAAAGCAGATTCCTCGTACCACTAGCTAAAATCCATGTGGTGTGGGAAGGTTTGGAAAGTGTTGTGACTGTGGGGGTAATGGAACACCTCCTGGTTGACCTGCTCCTGGGTAATGATTTTTTCCACAGTAGCTCAGGTTAAAGTATTTGCCTGCAGCAGGAGGGAGTGTTATGCTGGGACCCCCGAGGGAAAGGGGAAGGTCTCAGGAACTGCTGAGAGAATGGGAGAGAGTCTCCTTGATTCTTCTGCAGCTGGGGGAAGCCACATGCTTCCAGGGGGGAGGGTGGTTGAGACCAACTCCTGCACTGCAGCTGGAGGCAACACCACCTCAGGAAGGGATGGGGTGTGATGCCGGCCAGGGAGAGAACTGTCCAGGTTGTGAGCTGCCAGCCGGTCGCAGCTGAACCAGAAGCAAACCCGGCTCTAGGGAGCAGGGAGAAATGTGTCCCAGAGGAGAGCCCAGAGAAGGGGCAGGGAACCACTGAGGTGGTGAGGATCCCTGTGACTGTAACCCAGGGAAGCAGGGTGCTTCCAAGTATGGGAGGGGCTGAGACTAGCTCCTTTCCAGCAGAAGGCAACACGCCCCCAGGCGCAGGGGTAGGAGAGGCCCCACTATGTCCACAGCCACCTTCTGGAAAGGCTCCTCTATGATGGGCAAGGGTCTCAAATAGGGTGACCAGACAGCAAGTGTGAAAAATCGGGACAGGGGGTGGTGGTGGGGGGGGGGGGGTAATAGGAGCCTATATAAGAAAAAGACCCAAAAATCAGGACAGTCCCTATAAAATCAGGACATCTGGTCACCCTAGTCTCAAAGCCGTTTTCCCCTTGTCCCGGGCCTTCCCCACCCTCTGACAGGGGTCACAGGATCGGCAGTACTGTCGGACAGTAGTAAAGACCCCAGGCCAGTAAAAGTTCTGTAGCAGCCTCTGCCGGGTACGCCGGATTCCCTGGTGTCCTCCTCCTGAACTTACTGCCAGAGACTTGGACACTGACCATGGCGGAGGCAGTATACCTAAAATTCCTCTTTGGGCTCCCCTCTGGGGCAGACACTCCTGTGTCCCCCAAAAAGGAAGGTGACCCTGATCCAGCTGTGGGCTCACAGCTACCAGCTATGACAGACTCTTTGCTGACCAGCAAAATCCCCCCATTTCACTCCGGTTGGGCTTGCTTCCAACTACCGAGTCCTTGGGGTCTGTTCCCACCGCAGCAGTCACCAGAGCCCCAACTTCCATCTCCAGGATACATGTCTCTGTGCATCTCTTCCACTCCATTACAGCCAGTCCATGCTTCTGGGTCTCAATTTGTGCTTGTCTCTGGGCCTCAATTTCTTTGTCTTTTAAGTCCAGGGTTTGCTGGTGGGCAGCCTTTTCTTTTTCCAGGACAACCTTTTCCTGGGCAAATTGCGCATCAATTTACATTTGTCTTCTCTTGAGACTGTCACTCGATGAGCTGGGGTACCACAGAGAACTCCTCCTGTCTTGCTGAGTTAGACACTCCTGTCAGCTCCAGCACAGACCCAGAGGTTGGGCCACACCCGTCTGCAGTTCACTGAAACTGAGATGCCCTCAGCTCAGGGGCTTCTAGTTAACAGAGACGTTCCCAGCGCCCAGTGTTCAGCCTTTCTGGGCACTTTGCAACCTGCGCAGTTCTAGCTTCTTCTGATCTTCACTCTGACTTATTTTGCCAATTTTCCTGCCTCTATTCCCTTACCCAAAATAAGCAAACAGAAAATAACAAACCAGTAGTTACTTTGTCTGTTCTCCAGCCACCACACTTAAAACTCACTTAAAATCACTACCAGTATCCTTTCCCCTGGTACAGTTCTTGTTAGCTTCAGCTCAGAGGGGTGGGGTTCCAGGAGGTGGGGGCTTAACCCCGAGAGAGAGTGGACCCCCGAGAAGGGCTGTTGCACTGAAGGGGTTCCACCCAGGGACTGTGGGGAGCTGAGAGAGCTCTGCCTGTGAGTCCGTGACCCACTGGGAACAGCGTGGAGATGGCCTATAACCATCTCCTTAAGAAGGAGCTATGCAGAGAGAGGGCTGCGCATTGGAAAGCTCACCAAGGCACAGCTGATTGCTCAGTTGGAAGAGGAGGATCACTCTAAGGAGACCGTTTCTGACCCAGCTGAGGCCGCGAGAGAGGCCGGGAGCAGTCAGGCAGCCCCAGGGGTCACCCCAACCACTGACCCAGTCGGGGATGCGGGAGGGGCTGAAAGCAGCCAGGGAGCCCCAGGAGCCACCTACCCGACCAGCAGGGGATCGTCACAGCCGAGTTCCCCGTTGGTGGAGCTGAGACGGTTGGAGCTGAAACTGAAAGAGCTGGAAGATGGTGAGAAGGAAGGGCAGGACTGTGAGAGACAGAGGCAGCATGAACTGGTGATGGTGGAGCTGAGAAGCAGAGAGTCCCCTGCTGGGGTGAGTGGGGATGGGCCCAGAGTGGCTAAGCCCGCAGGGAACTCCGATATCAAAGTGCTGCCTCAGTTTAAGGAAGGGGATGATATAGGCGCCTTCCTCACTGCCTTTGAGAAGGCTGCAACGTGCACCAGGTTGACCCTGCAGACAGGCTCCAGCATCTCACCCCCTTACTGGGTCCCAAGACCACAGGGATGTTCAGTCAGATGGATGGGGTGGGAGCAGGGGACTATGAGCTGTTCACACAGGCCCTGCTGCGCACGTTTGAGCTGACCCCCGAGGCATACAGGAAAAGGTTCCTGGGTGTGCAGAAGACCCAGGGGATGACGTATCTGGAACTGGCTGTACTGATGGGGGAATACACCCGCAAGTGGGTGAATGGGGCCGGGGCCCAGACCAAGGAGGATGTGATTGAACTGATGGGGCTGGAGTGACTATATGAACTCTGTCCCCCTGGCCTGAGGATGTGGCTGGTGGACAAGAGGCCAAAGAACCTGCGCCGGGCGGGGCGTCTGGCTGATGAGTTTGTAGACAGAAGGTCGGGATATGGAGTCCCAGGGGGACAGGCCCACATCAGTGCAGAAGGGGCTCCCCTGAAAGGGGACTTGGATAAATCCCTCCCAAGAGGCACAGCCAGTACCCGAGCCGACCGACCGACCCCAGGCGACCAACGGGACCTGAGGTGAAATTACTGTGGGCAGAGGGGCCACATATGGGCCCGGTGCCAAAAGCTCAGGGATGGGATGAGCAAACTGAGCCCTCACAGGGTTACCTGGGTGGGGTCCCAGGCAGGAGGAGGGGCTGGCTCCCCAGGCAGGAGGAGGGGCTGGCTCCCCAGGCAGGAGGAGGGGCTGGCTCCCCAGCCGGAGGAGGGGCTGGCAGTGTTGCAATGGCCCAAGAGCGAGGAGTCTACCAGGCCAGCTCCTCGGGGAGGCTTCATACTCCGGATTCAAAGTTCTCAGTCTACTGGGTGGACGCGGGGTGGTCCCTGTGGAGCGAGTACCTTGTTCCCCTGGAGGTGGATGGGAGGAAGGTCAATGGATACTGGGACACGGGCGCAGAGGTGACGCTGGCCCGGCCCGAGGTGGAGGCCCCAGACCGGGTGGTGCCCAACACCTACCTGACCCTGACAGGCAAGTGCGGGCCCACGTTTAAGGTACCCGTGGTGAGGGTGCATCTGAAATGGGGGGCCAAGGAGGGGCCCCCAAGATGTGGGGTTCACCATCAGTTGCCGACCGAGGTGCTGATGGTGGGTGACCTGGCAGATTGGCCAGGCAGCCCCCAGAGTGCCCTAGTCATCACCCGTAGCCAGAGCCAGCGAAGGGCACTCTGCCCTGACACCGGGGGCGGTGCCCTGCCGGGGGTGCAGGTCACTACCCCAGCGGGAAAGGAGCCACTGGGGACAGGACTTGGTGGGGCTCCGGCCTCAGACCCAGCCACTGAGAGGGAGCAGGTCCCCACCCCTTCCCCAGCCGCTGATTTCCAGACCCAGCTGCAGAAGGATCCCTCCTTGGAGAAGCTGAGGGAACCTGCTGGCCACAGCGCTGCAAACTCCCTTGGGGAAGGCTGCAGGGACAGAGTGCTGTGGGAGAAGGGATTCCTGTACCAGAAATGGGCTCCCCAAGGGGAAGTAGAACTGTGGGGAATCGGGAGGCAGCTGCTGGTGCCCCAGGAATATCACTGCAGGCTGTTGTACCTGGCCCAGGATGTCCCTCTCTCGGGACACCAGGGCATCCAATGCCCCAGGCAGCGGCTGCTGCAGAACTTTTACTGGCCCAGAGTCTGTGACGCCGTCCAGCAGAACTGCAGGTCCTGCGACCCCGGCCAGAGGGTGGGGAGGGCCCGGGATAAGGGTGAAGCCCCCTTGAGACACCTGCCCATCATAGAGGAGCCTTTCCATAAGGGGGCTATGGACATAGTGGGGCCCCTCAGCCAGGCAACTCGGACAGGGAAAAATACATTCTGGTGGTGGTAGATTTCGCTACTCGCTATCCCGAGGCAGTGGCTGTGATGTTGCACCCCATAATGCTTTATAGAAATACGCTTATGAATGTAAATATGACATAACTGGAATATGTTTTATGCTACATATCCCATGTAACATATCTCTTATAAGGTATTACAAAGCTTATAATGTACTGAGTGTGGTCATCCTATTTGTATAAATGTATCACTCTTGTATCTGAAACTAGAAATATGAAATATAACTCTGAGGTCCTATTGTAATTATGCAAAGTGTGGGCCATTAATGGTGGTTTGGAATCTTAATGGCTCCCATTAACCAGGACAATTGACTGTAGATGACTCTGTTTACTTGTAAGTCTTCCTGTATACGTGTGTGCTGGCAAGTGGGCAATGAAGTCTTACAGTGACATGTGATCATGTCACCTGAACTGGAATCCATCTTTAACCTGGTGCTTTTCCTGTGAGGGGGGGTGGGAACCCAGAGAGGGACAAAGGATTTCTGCCTTGTGCAAAAGCTATATAAGGGGGCGGCCATCATGGGAAATCCCCTAGCTCCCACCTGAGCTGGAACAAGGACTGTACCAGGGAAAAGGATTGTGCCCAGACTAGGAAGGCATCCAGTCTGTGAAAGAAGCTTATTGAAACATCTCTGAGGTGAGATTTTATCTGTAATCACTTTCTTACTGTATTAGACTTGTGTGTTTTATTTTATTTTGCTTGGTAATTCACTTTGTTCTGTCTGTCACTACTTGGAACTACTTTTTGTATTTAATAAAATCACTTTTTACTTATTAATTAACCCAGAGTAATTAATTAATTCCTGGGGGAGCAAACAGCTGTGCATATCTCTCTATCAGTGTTATAGAGGGCGAACAATTTATGAGTTTACCCTGCATAAGCTTTATACAGGGTAAAACGGATTTATTTGGGGTTTGGACCCCATTGGGAGTTGGGTACCTGAGTGTTGGAGACCGGAGCACTTCTGTAAGTTGCTTTCAGTTAAGTCTGCAGCTTTTGGGGGACATGGTTCAGACCTGGGTCTGTGTTTGCAGCAGGCTAGTGTGTCTGGCTCAAACCAGGCAGGGTACTGAAGTCCCAAGCTGCCAAGGAAAACGGGCTCAGAGGTAGTCTCAGCACATCAGCTGGCAGTTCCCAAGGGGGTTTCTGTGACCCAACCTGTCACAGTGGCCTTGTCTTCTATCGAGGCAGACGCTGTGGCAGACGCGCTGCTGAGCATTTTCAGCAGAATGGGGTTCCCCAAGGAGGTCCTTACAGACCAGGGCTCCAATTTCATGTCAACCCTGCTCTGGTGCTTGTGGGAGAAGTGTGGGGTCCGACACACCTGGGCCTCAGCGTATCACCCAACGGGCTGGTGGAGAGGTTCAATGGGACCCTAAAAATGATGCTGAAAACCTTTATGGACCAGCACCCGCGGGACTGGGACAAGTGTGATGAACTGGGACTGTTCTTAATGTGGTCTGTGAATGCTGAGTGGGGAGCGTTGGCTGGGAAGGTTGCAGGGGAGTGTGGCTGGGATAGTCTGCATTGGGGGATGGGAGACTGGCCTTGAGGGAGGATACCTGAGCATGTAACATGAGAACCCAGGAAGGGGTTAGAGTCCAGGTGACACCTTGGCCCGGGAAACGGGACAAAGTCTGGGGGAGGAGATGCTGGGGAGAGTGAGAATTTCAGGAGCTGGCTGGTGTTGTAAAAAAATGAGGCTCCTTAGTTAAATTGTGCATGCTTGGAAGGACTCATGAATGAAATTGTTTTTAATTGTTTACTTTATTAATGTAACTTCATAAGTAAAGTTTTATGAATGAAAAAATATTCATTCATAAAACCGGTTACCCCAAGAACTGGCTAATTAACAGTTAAGATGCTTGTTAAGAGCCATAGCTGTTCAGTCAGCTGCCTTTGTAAGTTTCACTATCAATCCAATTCCTGCTTAAATCACCGAGACTTGCACGGTTTCAGTATTGTAATTTCTGTTCACCATTTATTACACTTGCCTACCGTGTAACTTCTGTTCACTGTTTGCCATATTGTAATTCAAACCCCATTTTAAAACGCTTACTCCAGTTTGTAAGGGCTTGCTGCAACCTTCATTTTTGCAAACCCTGCTGTAATCTTATTAGTTTAGTTTAGATGTGTGAATGAGGTATGTATGGATGATGGAATCAACCTCCAGCCCCAGCCTGTCCTGATGAAATAGAGTTCAAACACCAAGGGCTGAAGATGCAGACAAGAGCCCTAACAAAGTAAGAAGAATCCACCCTAAAAAGAAAAGGTGCAATAGAAGGAAGATCAAAGCCCGGTCCCAGGCTGAAAGTCATGTCTGCAATGGACGGGTGATCAATCACCAAACCCAGAGGCCGCGTGACACAGCAAGACCTATAGACTCTGGATTCAAACTAAAGCCTACAAAAAGGATGGGTGAGATGGGAGACTTTGGAGGAGGGTAACATTCTGCTGCCAACATGGAAGGGCATCGGTGCACCCGACAGAGACCCAGCTCGTCCTTGTGCCCGGCTTTCCTGGCCAGTTACCGCCACGAGCTACGAACCCAAGCTGCAAACTCAAACCACAGACTCAAGCAGGACTGGTAACTATGCAGCAGCTGCAGAACATCTGATGGATGTGTGTGTGTGTGTGTGTGTGTGTGTGTGTGTGTGTGTGTGTGTGTGTATAGGTATTAGGTATAATGTGTGTGTATAAGGATTAAGCAACAGAGGGTCCTGTGGCACCTTTAAGACTAACAGAAGTATTGGGAGCATAAGCTTTCGTGGGTAAGAACCTCACTTCTTCAGATGCAAGTAATGGAAATCTCCAGAGGCAGGTATAAATCAGTGTGGAGATAACGAGGTTAGTTCAATCAGGGAGGGTGAGGTGCTCTGCTAGCAGTTGAGGTGTGAACACCAAGGGAGGAGAAACTGCTTCTGTAGTTGGATAGCCATTCACAGTCTTTGTTTAATCCTGATCTGATGGTGTCAAATTTGCAAATGAACTGGAGCTCAGCAGTTTCTCTTTGGAGTCTGGTCCTGAAGTTTTTTTGCTGTAAGATGGCTACCTTAACATCTGCTATTGTGTGGCCAGGGAGGTTAAAGTGTTCTCCTACAGGTTTTTGTATATTGCCATTCCTGATATCTGACTTGTGTCCATTTATCCTCTTGCGTAGTGACTGTCCAGTTTGGCCAGTGTACATAGCAGAGGGGCATTGCTGGCACATGATGGCATATATAACATTGGTGGACGTGCAGGTGAATGAGCCGGTGATGTTGTAGCTGATCTGGTTAGGTCCTGTGATAGTGCTGCTGGTGTAGATATGTGGGCAGAGTTGGCATCGAGGTTTGTTGCATGGGTTGGTTCCTGAGTTAGAGTTGTTATGGTGCGGTGCGTGGTTGCTGGTGAGAATATGCTTAAGGTTGGCGGGTTGTCTGTGGGCGAGGACTGGCCTGCCTCCCAAGGTCTGTGAAAGTGAGGGATCATTGTCCAGGATGGGTTGTAGATCACTGATGATGCGTTGGAGAGGTTTAAGCTGAGGGCTGTAGGTGATGGCCAGTGGAGTTCTGTTGGTACTCCACTGGCCATCACCTACAGCCCTCAGCTTAAACCTCTCCAACGCATCATCAGTGATCTACAACCCATCCTGGACAATGATCCCTCACTTTCACAGACCTTGGGAGGCAGGCCAGTCCTCGCCCACAGACAACCCGCCAACCTTAAGCATATTCTCACCATCAACCACGCACCGCACCATAACAACTCTAACTCAGGAACCAACCCATGCAACAAACCTCGATGCCAACTCTGTTGGTACCAACAGAACTCCACTGGCCATCACCTACAGCCCTCAGCTTAAACCTCTCCAACGCATCATCAGTGATCTACAACCCATCCTGGACAATGATCCCTCACTTTCACAGACCTTGGGAGGCAGGCCAGTCCTCGCCCACAGACAACCCGCCAACCTTAAGCATATTCTCACCAGCAACCACGCACCGCACCATAACAACTCTAACTCAGGAACCAACCCATGCAACAAACCTCGATGCCAACTCTGTTGGTACCAACAGAACTCCACTGGCCATCACCTACAGCCCTCAGCTTAAACCTCTCCAACGCATCATCAGTGATCTACAACCCATCCTGGACAATGATCCCTCACTTTCACAGACCTTGGGAGGCAGGCCAGTCCTCGCCCACAGACAACCCGCCAACCTTAAGCATATTCTCACCAGCAACCACGCACCGCACCATAACAACTCTAGCTCAGGAACCAACCCATGCAACAAACCTCGATGCCAACTCTGTTGGTACCAACAGAACTCCACTGGCCATCACCTACAGCCCTCAGCTTAAACCTCTCCAACGCATCATCAGTGATCTACAACCCATCCTGGACAATGATCCCTCACTTTCACAGACCTTGGGAGGCAGGCCAGTCCTCGCCCACAGACAACCCGCCAACCTTAAGCATATTCTCACCAGCAACCACGCACCGCACCATAACAACTCTAACTCAGGAACCAACCCATGCAACAAACCTCGATGCCAACTCTGTTGGTACCAACAGAACTCCACTGGCCATCACCTACAGCCCTCAGCTTAAACCTCTCCAACGCATCATCAGTGATCTACAACCCATCCTGGACAATGATCCCTCACTTTCACAGACCTTGGGAGGCAGGCCAGTCCTCGCCCACAGACAACCCGCCAACCTTAAGCATATTCTCACCAGCAACCACGCACCGCACCATAACAACTCTAACTCAGGAACCAACCCATGCAACAAACCTCGATGCCAACTCTGTTGGTACCAACAGAACTCCACTGGCCATCACCTACAGCCCTCAGCTTAAACCTCTCCAACGCATCATCAGTGATCTACAACCCATCCTGGACAATGATCCCTCACTTTCACAGACCTTGGGAGGCAGGCCAGTCCTCGCCCACAGACAACCCGCCAACCTTAAGCATATTCTCACCAGCAACCACGCACCGCACCATAACAACTCTAACTCAGGAACCAACCCATGCAACAAACCTCGATGCCAACTCTGTTGGTACCAACAGAACTCCACTGGCCATCACCTACAGCCCTCAGCTTAAACCTCTCCAACGCATCATCAGTGATCTACAACCCATCCTGGACAATGATCCCTCACTTTCACAGACCTTGGGAGGCAGGCCAGTCCTCGCCCACAGACAACCCGCCAACCTTAAGCATATTCTCACCAGCAACCACGCACCGCACCATAACAACTCTAACTCAGGAACCAACCCATGCAACAAACCTCGATGCCAACTCTGTTGGTACCAACAGAACTCCACTGGCCATCACCTACAGCCCTCAGCTTAAACCTCTCCAACGCATCATCAGTGATCTACAACCCATACTGGACAATGATCCCTCACTTTCACAGACCTTGGGAGGCAGGCCAGTCCTCGCCCACAGACAACCCGCCAACCTTAAGCATATTCTCACCAGCAACCACGCACCGCACCATAACAACTCTAGCTCAGGAACCAACTCATGCAACAAACCTCGATGCCAACTCTGTTGGTACCAACAGAACTCCACTGGCCATCACCTACAGCCCTCAGCTTAAACCTCTCCAACGCATCATCAGTGATCTACAACCCATCCTGGACAATGATCCCTCACTTTCACAGACCTTGGGAGGCAGGCCAGTCCTCGCCCACAGACAACCCGCCAACCTTAAGCATATTCTCACCAGCAACCACGCACCGCACCATAACAACTCTAGCTCAGGAACCAACCCATGCAACAAACCTCGATGCCAACTCTGTTGGTACCAACAGAACTCCACTGGCCATCACCTACAGCCCTCAGCTTAAACCTCTCCAACGCATCATCAGTGATCTACAACCCATCCTGGACAATGATCCCTCACTTTCACAGACCTTGGGAGGCAGGCCAGTCCTCGCCCACAGACAACCCGCCAACCTTAAGCATATTCTCACCAGCAACCACGCACCGCACCATAACAACTCTAACTCAGGAACCAACCCATGCAACAAACCTCGATGCCAACTCTGTTGGTACCAACAGAACTCCACTGGCCATCACCTACAGCCCTCAGCTTAAACCTCTCCAACGCATCATCAGTGATCTACAACCCATCCTGGACAATGATCCCTCACTTTCACAGACCTTGGGAGGCAGGCCAGTCCTCGCCCACAGACAACCCGCCAACCTTAAGCATATTCTCACCAGCAACCACGCACCGCACCATAACAGCTCTAACTCAGGAACCAACCCATGCAACAAACCTCGATGCCAACTCTGTTGGTACCAACAGAACTCCACTGGCCATCACCTACAGCCCTCAGCTTAAACCTCTCCAACGCATCATCAGTGATCTACAACCCATCCTGGACAATGATCCCTCACTTTCACAGACCTTGGGAGGCAGGCCAGTCCTCGCCCACAGACAACCCGCCAACCTTAAGCATATTCTCACCAGCAACCACGCACCGCACCATAACAACTCTAACTCAGGAACCAACCCATGCAACAAACCTCGATGCCAACTCTGTTGGTACCAACAGAACTCCACTGGCCATCACCTACAGCCCTCAGCTTAAACCTCTCCAACGCATCATCAGTGATCTACAACCCATCCTGGACAATGATCCCTCACTTTCACAGACCTTGGGAGGCAGGCCAGTCCTCGCCCACAGACAACCCGCCAACCTTAAGCATATTCTCACCAGCAACCACGCACCGCACCATAACAACTCTAACTCAGGAACCAACCCATGCAACAAACCTCGATGCCAACTCTGTTGGTACCAACAGAACTCCACTGGCCATCACCTACAGCCCTCAGCTTAAACCTCTCCAACGCATCATCAGTGATCTACAACCCATCCTGGACAATGATCCCTCACTTTCACAGACCTTGGGAGGCAGGCCAGTCCTCGCCCACAGACAACCCGCCAACCTTAAGCATATTCTCACCAGCAACCACGCACCGCACCATAACAACTCTAACTCAGGAACCAACCCATGCAACAAACCTCGATGCCAACTCTGTTGGTACCAACAGAACTCCACTGGCCATCACCTACAGCCCTCAGCTTAAACCTCTCCAACGCATCATCAGTGATCTACAACCCATCCTGGACAATGATCCCTCACTTTCACAGACCTTGGGAGGCAGGCCAGTCCTCGCCCACAGACAACCCGCCAACCTTAAGCATATTCTCACCAGCAACCACGCACCGCACCATAACAACTCTAACACAGGAACCAACCCATGCAACAAACCTCGATGCCAACTCTGTTGGTACCAACAGAACTCCACTGGCCATCACCTACAGCCCTCAGCTTAAACCTCTCCAACGCATCATCAGTGATCTACAACCCATCCTGGACAATGATCCCTCACTTTCACAGACCTTGGGAGGCAGGCCAGTCCTCGCCCACAGACAACCCGCCAACCTTAAGCATATTCTCACCAGCAACCACGCACCGCACCATAACAACTCTAACTCAGGAACCAACCCATGCCACAAACCTCGATGCCAACTCTGTTGGTACCAACAGAACTCCACTGGCCATCACCTACAGCCCTCAGCTTAAACCTCTCCAACGCATCATCAGTGATCTACAACCCATCCTGGACAATGATCCCTCACTTTCACAGACCTTGGGAGGCAGGCCAGTCCTCGCCCACAGACAACCCGCCAACCTTAAGCATATTCTCACCAGCAACCACGCACCGCACCATAACAACTCTAACTCAGGAACCAACCCATGCCACAAACCTCGATGCCAACTCTGTTGGTACCAACAGAACTCCACTGGCCATCACCTACAGCCCTCAGCTTAAACCTCTCCAACGCATCATCAGTGATCTACAACCCATCCTGGACAATGATCCCTCACTTTCACAGACCTTGGGAGGCAGGCCAGTCCTCGCCCACAGACAACCCGCCAACCTTAAGCATATTCTCACCAGCAACCACGCACCGCACCATAACAACTCTAACTCAGGAACCAACCCATGCAACAAACCTCGATGCCAACTCTGTTGGTACCAACAGAACTCCACTGGCCATCACCTACAGCCCTCAGCTTAAACCTCTCCAACGCATCATCAGTGATCTACAACCCATCCTGGACAATGATCCCTCACTTTCACAGACCTTGGGAGGCAGGCCAGTCCTCGCCCACAGACAACCCGCCAACCTTAAGCATATTCTCACCAGCAACCACGCACCGCACCATAACAACTCTAACTCAGGAACCAACCCATGCAACAAACCTCGATGCCAACTCTGTTGGTACCAACAGAACTCCACTGGCCATCACCTACAGCCCTCAGCTTAAACCTCTCCAACGCATCATCAGTGATCTACAACCCATCCTGGACAATGATCCCTCACTTTCACAGACCTTGGGAGGCAGGCCAGTCCTCGCCCACAGACAACCCGCCAACCTTAAGCATATTCTCACCAGCAACCACGCACCGCACCATAACAACTCTAACTCAGGAACCAACCCATGCAACAAACCTCGATGCCAACTCTGTTGGTACCAACAGAACTCCACTGGCCATCACCTACAGCCCTCAGCTTAAACCTCTCCAACGCATCATCAGTGATCTACAACCCATCCTGGACAATGATCCCTCACTTTCACAGACCTTGGGAGGCAGGCCAGTCCTCGCCCACAGACAACCCGCCAACCTTAAGCATATTCTCACCAGCAACCACGCACCGCACCATAACAACTCTAACTCAGGAACCAACCCATGCAACAAACCTCGATGCCAACTCTGTTGGTACCAACAGAACTCCACTGGCCATCACCTACAGCCCTCAGCTTAAACCTCTCCAACGCATCATCAGTGATCTACAACCCATCCTGGACAATGATCCCTCACTTTCACAGACCTTGGGAGGCAGGCCAGTCCTCGCCCACAGACAACCCGCCAACCTTAAGCATATTCTCACCAGCAACCACGCACCGCACCATAACAACTCTAACTCAGGAACCAACCCATGCAACAAACCTCGATGCCAACTCTGTTGGTACCAACAGAACTCCACTGGCCATCACCTACAGCCCTCAGCTTAAACCTCTCCAACGCATCATCAGTGATCTACAACCCATCCTGGACAATGATCCCTCACTTTCACAGACCTTGGGAGGCAGGCCAGTCCTCGCCCACAGACAACCCGCCAACCTTAAGCATATTCTCACCAGCAACCACGCACCGCACCATAACAGCTCTAACTCAGGAACCAACCCATGCAACAAACCTCGATGCCAACTCTGTTGGTACCAACAGAACTCCACTGGCCATCACCTACAGCCCTCAGCTTAAACCTCTCCAACGCATCATCAGTGATCTACAACCCATCCTGGACAATGATCCCTCACTTTCACAGACCTTGGGAGGCAGGCCAGTCCTCGCCCACAGACAACCCGCCAACCTTAAGCATATTCTCACCAGCAACCACGCACCGCACCATAACAACTCTAACTCAGGAACCAACCCATGCAACAAACCTCGATGCCAACTCTGTTGGTACCAACAGAACTCCACTGGCCATCACCTACAGCCCTCAGCTTAAACCTCTCCAACGCATCATCAGTGATCTACAACCCATCCTGGACAATGATCCCTCACTTTCACAGACCTTGGGAGGCAGGCCAGTCCTCGCCCACAGACAACCCGCCAACCTTAAGCATATTCTCACCAGCAACCACGCACCGCACCATAACAACTCTAACTCAGGAACCAACCCATGCAACAAACCTCGATGCCAACTCTGTTGGTACCAACAGAACTCCACTGGCCATCACCTACAGCCCTCAGCTTAAACCTCTCCAACGCATCATCAGTGATCTACAACCCATCCTGGACAATGATCCCTCACTTTCACAGACCTTGGGAGGCAGGCCAGTCCTCGCCCACAGACAACCCGCCAACCTTAAGCATATTCTCACCAGCAACCACGCACCGCACCATAACAACTCTAACTCAGGAACCAACCCATGCAACAAACCTCGATGCCAACTCTGTTGGTACCAACAGAACTCCACTGGCCATCACCTACAGCCCTCAGCTTAAACCTCTCCAACGCATCATCAGTGATCTACAACCCATCCTGGACAATGATCCCTCACTTTCACAGACCTTGGGAGGCAGGCCAGTCCTCGCCCACAGACAACCCGCCAACCTTAAGCATATTCTCACCAGCAACCACGCACCGCACCATAACAACTCTAACTCAGGAACCAACCCATGCCACAAACCTCGATGCCAACTCTGTTGGTACCAACAGAACTCCACTGGCCATCATCTACAGCCCTCAGCTTAAACCTCTCCAACGCATCATCAGTGATCTACAACCCATCCTGGACAATGATCCCTCACTTTCACAGACCTTGGGAGGCAGGCCAGTCCTCGCCCACAGACAACCCGCCAACCTTAAGCATATTCTCACCAGCAACCACGCACCGCACCATAACAACTCTAACTCAGGAACCAACCCATGCCACAAACCTCGATGCCAACTCTGTTGGTACCAACAGAACTCCACTGGCCATCACCTACAGCCCTCAGCTTAAACCTCTCCAACGCATCATCAGTGATCTACAACCCATCCTGGACAATGATCCCTCACTTTCACAGACCTTGGGAGGCAGGCCAGTCCTCGCCCACAGACAACCCGCCAACCTTAAGCATATTCTCACCAGCAACCACGCACCGCACCATAACAACTCTAACTCAGGAACCAACCCATGCAACAAACCTCGATGCCAACTCTGTTGGTACCAACAGAACTCCACTGGCCATCACCTACAGCCCTCAGCTTAAACCTCTCCAACGCATCATCAGTGATCTACAACCCATCCTGGACAATGATCCCTCACTTTCACAGACCTTGGGAGGCAGGCCAGTCCTCGCCCACAGACAACCCGCCAACCTTAAGCATATTCTCACCAGCAACCACGCACCGCACCATAACAACTCTAACTCAGGAACCAACCCATGCAACAAACCTCGATGCCAACTCTGTTGGTACCAACAGAACTCCACTGGCCATCACCTACAGCCCTCAGCTTAAACCTCTCCAACGCATCATCAGTGATCTACAACCCATCCTGGACAATGATCCCTCACTTTCACAGACCTTGGGAGGCAGGCCAGTCCTCGCCCACAGACAACCCGCCAACCTTAAGCATATTCTCACCAGCAACCACGCACCGCACCATAACAACTCTAACTCAGGAACCAACCCATGCAACAAACCTCGATGCCAACTCTGTTGGTACCAACAGAACTCCACTGGCCATCACCTACAGCCCTCAGCTTAAACCTCTCCAACGCATCATCAGTGATCTACAACCCATCCTGGACAATGATCCCTCACTTTCACAGACCTTGGGAGGCAGGCCAGTCCTCGCCCACAGACAACCCGCCAACCTTAAGCATATTCTCACCAGCAACCACGCACCGCACCATAACAACTCTAACTCAGGAACCAACCCATGCAACAAACCTCGATGCCAACTCTGTTGGTACCAACAGAACTCCACTGGCCATCACCTACAGCCCTCAGCTTAAACCTCTCCAACGCATCATCAGTGATCTACAACCCATCCTGGACAATGATCCCTCACTTTCACAGACCTTGGGAGGCAGGCCAGTCCTCGCCCACAGACAACCCGCCAACCTTAAGCATATTCTCACCAGCAACCACGCACCGCACCATAACAACTCTAGCTCAGGAACCAACCCATGCAACAAACCTCTATGCCAACTCTGTTGGTACCAACAGAACTCCACTGGCCATCACCTACAGCCCTCAGCTTAAACCTCTCCAACGCATCATCAGTGATCTACAACCCATCCTGGACAATGATCCCTCACTTTCACAGACCTTGGGAGGCAGGCCAGTCCTCGCCCACAGACAACCCGCCAACCTTAAGCATATTCTCACCAGCAACCACGCACCGCACCATAACAACTCTAACTCAGGAACCAACCCATGCAACAAACCTCGATGCCAACTCTGTTGGTACCAACAGAACTCCACTGGCCATCACCTACAGCCCTCAGCTTAAACCTCTCCAACGCATCATCAGTGATCTACAACCCATCCTGGACAATGATCCCTCACTTTCACAGACCTTGAGAGGCAGGCCAGTCCTCGCCCACAGACAACCCGCCAACCTTAAGCATATTCTCACCAGCAACCACGCACCGCACCATAACAACTCTAACTCAGGAACCAACCCATGCAACAAACCTCGATGCCAACTCTGTTGGTACCAACAGAACTCCACTGGCCATCACCTACAGCCCTCAGCTTAAACCTCTCCAACGCATCATCAGTGATCTACAACCCATCCTGGACAATGATCCCTCACTTTCACAGACCTTGGGAGGCAGGCCAGTCCTCGCCCACAGACAACCCGCCAACCTTAAGCATATTCTCACCAGCAGCCACGCACCGCACCATAACAACTCTAACTCAGGAACCAACCCATGCAACAAACCTCGATGCCAACTCTGTTGGTACCAACAGAACTCCACTGGCCATCACCTACAGCCCTCAGCTTAAACCTCTCCAACGCATCATCAGTGATCTACAACCCATCCTGGACAATGATCCCTCACTTTCACAGACCTTGGGAGGCAGGCCAGTCCTCGCCCACAGACAACCCGCCAACCTTAAGCATATTCTCACCAGCAACCACGCACCGCACCATAACAACTCTAACTCAGGAACCAACCCATGCAACAAACCTCGATGCCAACTCTGTTGGTACCAACAGAACTCCACTGGCCATCACCTACAGCCCTCAGCTTAAACCTCTCCAACGCATCATCAGTGATCTACAACCCATCCTGGACAATGATCCCTCACTTTCACAGACCTTGGGAGGCAGGCCAGTCCTCGCCCACAGACAACCCGCCAACCTTAAGCATATTCTCACCAGCAACCACGCACCGCACCATAACAACTCTAACTCAGGAACCAACCCATGCAACAAACCTCGATGCCAACTCTGTTGGTACCAACAGAACTCCACTGGCCATCACCTACAGCCCTCAGCTTAAACCTCTCCAACGCATCATCAGTGATCTACAACCCATCCTGGACAATGATCCCTCACTTTCACAGACCTTGGGAGGCAGGCCAGTCCTCGCCCACAGACAACCCGCCAACCTTAAGCATATTCTCACCAGCAACCACGCACCGCACCATAACAACTCTAGCTCAGGAACCAACCCATGCAACAAACCTCGATGCCAACTCTGTTGGTACCAACAGAACTCCACTGGCCATCACCTACAGCCCTCAGCTTAAACCTCTCCAACGCATCATCAGTGATCTACAACCCATCCTGGACAATGATCCCTCACTTTCACAGACCTTGGGAGGCAGGCCAGTCCTCGCCCACAGACAACCCGCCAACCTTAAGCATATTCTCACCAGCAACCACGCACCGCACCATAACAACTCTAACTCAGGAACCAACCCATGCAACAAACCTCGATGCCAACTCTGTTGGTACCAACAGAACTCCACTGGCCATCACCTACAGCCCTCAGCTTAAACCTCTCCAACGCATCATCAGTGATCTACAACCCATCCTGGACAATGATCCCTCACTTTCACAGACCTTGGGAGGCAGGCCAGTCCTCGCCCACAGACAACCCGCCAACCTTAAGCATATTCTCACCAGCAACCACGCACCGCACCATAACAACTCTAACTCAGGAACCAACCCATGCAACAAACCTCGATGCCAACTCTGTTGGTACCAACAGAACTCCACTGGCCATCACCTACAGCCCTCAGCTTAAACCTCTCCAACGCATCATCAGTGATCTACAACCCATCCTGGACAATGATCCCTCACTTTCACAGACCTTGGGAGGCAGGCCAGTCCTCGCCCACAGACAACCCGCCAACCTTAAGCATATTCTCACCAGCAACCACGCACCGCACCATAACAACTCTAGCTCAGGAACCAACCCATGCAACAAACCTCGATGCCAACTCTGTTGGTACCAACAGAACTCCACTGGCCATCACCTACAGCCCTCAGCTTAAACCTCTCCAACGCATCATCAGTGATCTACAACCCATCCTGGACAATGATCCCTCACTTTCACAGACCTTGGGAGGCAGGCCAGTCCTCGCCCACAGACAACCCGCCAACCTTAAGCATATTCTCACCAGCAACCACGCACCGCACCATAACAACTCTAACTCAGGAACCAACCCATGCAACAAACCTCGATGCCAACTCTGTTGGTACCAACAGAACTCCACTGGCCATCACCTACAGCCCTCAGCTTAAACCTCTCCAACGCATCATCAGTGATCTACAACCCATCCTGGACAATGATCCCTCACTTTCACAGACCTTGGGAGGCAGGCCAGTCCTCGCCCACAGACAACCCGCCAACCTTAAGCATATTCTCACCAGCAACCACGCACCGCACCATAACAACTCTAACTCAGGAACCAACCCATGCAACAAACCTCGATGCCAACTCTGTTGGTACCAACAGAACTCCACTGGCCATCACCTACAGCCCTCAGCTTAAACCTCTCCAACGCATCATCAGTGATCTACAACCCATCCTGGACAATGATCCCTCACTTTCACAGACCTTCGGAGGCAGGCCAGTCCTCGCCCACAGACAACCCGCCAACCTTAAGCATATTCTCACCAGCAACCACGCACCGCACCATAACAACTCTAACTCAGGAACCAACCCATGCAACAAACCTCGATGCCAACTCTGTTGGTACCAACAGAACTCCACTGGCCATCACCTACAGCCCTCAGCTTAAACCTCTCCAACGCATCATCAGTGATCTACAACCCATCCTGGACAATGATCCCTCACTTTCACAGACCTTGGGAGGCAGGCCAGTCCTCGCCCACAGACAACCCGCCAACCTTAAGCATATTCTCACCAGCAACCACGCACCGCACCATAACAACTCTAACTCAGGAACCAACCCATGCAACAAACCTCGATGCCAACTCTGTTGGTACCAACAGAACTCCACTGGCCATCACCTACAGCCCTCAGCTTAAACCTCTCCAACGCATCATCAGTGATCTACAACCCATCCTGGACAATGATCCCTCACTTTCACAGACCTTGGGAGGCAGGCCAGTCCTCGCCCACAGACAACCCGCCAACCTTAAGCATATTCTCACCAGCAACCACGCACCGCACCATAACAACTCTAACTCAGGAACCAACCCATGCAACAAACCTCGATGCCAACTCTGTTGGTACCAACAGAACTCCACTGGCCATCACCTACAGCCCTCAGCTTAAACCTCTCCAACGCATCATCAGTGATCTACAACCCATCCTGGACAATGATCCCTCACTTTCACAGACCTTGGGAGGCAGGCCAGTCCTCGCCCACAGACAACCCGCCAACCTTAAGCATATTCTCACCAACAACCACGCACCGCACCATAACAACTCTAACTCAGGAACCAACCCATGCAACAAACCTCGATGCCAACTCTGTTGGTACCAACAGAACTCCACTGGCCATCACCTACAGCCCTCAGCTTAAACCTCTCCAACGCATCATCAGTGATCTACAACCCATCCTGGACAATGATCCCTCACTTTCACAGACCTTGGGAGGCAGGCCAGTCCTCGCCCACAGACAACCCGCCAACCTTAAGCATATTCTCACCAGCAACCACGCACCGCACCATAACAACTCTAACTCAGGAACCAACCCATGCAACAAACCTCGATGCCAACTCTGCCCACATAGCTACACCAGCAGCACTATCACAGGACCTAACCAGATCAGCTACAACATCACCGGCTCATTCACCTGCACGTCCACCAATGTTATATATGCCATCATGTGCCAGCAATGCCCCTCTGCTATGTACATTGGCCAAACTGGACAGTCACTACGCAAGAGGATAAATGGACACAAGTCAGATATCAGGAATGGCAATATACAAAAACCTGTAGGAGAACACTTTAACCTCCCTGGCCACACAATAGCAGATGTTAAGGTAGCCATCTTACAGCAAAAAAACTTCAGGACCAGACTCCAAAGAGAAACTGCTGAGCTCCAGTTCATTTGCAAATTTGACACCATCAGATCAGGATTAAACAAAGACTGTGAATGGCTATCCAACTACAGAAGCAGTTTCTCCTCCCTTGGTGTTCACACCTCTACTGCTAGCAGAGCACCTCACCCTCCCTGATTGAACTAACCTCGTTATCTCCACACTGATTTATACCTGCCTCTGGAGATTTCCATTACTTGCATCTGAAGAAGTGAGGTTCTTTCCCACGAAAGCTTATGCTCCCAATACTTCTGTTAGTCTTAAAGGTGCCACAGGACCCTCTGTTGCTTTTTACAGATTCAGACTAACACGGCTACCCCTCTGATATAAGGATTAAGATATTAGTTATTGGTCATAAATCAAATTGTTATCATAATAAATGTGGCATCTTTATCTTGTCCCCTTTAATAAGATCCTGCTAGTTTTTGGTATAACATTTTGGTGGAGAATAGCGAAAGGGGGATGTGACGAACTGGGACTGTTCTTACTGTGGTCTGTGAATGCTGACAGGGGAGTGTGGCTGGGATAGTCTGCATTGGGGGATGGGAGACTGACCTACGGAGAATACCTGAGCATGTAACATGAGAACCCAGGAGGGGGCTGGGGCCAGGTGACACCTTTGCCCGGGAAACTGAACAAAGGCTGTGGGAGGGGTCGCTGAAGGCAGAGTGGGGGAAGCTGGTTGGGGAGGTGGCTGGCAGGCAGGGAGGGTTCTGACCTCTGGAGGGGGGCCGGGGTGCCCGAGGACCCCAAGATGGACCTAACTGAGGGGTATCCTGTTGTCTGTGCCTGCAAGACCTGTCTCGGACTGTATTCCCGTCGTCTAAATAAACCTTCTGCTTTACTGGCTGGCTGAGAGTCATGGTGAATCGCAGGAGCCGGGGGTGCAGGGCCCTGAGTCCCCCCATACTCCGTGACAACTGGTGGAAGCGGTGGGATCTACTGCACCCCGTGGACGGCGCTTCCTGCAGTAAGTGACTGGGGAGAAGTAAAGCGAAGGGGGATTGATGGGGACCAGGCGTGCTGAGGAGTCAGAGAGAGACGGTTATCACCCCTGGGAGTGTGTGACCAGCAAGAAGGACTTTTGCAGTAACGGGGTCCCCCGGGGGATTGCAGTGAGTGATCCCAGGGGCAGAGGAGTCTGCAGCTCGACCCTGGCAGAGAGGTGGTGACCTCGAGAAGGGCTGGCACACTAGGGGTCTCCCTGGAAACTGTGGGGAGCGGTGAGCACACAGGCCTGTGAGTGGCCAGCAGGAAGATGTATGCCAAGCGGCTTAAGAGCGACCTGGTGGAGCTGTGCAAGCAGAGGGGGGTGCGCATTGGGAAGCTCACCAAAGAACAGCTCATTGCCCAGCTGGAGAAGGGAGATCGCCTGAATGAACTGATCCCTGTCTCGGAGGGAAGCAGCCTGGCAGATGCAGCGCAGACCCCCGTGTCTGTCCCAGCTGGGAGTGGTCAGCCGGCTGCTGAGGGCTTCCCGAGACCCCTCCTTCCTATGCCTAGGGGAAGGGTGGGGAGGAGCCCAGCAAATACCGAGGGCGCAGTGGCCCCCCCGGCCAGCAGGGGATCCTCCCGGCAACGCGCGCCATCCGTGGAGCGGAATGGGCTGGAATGGGAGAAAGAGCTAAAACTGAGAGAGCTGGAGGATCGTGAACAACAGAGGCAGCATGAAGAGAGACAGAGGCAGCATGAAGAGAGACAGAGGCAGCATGATGAGAGACAGAGGCAGCATGAACGGGAGGAGAATGAGAGACAAAGGCAGCATGAAGAGAGAGAGAGGCATCATGAACGGGAGGAGAATGAGAGACAAAGGCAGCATGAAGAGAGAGAGAGGCATCATGAACGGGAGGAGAATGAGAGACAGCGTCAGCATGAAGAGAGACAGCGTCAGCAGGAACTGGAGCTGGCGAGGCTGAAGGGCCGCGAGACCCCGGCTGCGGTGAGTGAGGGGGGACCCAGGACTGCACGGAGCTTTGATAAGTGCATCCTGGCCCCGCGTAAGGAGGGGGAGGACATGGATGACTTCCTGGATGCCTTTGAGACGGCCTGCGAGCTACACCAGGTTGATCCTGCGGACAGACTCCGGGTTCTCACCCCCTTACTGGACCCCAAAGCCGTGGCATTGTACCGCCAACTGGAAGAAGCGGAGAAAGGGGACTACGAACTATTCAAAAAGGCCCTGCTACGTGAGTTTGGGCTGACTCCTGAGATGTACCGGGAAAGGTTCCGGAGTCAGAATAAAACCCCTAAGATCTCCTATCTGCAACTAGCCGTCCGCATGGAGGGATACGCCAGCAAGTGGGCTGATGGGGCCCAGACAAAGGAGGACCTGGTTAGACTGCTGGTACTGGAGCAACTGTATGAGTGGTGCCCATCTGACCTGAGGCTGTGGTTGGTGGACAAAAAGCCAGAGAACCCGCGACATGCAGGCCGGCTGGCCGATGAGTTTGTAAAGAGCCGGTCAGGGGATAACAGGGAGGACTCCCAAAGGAACAGTCCCACCACAACGCAGAGAGAGAGTCACCATGGGACCTCCCAGCGGGAAAATACGGAAAACCCCCATCAAAGGGGAACATCCGGCGTCAGGGCCAACCAACCCACTCGAGGGGACCCATGGGACATGGGCTGCTATCACTGTGGCCAAAGAGGCCACATACGGGCCCAGTGCCCCAGGCTCAGGGACAGACTGAGCAGACCAAACCCACAGAGGGTTGACTGGGTAGAGACCCAGCCGGGCGAGAGGCAGCACTCCCAGGGAAGGGGGGCTGGCAGAGTACCACCTGCTAAGGAGGGAGGAGAGCTCCCGGCCAGCTCCTCTGGGGGGCTGGATGCTCCAGACTCAGGGTTTTTGGTTTATACGGTGGGCGCGGGGCTGTCCCTCTGGAGAGAGTACCTTGTTCCCCTGGAGGTGGATGGGAGGAAGGTCAATGGATACTGGGATACGGGCGCAGAGGTGACGCTGGCCTGGCCCGAGGTGGTGCCCCCAGATCAGGTGGTGCCCAACACCTACCTGACTCTGACGGGGGTGGGCGGGACACCAGTCAAAGTGCCCGTGGTGAGGGTACACCTGAAGTGGGGGGCCAAGGAGGGCCCCAAGGATGTGGGGGTACACCCGTATTTGCCCACTGAGGTGTTGATGGGGGGGGACCTGGAGGACTGGCCCAGCAACCCCCAGAATGCACTGGCTGTGACCCGCAGTCAGAGCCGGCGAGGAGCATTGCGCCCTGACCTTGGGGAGGGTGCCTTGCCCGAGGCGCAGGACCCTAACCTGGTGGGGAGGGAACGCCCAGGGACACGGCTCAGGGAGGCTGCGGCTTCAGACCCAGCCGGCAAGAGAGAGCAGGTGGCCATCGCTGTCCCAGCTGCTGAGTTCCAGGCCGAGGTGCAGAAAGATCCCTCCTTGCGGAAGATAAGGGACCTGGCCGACGTCGGTGCGGTACAGACCATGGGGAGAGGCGGCCGGAAAAGGTTCCTGTGGGAGAAGGGGTTCCTGTACCGAGAATGGGCTCCCCCAGGGAAAATGGAGTCAGGGGGGATCAGGAGGCAGCTGGTGGTACCCCAGAAGTATCGCCGCCAGCTGCTGTACCGGGCCCATGACACCCCCCTCTCAGGGCACCAGGGAACCTGGCGTACCCAGCAGAGGCTGCTATGGAGCTTTTACTGGCCTGGGGTCTTTGTTACTGTCCGGCAGTACTGCCAATCCTGTGACCCCTGTCAGAGGGGGAGGAAGGCCCGGGACAAGGGGAAAATGGCTTTAGGACCCTTGCCCAGCATAGAGGAGCCTTTCCGGAGGGTGGCCAAGGTTAAAAGGGGGGCTCTGAACCAAGAGAGCCCGAACCACCGACCTCCAGACTGGAGTGCTGGGAGAAGACCCCAGCCCAGTTGGAACCCCAGGGGTATTGGGGTGGGAAAAGGGCACAGGCCGCATAACCCTTCCCACATGCGAACTACGAGTGCCAGCGAGCACCCCCGACCTAAGGGGGGGCGTGAAACTGGAGGGGCCTGGTGTAATTCTCACCAAGGAATGGGAGGGATGCTGGGGCATGCATGGGAACGGGGGTAGGTTCGAACTTCCCCGGGTCACTGGCTGAAGTGACCCCGCTCAGTTCGGTCTCGAAGGGGGGAGATGTGACGAACTGGGACTGTTCTTACTGTGGTCTGTGAATGCTGACAGGGGAGTGTGGCTGGGATAGTCTGCATTGGGGGATGGGAGACTGACCTACGGAGAATACCTGAGCATGTAACATGAGAACCCAGGAGGGGGCTGGGGCCAGGTGACACCTTTGCCCGGGAAACTGAACAAAGGCGGTGGGAGGGGTCGCTGAAGGGGGAGTGGGGGAAGCTGGTTGGGGAGGTGGCTGGCAGGCAGGGAGGGTTCTGACCTCTGGAGGGGGGCCGGGGGGCCCGAGGACCCCAAGATGGACCTAACTGCGGGTATCCTGTTGTCTGTGCCTGCAAGACCTGTCTCGGACTGTATTCCCGTCGTCTAAATAAACCTTCTGCTTTACTGGCTGGCTGAGAGTCATGGTGAATCGCAGGAGCCGGGGGTGCAGGGCCCTGAGTCCCCCCATACTCCGTGACAGGGGATTATTGGTATTTGTGCCTCACTTATTGTAAACCAATCTGTGTGCACACAACCGGCTCTACAGAGCATGGTTCTGTTCTTGGTTAACCAAAACCTGCTGGCCTCCGGAGAGGTAGCAGAAAAAGAAAAAAAAATCAAATTGGGGCAGCAAGAGGGTCCCAGGGACCAGACAGTGCTGCTCGCTGAACAAATTCTGTTAAACCAAACTCTGAAGGATATAGGAGTTTGGGCAGCAAGAAAAGGTGCATACACCCTCAGTCGTAGCATGACTGAGCATAAGGGGAGAACTTAGGGTTTCTCGCTCTGCCCCTGGAAAGGGTTTTTATTTTTGGTGTATGAACCCTCGGTGGTAGAAGGCCGAGCAATACAGAGGGAGGCTTAGCGTCTCTCCCTCTGGCCCAGAGTGGGTTAAAAACATAAGATACAGATCTTGTTCTGTTAAACCAAACTCTGAAGGATATAGGAGTTTGGGCAGTGTAGTGTGGTTTATGTTTGTTTGTTTTGTTTTGTTTTTTTGTAAGTAATATTGTGGTAATTTCACAATTTTGAAGAAAATGTTTAAGGAACGGGACCAGGAAGGGTGGGGGCTAGTTGGAAAGCCCACCCTCCTTGCTACATTGGTAGTGGAACAAGGCTTGTGCCCATGGAAAGGAACTGTTTATTGGAAAAAGCAGGATCGGGCCCAGGCAAGCAACAGATAAAGAAACTGGAAAACAGGTTGGGTACAGAGAGTTAAAACAGCACTCTCAAATCTTACAGCAGCAGTAACATCAGGAGAAGAAACATTTGAGACCCCAGAAGGGGGCAGACCTTTGGGACCCCTCTGGAGATTGGGAAGGGGGATATTTGGGATATTTGGGTAAATTCCTCCTCCCAGGGCCAAAATGCCATTGAAACAGTTAACAACAGTGCCTGCTTCTGCCTCGGATCTCCAGGCCATGGCAAAATGGCTTGAGATTTTAAAACAGAAAATTTTTTCTAGATGGAGTGTTAATGCCCTTTTACTGAGAGAAAGGGAGGATTTACACTCACAAGAAATACACCACTTAATTAGCATTTGTGCAGCCCCAAGTACCACACACACTGTGGCAGAGACTAAGCAGGTTCTGCCATGGTGGGAGCACTGTGCTAATTTGTCTCCAAGCTTCTATCTTTCAGGCTCTGAACCAGAACATCAGGAGAGCTGGTACCAGCTGAAGAGTTATAAAATACCATGGTTATAGTGTCATGACAAAGTCTGTGTTGCATGTTCTGTGTCTGTCTCTAGTGGTGTCCTGTGCTAGCATTGGGTCCAGAAAAAGAGGGGATACTACACTAGACAGGGCAAATGTCTTTTCCTCTCTTTACTTCCCCCATGTCCATCCAATTTATCAATCACCACTTGTGTCCAAAGGACTTTGGTCCCCAGTGCATCAGGTTTATTTTTTGTTAGGTTCTCTAATAGTCATTTTGTTGTTAATTTTTGTTATTAATACATTTGTATTGTTAGTTACATTTGCTTGTATTGTTAATTCCACACTTTCCTCTATGCACTCTGGTTCTACTTCCCCAAGCCCTAAAGGGTAGTTCTTGGGCCCCCATAACCTGTAAAACCTTGGCCCATGATTGTAGGGCCCCATCTTTCAGGTCCCCAGAAACCTCTTGAGAACAACTGTTAAAAATAGGAAATTCTGCAACATTTTAGCAACTAAATGTTAGTTTAAGTCCAAATCAGCTTAACCTTGCATGACAACTGTGGTACTCCTACAAAATCTTATTTGTTGTGTGTGCTTAAGAAGGTCCTGACCTCAGTGACTTTTATTGTTTGATGGCTATTGCAGCATCAAACTTGGGCCTCATCTTGTTTGTCAATGTACCCAATTATTGTAATGGTAATGGTTTTATGATTGTTTGGTTTGTTTGCAACAGATCACCTGTGCCCTACAATAAGAACAACTGCTGTAATAATCATAAATAAAGGGGCAGAGTGTTGTAGGAGCAGCCCACCTGGTCAGCAGTTCTAAATGTAATTTTTCATCCCATCATTGTCCTATTAGTAATCCTAACTGTTATGTTGGTTCTGCCTTAAAACAATTACATAAAGTGTGACCCATTCAATACCCCTGGATTGAAGGGTCAAAAGGGGGACAATGTAGGACTCATGAATGAAATTGTTTTTAATTGTTTACTTTATTAATGTAACTTCATAAGTAAAGTTTTATGAATGAAACAATATTCATTCATAAAACCGGTTACCCCAAGAACTGGCTAATTAACAGTTAAGATGCTTGTTAAGAGCCATAGCTGTTCAGTCAGCTGCCTTTGTAAGTTTCACTATCAATCCAATTCCTGCTTAAATCACGGAGACTTGCACTGTTTCAGTATTGTAACTTCTGTTCACCATTTATTACACTTGCCTACAGTGTAACTTCTGTTCACTGTTTGCCATCCATTATACTTGTCTATGGGTATGTCTACACTACGGGGTTAATCCGAATTTAGATAATTCGAATTTGGGAAACAGGTTGTATAAATTCGATTGTATGCGGCCACACTAAGCACATTAATTCGGCGGTGTGCGTCCATGTACCGGGGCTAGCGTCGATTTCTGGAGCGTTGCACTGTGGGTAGCTATCCCATAGCTATCCCATAGTTCCCGCAGTCTCCCCTGCCCATTGGAATTCTGGGTTGAGATCCCAGTGCCTGATGGGACCAAAACATTGTCGCAGGTGGTTCTGGGTACAGCCTCAGCCCTCCCTCCCTCCCTCCCTCCCTGCATGAAAGCAACGGACGGAAGACAACCATTTCGCGCCTTTTTTCCTGGGTGAACACTGCAGACTCCATACCACGGCAAGCATGGAGCCCGCTCAGCTCAAGACAGCAGTCATGAACATTGTAAATACCTCGCGCCTTATCGTGCAGTTTATGCTGAACAAGAACCTGGAAAACCAGGTGGAGAGGAGCAGGCAACAGCAGCGCGGCGACGACAGTGATGAGGATATAGACATGGAATTCTATCGAACCGCGGGACCCGGTGCTTTGGAGATCATGCTGTTAATGGGGCAGGTTATAGGCATGGAACGCCGATTCTGGGCCCGGGAAACAAGCACCGACTGGTGGGACCGCATAGTGTTGCAGGTGTGGGACGATTCCCAGTGGCTGCGGAACTTTCGCATGCGTAAGGGCACTTTCATGGAACTTTGTGACTTGCTTTCCCCTGCCCTGAAGCGCCAGAATACCAGGATGAGAGCAGCCCTCACAGTTGAGAAGCGAGTGGCAATAGCCCTGTGGAAGCTTGCAACGCCAGACAGCTACCGGTCAGTCGGGAATCAATTTGGAGTGGGCAAATCTACTGTGGGGGCTGCTGTGATGCAAGTAGCCAAAGCAATCACTGAGGTGCTGCTACACAAGCTAGTGACTCTGGGAGATGTGCAGGTCATAGTGGATGGCTTTGCTGCAATGGGATTCCCTAACTGTGGTGGGGCGATAGATGGAACCCACATCCCTATCTTGGCACCGGAGCACCAGGGTACCCAGTACGTAAACCGCAAGGGGTACTTTTCAATGGTGCTGCAAGCACTGGTGGATCACAAGGGACGTTTCACCGACATCAACGTGGGGTGGCCGGGAAGGGTTCATGATGCTCGCGTCTTCAAGAACACTAATCTGTTTAAACGGCTGCAGCAAGGGACTTACTTCCCGGACCAGAAAATAACCGTTGGGGATGTTGAAATGCCTATAGTTATCCTTGGGGACCCAGCCTACCCCTTAATGCCATGGCTCATGAAGCCATACACAGGCAGCCTGGACAGGAGTCAGGAGCTGTTTAACTACAGGCTGAGCAAGTGCAGAATGGTGGTAGAATGTGCATTTGGCCGTTTAAAAGCGCGCTGGCGATCGCTACTAACTCGCTCTGACCTCAGCCAAAGAAATCTCCCCATTGTTATTTCTGCTTGCTGTGTGCTCCACAATCTCTGTGAAAGTAAGGGGGAGACCTTTATGGCAGGGTGGGAGGCTGAGGCAAATCGCCTGGCTGCTGATTACGCGCAGCCAGACACCAGGGCGATTAGAAGAACACACCAGGAAGCGCTGTGCATCAGAGAAGCTTTGAAAACCAGTTTCATGACTGGCCAGGCTACAGTGTGAAATTTCTGTTTGTTTCTCCCTTCATGAAAACCAGCCCCCTTTATTGACTCATTCATTCTCTGTAAGCAACCCACCCTCCCCCCAGCTTTCTTTCAAAGTTAATAAAGTCACTATGGTTTAAAAATCATATATTCTTTATTAAGTGATTATAAACATAGGGAGAGAACCAAGAAGGTAATCTGGGTGAGGTTTGGGAGGAGGATAGGAGGGAAGTATAAGGCCACTGATCAAATTCAATATAATGACAGCCTTTTGGTTGGGCTGTCCCCTGGGGTGGAGTGAGAGGGTGCACGGAGCCTCCCCCCCCCGCGTTCTTACACATCTGGGTGAGGAGGATATGGAACATGGTGAGGGGGGAGGTAGGTTATACAGCGGCTGCAGCGGCAGTCTGTCATCCTGCTGCCGTTCCTGAAGCTCCACCAAACGGCGGAGCATGTCCGTTTGTTCACGAAGCAGCCCCAGCGTTGCAGCCTGCCACCTCTCATCTCGAGCGTCCCTCAAGACCTCACGTTCACTGGCATCTTTCCTAAATTTAGATACAGTGTCCTTCCACTCATTCAAATGATCTCTTTCATTGCGGGTGGATTTCATTATTTCTGTGAACATGTCGTCTCGCGTCATCTTTCTACGACGCCTTATCTGAGATAGCCTTCTGGACGGGGGAGGGAGGCTTGAAACATTTGCAGCTGCTGGAGGGAGGGTTGAAAAAAAGGAGAGAAGTTTTTTAAATGATACATTTAACAGAACAATGCTTATACTCTTTCATGGTGAAAAACACTATTCACATTACATAGCACATGTGATTTCAGTACAAGGTCGCATTTTCCATCTTAATATTGAGTGCCTGTGGCTTTGGTGTTAGAGATCACAGACGCAGGTCTGGGCAACAGAATTCAGCTTGCAGGCAGACATGGTAAGCCACTGTCTTTCGGCTTCTGCGCCCTCCTTTCCCACATACCAAAGCCTGTTGACTGCTGAGGTTTTCCTGTTAACCTTCAGCAGCAGAAAACAAACTAACCCCCCCACCATCCAACTCTCTGGGATGATCGCTGTATCCCTCCCCCCACCGCGTGGCAGGTATCAGGGAAGATCCCTGCAGAAACCAAACTAACCCCCCCGCTCCCCCCCTCCCGCCATGAATTCCCTGGGATGATCAATGTACCCCTCCCCCCACCGCGTGGCTGGTAACAGGGAAGACCCCTGCAGAAACCAAACTAACTCCCCCGCTCCCCCCCTCCCGCCATGAATTCCCTGGGATGATCAATGTACCCCTCCCCCCACCGCGTGGCTGGTAACAGGGAAGACCCCTGCAGAAACCAAACTAACCCCCCCCGCTCCCCCCTCTCCCGCCATAGATTCATAGATTCATAGATTCTAGGACTGGAAGGGACCTCGAGAGGTCATCGAGTCCAGTCCCCTGCCCACATGGCAGGACCAAATACTGTCTAGACCATCCCTGATAGACATTTATCTAACCTACTCTTAAATATCTCCAGAGATGGAGATTCCACAACCTCCCTAGGCAATTTATTCCAGTGTTTAACTACCCTGACAGTTAGGAACTTTTTCCTAATGTCCAACCTAGACCTCCCTTGCTGCAGTTTAAGCCCATTGCTTCTTGTTCTATCCTCAGAGGCTAAGGTGAACAAGTTTTCTCCCTCCTCCTTATGACACCCTTTTAGATACCTGAAAACTGCTATCATGTCCCCTCTCAGTCTTCTCTTTTCCAAACTAAACAAACCCAATTCTTTCAGTCTTCCTTCATAGGTCATGTTCTCAAGACCTTTAATCATTCTTGTTGCTCTTCTCTGGACCCTTTCCAGTTTCTCCACATCTTTCTTGAAATGCGGTGCCCAGAACTGGACACAATACTCCAGCTGAGGCCTAACCAGAGCAGAGTAGAGCGGAAGAATGACTTCTCGTGTCTTGCTCACAACACACCTGTTAATACATCCCAGAATCATGTTTGCTTTTTTTGCAACAGCATCACACTGTTGACTCATATTTAGCTTGTGGTCCACTATAACCCCTAGATCCCTTTCTGCCGTACTCCTTCCTAGACAGTCTCTTCCCATTCTGTATGTGTGAAACTGATTTTTTCTTCCTAAGTGGAGCACTTTGCATTTGTCTTTGTTAAACTTCATCCTGTTTAACTCAGACCATTTCTCCAATTTGTCCAGATCATTTTGAATTATGACCCTGTCCTCCAAAGCAGTTGCAATCCCTCCCAGTTTGGTATCATCCGCAAACTTAATAAGCGTACTTTCTATGCCAATATCTAAGTCGTTAATGAAGATATTGAACAGAGCCGGTCCCAAAACAGACCCTTGCGGAACCCCACTCGTTATGCCTTTCCAGCAGGATTGGGAACCATTAATAACAACTCTCTGAGTACGGTTATCCAGCCAGTTATGCACCCACCTTATAGTAGCCCCATCTAAATTGTATTTGCCTAGTTTCTCGATAAGAATATCATGCGAGACCGTATCAAATGCCTTACTAAAGTCTAGGTATACCACATCCACAGCTTCTCCCTTATCCACAAGACTCGTTATCCTATCGAAGAAAGCTATCAGATTGGTTTGACACGATTTGTTCTTTACAAATCCATGCTGGCTGTTCCCTATCACCTTACCACCTTCCAAGTGTTTGCAGATGATTTCCTTAATTACTTGCTCCATTATCTTCCCTGGCACAGAAGTTAAACTAACTGGTCTGTAGTTTCCTGGGTTGTTTTTATTTCCCTTTTTATAGATGGGCACTATCATGAATTCCCTGGGATGATCAATGTACCCCTCCCCCCACCGCGTGGCTGGTAACAGGGAAGATACCTGGTAGCCAAACGCGAAAAGCTCTGGGCCAATTCCCCCCCCTCCCCACCGCGCGCTTGGCTAACTGCAGGGAAGGAATTCTTATCAGCCACAGGCAAACAGCCCAGCAGGAACGGCCACCTCTGTCCCCTTAATTAAGTTCCCGTATTTCAAGCAGGTTACCATGAGCGATATCACTCTCCTGAGGATTACACAGCAAGATAAAGAACGGATGTTGCTTGAATGCCAGCAAACACCGGGACCATACGCTGCCAGGCTTTGTCAGGCAATGATACCAGATTACTTGCTGCAAGCATGGCGTGGTCAAGTGTCCTACCATGGAGGACGGAATAAAGCGGCACTGCCCAGAAACCTTGTGGCAAGGCTTTTGGAGTACCTCCAGGAGAGCTTCATGGAGATGTCCCTGCAGGATTTCCGCTCCATCCCCAGACATGTTAACAGACTTTTCCAGTAGCTGTACTGGCTGCGAATGCATCCCAAGTCCTCAGGGCAAAATAATCATTAAAAAACCTTGCTTTTAAACCATGTTTTATATTTTAAAAGGTAAACTCACCTGAGGTCCCTTCCATGGGGTCATGGTCTTGGCTACTGGCTTGGGAGGGTACTTCAGTCAGGCTGAGAAAAAGCTCCTGGCTGTTGGGGAGAACGGAGTGCTGGGTGCTCTCTGCAAGCTCGTCGTCCTCCTCCTCCTCTTCCCCATCCTCAGAATCCTCAGGTGTAGAGACTATCCCAGACCCGGTTTGCACGATCACAGGTGGGGTAGTGGTGGCAGCCCCCCCTAGAATTGCATGCAGCTCGGCGTAGAAGCGGCATGTCCGCGGCTCTGACCCGGAGCGACCATTTGCCTCTTTTGTTTTTTGATAGGCTTGTCTGAGCTCCTTGACTTTCACGCGGCACTGATCTGAGTCCCTATTGTGGCCTCTCTCCATCATGCCCTTGGAGATTTGTTCAAAAGTTTTGGCATTTCGTCTCTTTGAACGAAGTTCTGCTAGCTCTGAATCCTCTCCCCATACAGCGATCAGATCCAGTACCTCCCGTGCGGTCCATGCTGGTGCTCTTTTTCGATTATCAGCCTGCATGGTTACCTGTGCTGATGAGCTGAGCTATCTGTGGTATCTGTGGTCACCTGTGCTCTCCACGCTGGGCAAACAGGAAATGAAATTCAAATTTTCCTGGGGCTTTTCCTGTCTACCTGGTCAGTGCATGCGAGTTCACATTGCTGTCCAGAGGGGTCACAATGGTGCACTCTGGGACAGCTCTCGGAGGCCAATACCATCGATTTGTGGCCACACTAACCCTAATTCGAATTGACAAAATCGATTTTGGCGCTACTCCGCTCGTCGAGGTGGAGTACAGAAATCGATTTTAAGCATCCTTTAATTCGAACTAAATGGCTCCGTTGTGTGGACGGGTGATGGGTTAATTCGAATTAACGCTGATAAATCCGAATTAATCCCGTAGTGTAGACCAGGCCTATATTGTAACTTCTGTTCACTGTTTGCCATATTGTAATTCAAACCCCATTTTAAAACGCTTACTCCATTTTGTAAGGGCTTGCTGCAACCTTCATTTTTGCAAACCCTGCTGTAATCTTATTAGTTTAGTTTAGATGTGTGAATGAGGTATGTATGGATGATGGAATCAACCTCCAGCCCCAGCCTGTCCTGATGAAATAGAGTTCAAACACCAACGGCTGAAGATGCAGACAAGAGCCCTAACAAAGTAAGAAGAATCCACCCTAAAAAGAAAAGGTGCAATAGAAGGAAGATCAAAGCCCGGTCCGAGGCTGAAAGTCATGTCTGCAATTGACGGGTGATCAGTCACCAAACCAGAGGCAGCGTGACACAGCAAGACCTATAGACTCTAGATTCAAACTAAAGCCTACAAAAAGGATGGGTGAGTGGAAAACTTTGGAGGAGGGTAACATTCTGCTGCCAACATGGAAGGGCATCGGTGCGCCCGACAGAGACCCAGCTCATCCTTGTGCCCGGCTTTCCTGGCCAGTTACCGCCACAAGCTACGAACCCAAGCTGCAAACTCAAACCACAGACTCAAGCAGGACTGGTAACTGTGCAGCAGCTGCAGAACATCTTGTTGCCTGCCTAAAAAGGCCCGAGATGGCAAACAGGGGTCCGTCGCCCGGTGTGCTTGGCACCAATAAAGACACCGAGGGGAGAAAGCAAGCCAAGTTTATTTCAGAGCTCTGAAATGGCACTAGGAGACCAGCATGTCTCAAATCCAGTGCAACAAATACAAACAAATTTTACCTTTTATACTCCAAACTGTTTGCATACATCTCTTTGTCTGGCTTTTCCCCCTCACCCCTCCCTTTCAGACAACTGTTACAATAAACTCTACACAAGCTTGTGAGAAAACTTTCCCAGTCTTTGCGACCTTGAGTTAGACGCCTGTAAACTAACTACCCCTCCTTTCCCCCGCTCCTTATCTCTATTATTTCTGCTAGTGTGAGTGAAACTGCAGCCATCTGCTAGAAACGCTGACCAATACATTTCTGCTTCAGCCTGCTTCAGAGCATGTAAGCAGTTAGCATAGAAGTAGGTGAGAGTTCACAAGATGGGGTTTGAGGGTTCAGATAGGCCCAGAGCAAAAGATTTTCATCGACACTTTTGGCCTTCCGCTCTCCCGAGTTACCTGGTAGCTATGCCTAGTGGACCCCAACAATCTGATGGAGATATGTGTGTGTGTGTGTGTGTGTGTGTGTGTGTATATATAGGTATTAGGTATAATGTGTGTGTATAAGGATTAAGATATTAGTTATTGGTCATAAATCAAATTATCATAATAAATGTGGCATCTTTATCTTGTCCCCTTTAATAAGATCCTGCTAGCTTTTATTGGTATAACAGGAACACATCCATGTAGGCTGCATGCATGCAATTAAGAAGGGTTATGCATAGGTTTTGCAAAGTTTCAGTTCCCTGCAAAAGGCACAGGGCGGGAAGCACAAAAAGAGGGGGAACCTACCGGGGGAGTTGCCTAGCAACCAGAAGGGTATTTAGGGAAGCCGGTCTGGTAGGGGAGGGGGGTTTTTGTACTCTTTCCTGCCTGCTGAGCTGTGATTTTAAGCACAGCAGCAATCAGGCTCTCTCTCTCTCCCTAACAGCAGGGATCAGCTGTCAGCCCGTGACAGCTGTTGATACCAGTAAGTGCCTTATTGTCGGGGTTTGTTGTTTTTGGGGCGCACACTTGCAGACACTCAGGCCTGGTCTACACTAGACGTTTATGTCGAATTTAGCGCCGTTACATCGACTTAACCCTGCACCCGTCCACACCACGAAGCTATTTAGTTCGACATAGAGCTCTCTTTAATTCGATTTCTGTACTCCTCCCCAACGAGGGGAGTAGCGCTAAATTCGACATGGCCATATCGAATTAGGCTAGGTGTGGATGGAAATTGACGCTAATAGCTCCGGGAGCTATCCCACAGTGCACCACTCTGTTGACGCTCTGGACAGCAGTCCGAGCTCGGATGCTCTGACCAGCCACACCCCGGGAAAATTTGAATTCCTTTTCCTGTCTGGGCAGTTTGAATCGCATTTCCTGTTTGGACATCGTGGCGAGCTCAGCAGCACTGGCAACGATGCAGAGCTCTCCAGCAGAGATGGCCATGCAATCCCAGAATAGAAAGAGGGCCCCAGCATGGACTGATCGGGAAGTCTTGGATCTGATCGCTGTGTGGGGCGATGAGTCCGTGCTTTCCGAGCTGCGCTCCAAAAGACGGAATGCAAAGATCTATGAGAAGATCTCTAAAGCCATGGCAGAGAGAGGATACAGCCGGGATGCAACGCAGTGCTGCGTCAAAATCAAGGAGCTGAGACAAGGCTACCAAAGAGGCAAACGGACGCTCCGGATCCCAGCCCCACACATCCCGTTTCTACGAGGCACTGCATTCCATCCTAGGTGCGGCCGCCACCACTACCCCACCACTGACCGTGGACTCTGAGGATGGGATATTGTCGACGGCCGCTTCCTCGGACATGTTAGCGGATGGGGAAGATGAGGAAGGAGATGAGGAGGACGAGGCAGTCGACAGCGCTTACAACGCTGATTTCCCCGACAGCCAGGATCTCTTCATCACCCTTACAGAGATCCCCTACCAACCGTCCCCAGGCGTTAACCCAGACACAGATTCAGGGGAAGGATCAAGCAGTAAGTGCTCTAAACATGTAAACATTTATTTTTAACAGAACTGGAATATTTATAATATTAACAATGTGTTTTTCCTAAAGTGCTTTAAACATGTATACATTTATGTGCAACAAAACTGGAATATTTACAATATCAAGAAAGGGTTTCTCATGATTTCTCTGCCTTAGGCGCTTCACTATTTAGTCCCAACTATTTAAAAAAAATTTAACAATGTCCGGTTATTCATGATTCTGCTGCCCAAGACGCTCCACTCTTTAGTCCCAGTGCGCCTATGCCAAAATCCGGTCAATATGGCCGGGGATAAACGCGAAATCCTCAAGGGAAAACTCTTCGTAGGTCTCATGGAGGTACTTTTCCAGCCTGATCATCAGGTTCCTGGGTAGGGCGATCTTATTGGGCCCTCCGTGGTAGGACACGTTTCCGCACCACGACACAATCAGGTACTCCGGTATCATTGCCCTGCAGAGCATGGCGGCAAACGGCCCTGGTTTCTGCATGCTTTCTCGAAGCATCCTTTCCCTCTGGCACTCCGAGATCCTCAGCAGGGTGATGTCGCTCATGACGCCCTGCTTTGAATTAGGTAGGGGAAAGTTAGTATTGGGACTGCTTGCCCGTTCCTTTACAGAACTGTAACCGCCGGTTTACAGCCACGCGGTTTACAGCCGCGAGGGGGTGGGACAGGGACAGAGTTCATGCTTGCAGGATTGCTGCCAGCAGAGACTCGCATTGCTTTCAATGTGAAAGGAGGCCAGTGCCACTATTAAAGTTTTAAGCAGCCACAAGTCTACGGCTTACCGTGTTTGCCAGATACACAAAGTCCGGTGTCCTGCCCCGCTTCTCAGATCGCCACTGCAAGACCGCAGGCACTGTAGGCGAGGGCCGAAAATTCGACCTTGTCCTCAGTGCGCATGTGATAGGTGCAGTGCATGGTCTTGTTCACAGAGAAAGACTATGTTCTTTGTTCACAACTACATTTATCTGTCTCAGGAATTCACTCCCTTTTTCCAATTCCCACAGCCACATCTGCGACTGTCTCCCAACCCAGCCTGGCCTCACACTCCCAGAGGCTAGCGCAGATTAGGCGGAGGAAGAAGAGGACACGGGAAGACATGTTTGCTGAACTAATGGGATGCTCCCGAGCCTAGGCAGCCCAGCAGACACAGTGGAGGGAGAACTTGTCACAAATGCACCGGGCAAACATGGAACGGGAGGAGAGGTGGCGTCAGGAGGACCAGCAGGCAACTCACACGCTGCTTGGACTAATGAGGGAGCAAACGGACACGCTCCGCCGCCTTGTGGATGTTCTGCAGGACCGGAGGCAGGAGGAGAGAGCCCCGCTGCAGTCTCTCTCTAACCGCCCTGCCCCGCCACCAAGCCCCATACCCCCCTCACCCAAAGTCCAAACACGGAGGGGCGGCAGGGGCCGTGAAAACTTTCACTCCACCCCTGCAGACTGCTCTAGCACTAGAAGGCTCTCATTCCCCAAAATTTGAAAAGTCCTTTCCTACCCGCCTCACACAAGACCCCGTCCAAGTTTCACCCCCCCCGTTCCATGTGTGGTTAATAAAAAATACGTTTCTGTTCATTACTGTTTCCATCCTGTTCTTTTGGAGGAGAGTCTGTCTGAAGGGGGGGAAGGGGGTTGGTAACACTGCTCTACAGCCAAAATGCTTCTGAAATAAATGTAGTCAAACTTTACTAATTCTGGGTCACTGAGAACAAAAATGATGCTTAAAATTGTTGATTGGCTCTAGTTTTCAAGATACGCTATTGGGTCAGTATATACGACCCTTGACTTGGGAATGGCGGAGGATAAGTGAGTTATAAAGGGAAGAGATCTCAATTTAAACCAGAAATGACTAAAATACATCTTTGATTGGATCTATGAATAAATCTATGCCTGGGTTTGGACAGTACTTGCTTTTTAGACAAAACAATGAATGATGCAATCTGAAGCTGGTATTGCGTCATACATGATATGAAATGCATCATGTTATTCCTAGAAGTCATGGATGATGCAATCATAACGAAGCTTACATCACTCTGCTGAACAAATTGCCCTATATCAGCTCTAGAAATCATACAGTGTCGTGCTCTCTTATTTGTCAGTATTTGATTTTGCAAAGGGACACATTTCTATTTAGCCAAAGTGAGCAGAGATGCCTCGTACTTGTGTGAACAGTGCAGATAACTTCTGCTATGTTTGTGGTGAAGTGACTTTTGCATCACAAAAGTGCAGTATAACCACTATGGTTAAGAAAGCCTATCACCTTTATTTTGTCTGCAAAATTGGAGATCAGGACAAGAGGTGGGCCCCACACATATGCTGCAACACTTGTGCAACAAATCTTCGCCAGTGGTTGAACAGGAAAAGGAAATCTATGCCTTTTGCAGTGCCAATGATTTGGAGAGAGCAAACAGATCATACCAGCAATTGTTACTTCTGCATGGTGCCTCCAGTTGGGAAAGGTGTGTCAAAGAAGAAAAAGTGGACTGTGCATTATCCAAACATTCCATCAGCTATACGCCCAGTACCCCACGGAGAAGGACTGCCGGTTCCTGATGCACCAGAATCATTCTCACTTGAGTCAGATGAGGAAGAGGATGAAACTTCTGGTCCTGAACCATCAATGTCACAGGACCCACATTTTCTCCCATCCTCCTCCTCTGAACCACACCTCATAACACAAGGTGAACTGAATGACCTTGTCAGGGATTTGGAACTACCCAAGAGTAAGGCAGAGCTGTTGGGCTCCAGACTACAGCAGTGGAATCTCCTGGCAGGTGATGTTAGGGTTTCCATGTTCCATGACCGTCAAAAGGATCTTGTCCCATTCTTCTTCATGGAAGGTGATCTTGTAGCCTGCAACAACATCGATGGTGTGATGGCAGCCCTCAACATCGTTCACGATCCAGATGAGTGGAGACTGTTCATTGATTCATCGAAGACGAGTCTTAAAGCTGTTTTACTGCATAATGGCAATGTTTTGCCATCAATTCCAGTTGGTCATGCAGTCCATAGGAAGGAAACCTATGACAACATGAAACAACTTTTGAGGTGCATAAACTATGACCAACATCAGTGGCAGCTTTGTGGCGATTTGAAGGTTGTTGCTCTCTTGCTTGGTCTGCAGACTGGATACACAAAGTACTGCTGTTTTCTCTGCGAATGGGATAGTCGTGCAAGAGATTCCCACTACAACAAGAAAGATTGGCCACTCCGACAGTCATTGGAGCCTGGGAGGAAAAGTGTTCAGCATCCACCACTTGTTGAATCAAGGAAGATTTTGTACCACCCTTACACATTAAGCTGGGTCTGATGAAGAACTTTGTCAAGGCCATTGACAAAACACAAGCAGCTTTCAAGTACCTCCGTGGAAAATTTCCAAGGTTAAGTGAAGCTAAGATAAAGGAAGGTATCTTTGTTGGTCCTCAGATTCGTGAACTTCTTCGAGATGATGCATTTGACCATGCACTGCATGGCAAGGAAAAGACGGCATGGAAAGCCTTCCAGTTAGTGGCAATCAATTTTCTCGGAAACAACAAGGCAGACAACTACAGGTTGTTGGTGGAAAACCTCCTCAAGGCATACAAAAGCCTTGGTTGCAACATGTCACTAAAGATACATTTTTTGCACTCTCATCTAGATTTTTTTCCACCGAACTGCGGAGCAGTGAGCGACGAGCATGGCGAGCGATTTCACCAGGACATTGCAACAATGGAGAAACGCTATCAGGGCAAATGGAGCCCATCAATGCTTGCAGACTATTGCTGGACAGTGACAAGAGATGCTCCATTTAATGAATACAAGAGACAAGCCAAGAAGCGCCGAGTAGACACTGAATAGGACTAAACTATGTACATAATAGTTTTTTGCCTTTTGTTTCATAATCAAATTTATTTATATAACCCTTTTGCTGATTTTTAAAGTGTTACATAAACAGGACAGATGAAATATTATCATGTAAAGCAACCATAAACACATGAAAAGACCTAGGTTTACAATTTATGATTAAAACTCTACTATCTACACAATATACATAGACATAAAATGTAAAAACTTAAATATCTTAGAAACAGTAGCCAATCAGTTGTTTTAATTGTCATATTTGAATTCAGCACATCAAAATACATAATAAATAGCACATTTTATCTCTGAAGCAGATGACTTCTCAAAAATTGTAGACCAGTGTAATTGGACAGGACAGTCACCTTTAGCAGGGTACAGAGGCGGGGGCAGGTCCAGCAGCAGGGCACATACACAGTGCAGTGACTAGTTACCCTGGTCAGTCTGGGAGGTGGTTTTCATGTTCTGGGGGGGGGGGGGGGGGTTGCTCTGTGACTTTGTGGCGGGGGAGGGCAGTTACAGATCTAATGCAGCGGTCCTTACCCTGGATCACAGAGCCGTGCAGCAGGGGAGCTGTAACCCTCCTCCCCCTGCCAGACAGTCACATAGCCGACACATACACGCTGTCCCGCCCAGGAGGGCTGGCAGGCTCTGTTGAAACAACCAGTCCACCACTGCGGAGCCTGTCATTCCTGGAGTTTAGAAGCATCATTTGCATCACAACACTAAACCCGCCCCCCGCCACAGTCTGCGTCCCAGGTTTAAAACATTCCCACGAAAACAGTAATAAAGACAACGGTGTTCATTAACAAAACAGAACAGATTTTGTTTTTTGGGAAGGGGGTGAAGGGGGTATGTAACTGGAGAGGATAGTCAACGGTAACTGGGTAAAGAAACGGGGGCAAGTTCAGCTTCTGTGTCCACAAACTTAAAAGTCACTGGTGACCCTGCTCAGTCTGGAAACTGGCTTTCAAAGCCTCCCGGATGCACAGCGCGTCCCGCTGGGCTCTTCTAATCTCCCGGCTGTCTGGCTGGGCGTAATCAGCAGCCAGGCTATTTGCCTCAACCTCCCACCCCGCCATAAAGGTCTCCCCCTTGCTCTCACAGAGATTGTGGAGCACACAGCAAGCTGCTATAACAATGGAGATATTGGTTTCGCTGAGATCACAGCGAGTCAGTAAGCTTCTCTATCTCCCCTTGAGACGGCCAAAAGCACAGTCCACCACCATTCTGCACTTGCTCAGCCGGTAGTTGAACAGTTCTTTTTCTGTGTCCAGGGCGCCAGTATAGGGCTTCATGAGCCAGGGCATTAGTGGGTAGGCTGGGTCCCCGAGGATCACTGTAGGCATCTCCACATCCCCAACAGTTATCTTGTGGTCCAGGAAGTAAATACCTTCCTGCAGCCGTCTAAACAGACCAGAGTTCCTGAAAACCCGAGCGTCATGAACCTTGCCCGGCCATCCGACGTTGATGTTGGTAAAACGTCCCCTATGGTCCACCAGTGCTTGCAGCACCATTGAAAAGTAGCCCTTTCGGTTGATGTACTGGCTGGCCTGGTGGTCCGGTCCCAGGATAGGGATGTGAGTCCCATCTATAGCCCCACCGCAGTTTGGGAATCCCATCGCGGCGAAGCCATCTATGATGGCCTGCGCGTTTCCCAGGGTCACTACCTTTGACAGCAGTACCTTCACGATTGCCTTGGCTACTTGCATGACAACAACCCCCACGGTAGATTTGCCCACGCCAAAGTGGTTCGCGACTGACCGGTAGCTGTCCGGCGTTGCAAGCTTCCAGAGGGCTATGGCCACTCGCTTCTGGACAGTCAGGGCTGCTCGCATCCGGGTGTCCTTGCGCTTCAGGGCAGGGGACAGCAACTCACAAAGTTCGAGGAAAGTCCCCTTCCGCATGCGAAAGTTTCGCAGCCACTGGGATTCATCCCAGACCTGAAGCACTATGCGGTCCCACCAGTCTGTGCTTGTTTCCCGTGCCCAGAATCGCCGTTCAACAACATCCATATGCCCCATTGCAACCGTGATGTCCTCGGCGCTGGGTGTCGTGGTTTCAGACAGGCGTGTGCTACTCTCGGAGTTCAGGTCCTCACCCCGCTGCCGTAGCCTCCTCGCCTGATTTCTCTCTATCTGCCTCAGTGAAAGGTCGATGATGAGCTGCGAAGCGTTGACAACGGCCACAACTGCAGGGATGGTCGCAGCGGGATCCATGCTCGCAGTGCTGTGGCGTCCGCGCTGTCACTGACCAGAAAAGTGCGCGAACTGATTTCCCGCCGGCGCTTTCAGGGAGGGAGGGCGGGAGTGACGGTTGGATGACGACAGTTACCCAAAAGCACCCTCGAGACATTTTTTTTCCCCAGAAGGCATTGGGGGCTCGACCCAGAATTCCAATGGGCAGTGGGGACTGCGGGAACTGTGGGATAGCTGCCCACAGTGCACTGCTTCCAATGTCGACGCTTGCCCCGTTAGTGTGGACTGACAAAGTCGAATTACTGTCCTTAGTGTGGACACACACGTTTGACTTTGTAATATTGATTCCACATATTCGATTTAACTAAAATCGAACTACTCTCGTAGTGTAGACATACCCTCAGAGGTAGGCTGGTAGGCTCTTACTTGCAGCCAGGACGGCGCAAAGGGGTTAGGGTGGGAAACTAGTGTCAGGGACACTCACCTGAACTCGGCAGCAGTCCCTGTCGGAGGAGGCGTCTGATCCAGCCCAGATAAGAGTCAATCGTCCTGCAGTGTCGCCTGTGAAGGTGTTAAGGTAGAAGGTCTCCAGTTACCACCTTGTGTGCTTGCCTGTGTGTTTGTTGGCTTTAGGCTCTATTGTTATTCCCCTCCCTTCCCTTCCTCCCTTTGCATTCTCCCTTAGTAACGAAAGGAACGTTTACCCTTAAACAGCAGTGTGGGTGGCATTCTTCCTAGCACCTGCAAAGGATTAGTAACCGCCTGTCAATCTCTGATTCAGAGTTTGCTTCTCAGAAGCATTACACTTGGGGTGCTTGGGTTACAGTGTAATGGAGGGAAGCCCAGACGGGGCTCTGACCCCCCAATGGGCCTGTGGTGCCCCTGGGACCAGGGCCGGCTCAAGGCACCAGCCGTCCAAGCACGTGCTTGGGGGGGCACCTTATAAGGGGCGGCCAATGTTGGGGTGGCGGGGGGCACTCGCGGTGCTTTTGTTTTTGTTCGCGGGGCAGCGTTCGAGGGTTTTTTTTTTGTTTCCGTGGCGTGGCGCGGCGCTGGGGGCTTCGGCGGCATGGCGCTTGGTGGGGGTGGGGGTTTGGGAGGCCCGGCCCGGCACTCCGGGGGGGCGGGGGCTTGGCCGGCGTGGCGCGGAGCTCCGGGGGTTTGGACGGCCTGGCGCAGCGTGGCGCTTGGGGGGGGGGGGGTTGGCCGGCCCGGTGCTCCGGGGGTTTGGGTGGCCCAGCGTGGCGCTCGGTTGGCCGGCCCGGTGCTCCGAGGGTTTGGGCGGCCCGGTGAGGCGCTCAGGGGGTTTCAGCGGCCCAGCGAGGCGCTCGGGGGTTTGGGCGGCCCAGAGCGGCAATCGGGGGGGGGCAGGGGTTTCGGCGGCCCAGCGCGGCGCTGGGGGGGGTGTTACGGCAGGGCGGCGCTCTTTTTTTTTGCCTGGGGCGGCAAAAAAGTTAGATCCGGCCCTGCCTGGGACCCCAAGATGGACCTAATTGGGGGGGAATCCTGTTGCCTGTGCCTGCAAGACCTGTCTTGGACTGTGTTCCTGTCGTCTAAATAAACCTTCTGCTTTACTGGCTGGCTGAGAGTCATGGTGAATCGCAGGAAGCCGGGGGTGCGGGGCCTTGTGTCCCCCCCCACTCCGTGACAACAAGTATTTACCCCACCTGCTGTTCGCGTACCGGGAAGTGCCCCAGGAATCAACTGGGTTCTCCCCATTCGAGTTGCTGTACGGAAGGAGGGTGAGGGGTCCCCTGGACTTGATGAGGGCCGAGTGGGAGGGAAAGGCCTCTCCCGATGGGGAATCAGTGGTGGAGTATGTACTGACTTTCCGGGAAAAGCTCGTGGAGCTCATGGGCTTGGCTAGGGGTAACCTAGCAAGGGCCCAGAGGAAGCAGAAGGTCTGGTACGACCGCTCAGCCCGTGCCCGCTCATATGCTACCGGGGACCAGGTGATGCTCCTCATCCCCGTGAGGAAGAACAAGCTGCAAGCGGCCTGGGACGGCCCCTTCACGGTCATCAGACAGGTAACCGAGGTGAACTATGTGGTGGAACTATCCAACCGGGCTCACAGCCACCGGGTGTATCACGTCAACATGATGAAGCCGTACTGGGACAGGGAGAAGTTGGTGCTGGCTGTGTGGGGGCAGTGGGAGGAGAAAGGAGAGGACCCCCTGGTGGGACTCCTCCCTGAGGCTGGGGCTAACCCCTCGCTAGAATCAATTCCCCTCTCAGACCAGCTAACCCCTGCCCAGCAGGCAGAGATCAGAGAGGTGCTGGGTTCATACCGGCAGCTGTTCTCCAGCCGGCCTGGGCTCACTAACCTGGCTGTCCACCAGGTGGAGACAGGAGCCCACGTAAGATGCTCCCTGTTCTGGGTCACGGGGAAAACAGCCCAGAAACTGGAGAGAGAGGTCGGGGACATGCTGGTCTTAGGGGTGATCCAGCCGTCTGCCAGCCCTTGGGTCTCGCCCGTGGTGCTGATCCCCAAGAAGGACGGGTCAATCCGGTTCTGTGTGGATTACCAGAGGCTTAATGCCATCACCAAATTCGATGCCCACCCCATTCCTAGGCCTGACGAGCTCCTGGACAAACTAGTTATCTCACTACTATGGATCTCACCAGGGGCTACTGGCAAGTATCTTTGGATCCGGATGCCCGACTGAAATCTGCTTTTATCACCCCTCTGGGGTTATACGGGTCCCTGGTCCTGCCTTTTGGCTAAAGGGGGCACCTGCCACCTTCCAGCGCCCGGTGGACCAGTTACTCAAGAGGATGGAGAGTTTTGCCCTGGCATATATTGCTGATATCTGTGTTTTTAGCCAGACCTGGGAGGACCACATGTCCCAGGTTAAACAAGGGCTGGACCGGCTCCGGGACGCAGGTCTGACTATGAAAGCTGGGAAGTGCAAGGGGCGGATGTCAGAGGTGTCGTACCTGGGCCACAAAGTGGGGAGCGGCTGCCTAAGCCAGAGCCGGCCCAGGTGGAGGTGATCAGAGACTGGCCGCTCTCCAGACTAAGAAGCAGGTCCAGGCTTTCATTGGGATGGCGGGGAACTACCGGAGGTTCATGCCCCACTTTAGCTCCATAGCCGCCCCCATCACTGAGCTGTGCAAGAAGGGGAAGCCAGACAAGGTGGTCTGGACCGAGCAGTGCCAGAGGGCTCTCTACGCGCTGCAGGAGGATCTGGTCAAGGGCCTGGTGCTGGTAAACCCGGACTTTGACAAGCCCTTTATGGTGTTCACCGACGCCTCAGACACAGGGCCGGGTGTGGTGCTAACACAGGTTGACGGAAAGCGGGGGAGACGCCCCATTGTGTACCTGAGCAAGAAGCTGCTGCCCCGGGAGCAGAACTACGCGGCCATCGAGAAGGAATGTCTGGCCATGGGGTGGGCCCTTAACAAACTGCAGCCAGATCTATTTGAGCAGCACTTCACCGTGTACACCGACCATTCGCCCTGACGTGGCTACACCCGATGAAAGGGGCCAATGCCAAGCTCCTGAGGTGGAGTCTCCAGCGTCTGGATTACGACATGGACGTGGTCCACGTTAAGGGAAATGCCAACGTTATAGCCGATGCTTTGTCCCGGAGAGGGGGGCCGGAACTTCCCCAGGCCACTGGCTAAAGTGACCCCGCTCAGTTTGGTCTCGGAGGGGGGAGAGATGTGATGAAGTGGGGTTTTATTCATCTTGTTATGTTGCATGTGAATCTTACTGTCCCATATTAATGCTGTGTGTGCCTCAGTTTCCCTGTGTGCTGCCCCAATACTTCGGGGGTGGGAATTGGGGGTGTGATTTTGCTGAGGCCGTGGGGCAGGTGAGGCTGCCCAGCTGTTTGCACCTGTGTAACCTGAGACCCAGGAGGGGGGTGCGACCAGGTGACACCTTTGGCCTGGGGAAGCGAGACACAGAGAAGGAGGAGGGACATGAGGGGGTGTCGGAGGTCAGGTCGCTGGAGGCTGGCAGTCTGCGTGGGGGGACTGGAAGAGGGAGAGTCCAGGGCGTCTGGCCCACGACTCCCCAAGATGGACTTGGCTGAAAGTCACTGATTTCTGTGCTAACGAGCTCTGTTCTATGTCCTGTTCCTGTCTATGAACAAACCTCCTGTTCTCCCGGCTGGCTGAGAGTCATGTCTGACTGCGGAGCTGGGGGGCAGGGCCCTCTGGCTGCCCCAGGACCCCGCCCGGGCGGACTCGCTGTGGGAAGCGCACGGAGGGGCAGATGCCGAATGCTCCGAGGTCAGACCCGGGAGGTGAAGCCGTGTGAGCGTCTTGCCCTGGAGACAGTCTGCTCCGAGGGAGAGGAGGCTCCCCAGAGTCCTGCCTGGCTTCGTAGGGAGCAGTTCCAGAGCATCGCCCGGGGGCTCCGTGACACCAGTTACCGGGACATTTCGTACCTAGCACCGAACCACTATGAACGGCCCCCGCCCGCAGGGAGCTGGCCGGGTGGGCCCAGCCGGAGAGCCAAGAACGGAGGCGGAGCCAGGTGGGAACGAGTCCGAAGGGCCCAGCGGGAGCCGGGGGCACTGCCTGGCCGGGCTCTGGGTAACCCGGGTGGGCTGGGCTGAACCTGTCTGTTCTCCACGCTCACCAGGGCCTGTGCCGGGGGCCGGGGTGACGAATAAACCCGGCTGTTCTGACAGCGCTGTGTGAGCGTCACTGCGAACGCCGGGCGAGGGGCGTTAATCCCTGTGGAGCGGGCGAGTCCCCCCAGGGACCGGAGCTCACGGAGAGCAGCAGGGGGGGCTGCAGGCCCCGAGGTCCAGCCTAAGGAGGCGGTGAAGTCGCCTGGGCAACCCTGGAGGAAGGGGGAGACCCCTCGTGGTCTGGCCCACTGATGGGTTCCTCATAGAGACCGTGAGAGCTGTCCCCCCCCGGTGCCACCCCCAGAGCCGTCCCGTCCCAGTACCACCCCCAGAGCCGTCCCTTCCCAGTGCCACCCCTGGAGCCATCCCCCCCTCCCTGTGCCACCCCCGGAGCCGTCCCCTCCCGGTGCCATCCCTGGAGCCGTTCCCCCCCCGGTGCCACTCCCAGAGCCGTTCCCCCCCGCCGGTGCCACCCCCGGAGCGTTGGTCCTTTTTGCTGCTTTTCTCTGGGCTGGGGGTTGTCCCAATGCTGCAAAGAGGGTGTTCCTCTGCTCTTCTCTAGTCAGCCCACTTGACAAGTTTGATTGTCCTTGGTCTGGCTCCCAGCCCCTCTCCAAGGGTTGCAGCTGTCTGGAGGTGCTGCCTTCCATGCCTTCCTCATTCACACCTCATTCATTCAACAGGGCAATTGATTACAAAGGGGGGGGGGGGGGAGATCTTATTCTACTTCTAGCAAAAAGACATTTTTCTTTTACCTTAATTATACTACCTTAGGGGCCTGCTATAACATATTACCAAGGTTCAATACAAAGTTATACAAAAATGCATAATGCAGAGATTTATCTACAACTGCATTGATTGACTGCTGTGAGCAGTAATATAGTGACCCCTGGGTCTTTGAATGAGGCTTTATACTTGGGGGGGGGGGGGCGAGGGGGCGAGCGGCGAGTCGGGGGCGAGCGGTGGGTGGGCAAAGAGGCGAGCAGTGAGCCAGCAGGGGTTCTAGGGGCGGGCATGGGGGTTTCTGGCAGGGGAGGGAGAAGGTGAAAGGAGGTGAGTGGTGGGTGGGGGACTGACTAGGAGGGACACAGCAAGCCAGCGGGGGCTAGGGGGTGAAGAGGGGTGTGATGGTGGGGCCGAGTGGGGAGGGGTCAGGTCCTATTTTACTGCTGTGATCTGGTCACCCTATGTGTGCTGTTTCTCCCCCCCCCCCCCAAAAAAAACCCCTTCCTTTTCGTCTGTGACGTTATTGACATAATCTGGGACCGTATAGAACGTGGTTGCAACCAAAGTCCTGTAGTGGCACCAAATCTTGTATAAAGAGGGTCAAATTAGGTGTCTAAGACAAGGTTATGGTTGGCTGGTTATGATTATGCTGTCTATATGTGTGTATCAATTTTGTAGTTGAAGTTATGAAGGTTGGCTCTGTACTGTCTGTATTGCAAACTTATGCTGTGCTTCTGGGTGACATCCCAGACAAGTTGGTGTTAGCTCAGCCTAGCCTGCTTGATGGCCCACTAAGGACCATCAGATATACAAAAAGGAAGATTACTGACCAAATCAGAGTGTGAATGTTGTAGTCCTCTATGAGTTTACTGTACGCGTGGCTTTAGCCAGAATCCACCTTGAATGGAATGGGACTCAACATGGGACTCAGGGTGGGAGGGATAGCTCACTGGTTTGCGCATTGGCCTGCTAAACCCAGGGTTCTGAGTTCAATCCTTGAGGGGGCACTTAGGGATCTGGGGCAAAATCAGTACTTGGTCCTGCTAGCGAAAGCAGGGGGCTGGACTTGATGACCTTTCAAGGTCCCTTCCAGTTCTAGGAGATAAGATATCTCTATTAGTTAGTTTAGCATGAAGTTATAGCTGGTCTAAGGAAGTTATTGCCTAAGGTCTTTTGATTGGGGAAGATACCAAAGCTTCGTTCAGTCCAGGTAGCCAGAGCCAGTCACAGGACAGGAATGGTCTTAAACCTGTGTCTGTTGTGGGCAATGATTTGCCTGGGGAGGGTTTCTCCAAAGGTTTGTCTGAGAAGAGCTGTTTGTCTGTGAATTAAGTGTCTGAATGTCTGTCTAGTGTCTCAGAAGTGAATCTGGAATTCGATCAAGCACAGGAAGCAGGGCCGGCTCTAGGATTTTTGCCGCCCAAAGCAAAAACAATTTTGGCCACCCCCCGCCCCCGTTTTTTAATTACCCCACCCCCGGCCCCGCCTCAACTCCGCCCCTTCCCCAAATCCCCAGCCCTGCCTCCTCCCCCGAGGCTCTCAAGTCTGGGAGGGAGGGGGAGCAGCGGCGCGCTGTTTCGCGCGGCGCGGCCGCTCGGGATCTCCCCCTCCCTCCCAGGCAGCAGCAGCGGAGGTGAGCTAGGGCGGCCGCGGCACATTTTTAGGGGCGGCATTCTGGCGCCGGCCATGCCACCCCTAAAAATGTGCCGCCCCAAGCACCAGCTTGTTTGGCTGGTGCCTAGAGCCGGCCCTGACAGGGAGATCCCATTGGTCAGGACAATGTTTCTTGGGAGCAGATTAAAGTGGCTAGTCAGGTGGAAGCCCTAACTGAGGAGGGAAAGGGGAGATGTTTGATGGGTGATGGATTGTTGGCTAGTACAGCTGGTAAAAGTGAACCTGGACAGGGTAACTGTGATTTGCTGGCAGTAGCTCAGTGTAGTGAGAAGAGCAGCAGTTTATCTGTTGGGAGTGGCCATGTGCCTGGTAAGGAAAGTTTGGATGAGCCCAGGCAGCCTTGTGAGCTGACAGTTTGGGAAGACAGGGAGAGTGGAAGATGGGTTTGTTTCCGCAGGGCAGGCGGTGCTTGGGGGGGGGGGGGGGGACTGTTTCCACGGGGCTGGGCGGCGCTGGGTGTGTGTGTGTGTTTCGGGGGGGCAGGGCTGGGCGGCGCTGTGGGGGGCACAATTTTATATTCTTGCCTCGGGCGCAAAAATAGCTAGTTACGGCTCTGCCCTCAGAGATGTTGCAAGAAGCTTCTATTGCAGACTGGAGCCTTCCTAGTCTGGGCCCAACCCTTTCCCCGGTACAGCCCTTGTTCCAGCTCAGGTGGTAGCTAGGGGATTTCTCACGACTGCAGCCCCCTTTGTTCTGTTCCAACCCCTTATATAGTGTGATGAAGTGGGGGATTTTTTTGTGTTTTCCTTGGTTTTCCAATGGTTTGCATGCAGAGGGGGTGGAACTCAGTTTCCCTGGGTGTTACTGGTTTAACAAGGTGAGGGGAGAGGGAGTTTGTTGGAACAGAGGACCGGAGAGGGAACTTGGGATCCCAGCCAATGTCCTGGAGGATGGAGACTCCAGCGACTGGGGACCTGATGACCCGAGGACCCAGCTCAGGAGTTGCAGCCGGTTCTGGCCAGTGGGCGGACAATGGGCTGCAGAGTGAGGAGCCAGTGACCTAACCAGCCGGTTCCAGCCAGAGAACAGAAGCGAGGAGAGGAGGCCCCAGTTTATGACCCTGTTTCCCTGGAGAGAAGACAATGGACAGAGGCGGGGCGTGGGGCCAGGGATCTCAGATGCCCAGCTGGGGAGCAGGGGGGCTCTGGGCTGGAGAGGGGGAGCAGGCAGAGCCCACCTGGATGCAGGGAGACGGGGATGTGCTTGTGACGATGCGGCTCTGGCGGGACCCAACGGAGAGTGCCAATTCAGGACAAATTGCTAAAAACAGGGCAGTTACAGCCCAAGGCTGGGGTTTTTCCACCTCTAAGGCAAACCAAACCAGCCAGACTAAGAGGACTTTGGTCTCACCCCACTGGCTAACCACAAGTCACACAAGCAATTCCCTTAGACACTCCAGTTTCCCAGTATCACCACCAGTGCCACTCGTTATGGGGACGAATGGTTATGAAAACCAATACCCCAATAAAAGAAAAAAGGTTCTCTTGATCCCATAGGACCAAGCCCTAGACCCAGGTCAATATACAAATCAGATCTTACCCACAAATCACGCTGTTGCCAATCCTTTAGAATCTAAAATCTAAAGGTTTATTCATAAAAGGAAAAAGATCTAGATGAGAGCTAGAATTGGTTACATGGAATCAGTTACATACAGTGATGGCAAAGTTCTTGGTTCAGGCTTGTAGCCGGGATGGATTAAACTGCAGGTTCAAATGAAGTCTCTGGAATACATCCCCAGCTGGGATGGGTCTTTCAGTCCTTTGTTCAGAGCTTCAGTTTGTAGCAAAGTCCCTCCAGAGGTAAGAAGCAGGATTGAAGACAAGATGGAGACAAGGCATCAGCCTTTTATAGTCTCCTCCAGGTGTAAGAACACCTCTTTGTTCTCACTGTGGAAAATTACAGCAAAATGGGGTCTAGAGTCACATGGGCCAGTCCCTGCGTACTTTGCTGAGTTACAAGGCGTATCTGCCTTCACTCAATGGATCAATTGTATATGATGGTCCTTAATGGGCCATCAAGCAGGCTAGGCAGAGGTAACACCAGCTTGTCTGGGGTGTCACCGAGAAGCACAGCATAAGTTTGAAATACAGACAGTATAGAGCCAATACTCATAACGTCAACTACAAAATTGATACACCCATATAGACAGCATAATCATAACCAGCAAACCATACCCTTGTCTTAGACACCTCATTTGACCCCCTTTATACAAGATTTGGTGCCACAATGATCTATATGGTCCCAGTTCATGTCAATAACATCACAGTGCTGTGCTGAGGGAGGCCAGGCCTTAGGCCCTGAGAGTTTCCTGTGCTGTGTTCAACACTCAATAAACTCTCCTGTGTTATGCTGGCTGAGAGTCACTCTGGTCTAGAGAACAGGGCGGGTGGGGGGGGCATCGTCCCCTTTGGGGGGGTGAAGACCTGGGGGGTCCAGAGCGAGTGGACTCTCCAAGGGGGCCCACGGTGAGAGACAGATGTGCTAAGGCTCAGAGAGGTGCGGATCCAGGATGTGGAGGGGCCTGACCCCGAGAGAGAGTGGACCCCCGAGAAGGGCTGTCGCACTGAAAGGGGCACCTCCCACAGACCGCACGGGGCCAAGAGTGGGCATGATCTGTGAGTCCGTGACAATGGGTCCCTGGGGAGGCCGGGGAAGATGGGCCCCTGGGGAAGCCAGGAGGCCGGGGGAGATGGGCCCTGCCCTGGGGATTCAGTGCCGGCCGAACACACCCACCTCCAAGCAGGATCCCCGCCAGGAGCAGCAGGGCTGGGTGTCCTGGTGGCAGCTGCATCTCTGGGGCGCGTGGGGCTGGGCGTCTGGCTCCCCGGAGCTCCGGCCACCACGTCCAGCATCCCCTGACCAGGGCGGGGGCCGGACTCAAGATGGAAAACAGGATGCGGGAGCCGCTTGCAAAACCGAGGGAGGAGGGTGCTGGGGGGGGTGGCCGGAGCTATCTATCTGACAGCAGCGTGTGAGCGTCACTGCGAACGCCGGGCGAGGGGCGTTAATCCCTGTGGAGCGGGCGAGTCCCCCCCAGGGACCGGAGCTCACGGAAGGCAGCAGGCCCCAAGCTCCAGCCTAAGGAGGCGGTGAAGCCGCGTGGCCAATCCTGGAGGAAGGGGGAGACCCTTCGTGGTCTGGCCCACTGATGGGTTCCTCCTAGAGACCATGAGAGCAGTCCCCTCCCAGAGCCATCCCCTCCCCTCCCCCCCGGTGCCACCCCCAGAGTCACACTTTCATGCTCTCCTGTGACACTCTGAGATACCGATTCCCCACCCCTCTGTGACAGCCAGGGCATTATGGGCCATCTCAGGCCCTGGCCCGCAGGGGATGATCTTGCCCAGGTCCTGGGGACGTTGACAGCTGCCCCTCCCCCCCGAACACCTGGGTCCGTTTCAGAGCAGGGCCTCAGCAGCAGTGGTTTCCTGCCCTGGCCCCAGGACACAAGGATGGTTCTGATAAAGGGGGGGAGCGGATGTTGTGTGGCATCCTGTGGTGGTGACCTATTTCACCCCGCGGCCGCATCACCAGCACCACAGTTCCTTGCAGCTCCGGCCCTAAGTGTGTGTCCGTCGCTCCGTGTCTCTCTCTCTCTGCTGCCCGCCCCTTCCCCTGGGCCCTGCTGCTCAGCAGGACCAAATACTGATTTTGCCCCAGATCCCTAAGTGGCCCCCTCAAGGATTGAACTCACAACCCTGGGTTTAGCAGGCCAATGCTCAAACCACTGAGCTATCCCTCGCCCCCTTTGGTAACAGCAGCAGTGCAGGGGCTGACGCTGCCTCACTGCACCCTATCCTGCCGCCGCATTCATTGCTGGTGGGCGCAGGGAGCCGCGGGATCCCCGGGTACCAGCGCCACTGCAGTGCATTGTGGGAGATTCCCAAGCACTGCGGGAGCAGGAGGTGGGAGGCGGAGCTGGACCAAGCAGGAGGGCGACGGCTTCAGTCAGACAGGTGGGCATGAGGCGTGTTACACACGTGTCACTGAATGCAGGGCTTCTGCAAAGGCATCATGGGACACAGAGAGAGTAGCTGTCTGTCTGTCCATCCATCCCATACACCCCATCTATCTATCTATCTATCTATCTATCTATCTATCTATCCTGTGACAGGTTGGGTCACAGAAACCCCCTTGGGACTGACACCCAGCTCCCAATGGGATCCAAACCCCAAACAAATCCGTTTTACTATGTATAAAGCTTATACAGGGTAAACTCATAAATTGTTCGCCCTCTATAACACTGATAGAGAGATATGCACGGCTGTTTGCTCCCCTAGGTATTAATACTTATTCTGGGTTAATTAATAAGTAAAAAGTGATTTTATTAAGTATAAAAAGTAGGATTTAAGTGGTTCCAAGTAATAACACACAGAAAAAAGTAAATTACCAAGCAAAATAAAACAAAAACATGCATGTCTAAGCCTAATATTAGGAAACTGAATACAGGTAAATCTCACCCTCAGAGCTGTTCCAATAAGCTTCTTTCACAGACTAGACTCCTTCCTAGTCCGGGCCCAATCCTTTTCCCTGGTACAGCCCTTGTTCCAGCTCAGGTGGTAGCTAGGGGATTTCTCATGACTGGAACCTTCTTTATTCTGTTCCACCCCCTTATATGGCTTTGGTGCTGGGCGGGAATCTTTTGTCCCTCTGGGTCCCCACCCCTCCTTCTAAATGGAAAAGCCCCAGGTTTAAGATGGATTCCAGTACCAGGTGACATGATCACATGTCCTGTGAGACCCCCAAGCCTCCATTCTTCACGGCCTGACTCACAGGAAGGCTTGCAAGTAAACAGAGCCATTTACAACCAATTGTCTTAGTTGCTGGGAGCCATCAGTAGATTATAAGCTTTGTAATGATACCTTCCAAGAGACCTTTTGCATGAAGCATATTCCAGTTACATTATATTCACACTCATCAGCATACTTTCATAAAATCATATAGAGTGCAAAGTCACACACCCCCTCTATCTGTCTATCTATCCCCACACTCCCCCCTTTTCCCCCCCATGCACACTAGCCATCCCTCTCTGCTCTGGCTAGCGGGTGTTTCGCTGGAGGATAACAGCCATTCTACTGCTGCTGGACGGTGTCATTCCCCGGGGATGCCTGGCGGAGAGCGCAGCACCAGGGAGGTGAGTTCGAATCCTGACACTGATGGTGCGTTGCTCCCTGACACCCGCCTGGTGACGCTCTCTGGGCCGTGATCCCAGCCAGCCGCCGGCCCAGGGCAAAGACCACGCTGGAGACACCGGCCTTGGAAAGCACCAGGATGAGGCCGATGAGGCCGAGGTGAACGGTGTCGATGTGTTGGGGGTAGGTTCTCCCAGCATCCCCTGCATCAGTTGTGACCATTTCTGGGTGCTGCGTGCTGTCCGTGGGGCTGGGAGCTTCCCGCTCTGGGGAGGAAGCAGGGGACAGCAGGTGAGTCCGGGCTCCCCTGGCAAACTCTGTCCCCCCAAACCCACCCGCTCCCTGGCTCAAAGGGTGCAGTGACCCCTTTGCCCCAGCCGTCCAGATATGGAGGGTCCCTGCTCCCCTTTACGGCCCCCAAAGTATGTGAGACCCTGCTTTCCCCCACTGTCCCCTGGATATGGGGGGACCCTGCTTCCCATCACTGCCTCCTGGATATGGGGGGACTCTGCTTCCCCCACTGACTGCTGGATATGAGGGGGCCCCTGCTTCCTCCACTGCCCCATGGATATGGGGGGGACCCTGCTTCCCCCCACTGCCCCCCCAGATATGGGAACCCCCCCTTACTCCTAATTGTGGGGGATCTCTGCCTGGTAGCATCTCTTTCTCTCTCTCTGTCTATCCCCCTGCTTCCTCCACTGCCCCATGGATATGGTGGGGACCCTTCTTCCCCCAACTGCCTCCCCAGATATGGGGGACCCCCCCTTGCCCCTAGATCTGGGGGATCTGTGCCCGGTAACAGCTCTCTCTCTCTCTCTCTCCCTGCGGTATCCCGGCACCCCCCATGGTTCATCTCCTCTCACCTGTCACCGTGAGGTGGGTCCCAGGGTAACCGTGCCATTGCTCCCATTCACCGTCATTCTTCTGCACCCTGACGTGGCAGACGTACTCGCTGGCGTGCGACTCCCACAGCCGGTCGATGCGGATCGAGGCCGTTCGGCTCCCCCGCGGGTCCCCGACCAGGACGATGCGGCCCCCGTAATCCGGGCGGGTGAACCCCTTGGTGTGATTGTAGATAAACTTGCCATGGTACCCCCCCCCCCCCATGTCCAGTAAACCCGGACGTCCCGCAGTGGCTCGATCTCGCGGGGGTAGGTGAAGGCGCAGGGCAGGGTGACGGAGCCCCCGGCCGGCGCCGACAGGGACACGGGCTGGGGATCCTGGGCAGCCGCTGCAAAGACCCCCAGAGGCACAATCCTGTTACCACGGCCGCCCCCGGGGTCCCACCCACAGCCAGCGGGTCACAAACGCCCCCAGCCTCCAGCTCCCTTCCAACCCCCCAGCACCCACAGTGCACAAGCCAGCCCCGCCCCATTCCCTCTGCCCCAGCCAGCCCCTCCCTGTGCCCCCCACCCCATTAACCAGGGAACCAATTGGCTAAGATGGAAATGGTCAGTGAAAATGCAAATGACCTGGCTGGCAGGAGGGGAGGGGCTGCTGGGCTCAGAATACCTGCCTACCTGTAACCAGACCCCTGGGGCTGAGTGGGAGGGAGAGATGCTCCCCGCCCCCCTGCACACCGGAGAGGGGGCTCATGCTGGCTCTGATGCTGTGACCAGAGCAGAGAGCTCGCTGCCTGCCCCCACTGGGACAGCAAGGGCAGCGCTGAGCATGGTGGGAGCTGAGACCCCAGCTGAGTGGGGGGACACACAGGCAGGGCAGGTCGGCAGCCAACCAGGTTTGCCTGGTCCAGACGTGCTGCTGGGAAGTGATAACACAGCAGGGAGGGAGCTACCAGGGACAGGGCTCAGGGGGGCTGTGACCCCAGGCCCAGCCAGCGAGAGGGAGCAGGTCCCACTCCCTTCCCCAGCAGCTGAATTCCAGACCGAGATGCAGAGGGATCCCTCCTTGGAGAAGCTGAGGGAACTTGCTGGCCACAGCGCTGCAAACCCCCTTGGGGAAGGCTGCAGGGACAGAGTCCTGTGGGAGAAGGGATTCCTGTACCGGGAATGGGCTCCCCAAGGGGAAGTAGAACTGGGGGGAATCGGGAGGCAGCTGGTGGTGCCCCAGGAATGCACAGGGTTCTTCCCTTTCGAGCTGCTGTATGGGAGGAGAGTGAGGGGACCCCTGGACCCGGAAGGGGAGGATTGGGAGGAGAAGGGGGAAGACCCCCTGGTGGATCTCTTCCCTGAGGTGGGAGCCAATCTCCCCATCAGGTGTTCCCTATTCAGAGTCACTGGGAAAGCAGCCCAGGACCTGGAGAGAGAGGTCAAGGACATGCTGGCTTTAAATGGGATCCAGCCGTTCAACAGCCCATGGGCCTCACCCGTGGGGCTGGTCCCCAAGGAAGACGGGATGATCTGGTTTTGTGGGGACTATCGGAAGCTTAAAGCCATCACCGTGTCCGATGCCTACCCCATGCCTAGGCCTGGGGAGATTCTAGACAAGCTGAGGGGGATGGAGGACTTGGCCCTGGCGTACCTCGATGACATTTGTGTCTTTAGCCAGACCTGGGAGGGACATGTGTCCCAGGTGAAGAGGGTGCTGGGCTGCCTCAAGGAGGCGGGACTGACCGTAAAAGCCGAAAAGTGCAAAGTGGGGATGATCAGAGATTGGCCCTTTCCCCAGACCAAGAAACAAGTCCAGGCCTTTATCAGGATGGCAGGGTGCTACCGGAGGTTTGTACCCCACGTTAGCCCCCTAGCTGCCCCCACCTCTGAGCTACGTGAGAGAGGTGTGCCAAGGGTTAAGCCAGACAAGGGGGTCTGGACCGAGCAGTGCCAGAGGGGTCTCTGTATACTGAAGGAGACTCTAATCCAGGGCCCGGTAAATCTCGTAAGCCCAGACTTTGCCAAGCCTTTTGCAGTGTTCACCGATGCCTCAGACGCAGGGCTGGGCACGGGGCTGATGCAAGCCGATGCTGAGGGGGGGAGACACCCCATTGTGTACCTGAGCAAGAAACTGCTGCACCGGGAGCAGAACTATGCGGCCTCAGAGAAGAAATGCCTGGCCATGGTGCAGGCCCTTAGAAAGCTGCAGCTGTATCTATTTGGGCGGCGCTTTACTGTGTATACTGACCACTCTCCTCCGACGTGGTGGCGTCAAATGCAAGGGGCTGATGCCGAGCTGCTGGGGACAGAGACACCTGTTCAGAGGGTGGCCAAGGTCCAGATGGGGGCTCTTAACCATCTTAACTCCGTGACACACCCCAGACAGTTTGGCATCAGCTCTGCCTAGCCTGCTTGATGGCCCATTAAGGACCATCACTACACAACTGACCCATTGAGAGACGGCAAATACGCCTTGTGACTCAGCAAGGCAGGGACCTGCCTATGGACCAAACTCTGAGGTTTTTCTATGGTGCCATGTGCTGGGCGGCTTGTCTTTGGGTCAAAGGAAGCAGAGACCACATAGCAAGAGCCTATAAAAGGCAGCTGCAGCTCCTCCATCCTGTCGACAATCCTGCTTCTCACCTCTGGAGGGACTTTGCTACAAACTGAAGCTCTGAACAAAGGACTGAAAGACCCATCCCAGCTGGGGATGTTCCAGAGACTTGATTTGAACCTGCAGTTTATTCCATCCCGGCTACAAGCCTGAACCAAGAACTTTGCCGTCACTGTATGTAACTGATTCCATGTAACCAATTCTAGCTCTCATCTAGATCTTTTCCCTTTTATGAATAAACCTTTCGATTTTAGATTCTAAAGGATTGGCAACAGCGTGATTTGTGGGTAAGATCTGATTTGTCTATTGACCTGGGTCTGGGGCTTGGTCCTTTGGGATCAGGAGAACCTCTTATCTTTTACTGGGGTATTGGTTTTCATAACCATTCGTCCCCATAACGAGTGGCACTGGTGGTGATAATGGGAAACTGGAGTGTCTGAGGGAATTGCTTGTGTGACTTGTGGTTCGCCAGTGGGGTGAGACCGAAGTCCTCTCTGTCGGGCTGGTTTGGTGCCTGGGTGTGCAAAGGACCCCAGCCTTGGGCGGGGTCTGCCCTGCTCTGAGCGATTTGTCCTGGATTCATAGAATCATAGAATCATAGAATATAAGGGTTGGAAGGGACCTCAGGAGATCATCTAGTCCAACCCCCTGCTCAAAGCAGGACCAATTCCCAACTAAATCATCCCAGCCAGGGCTTTGTCAAGCCGGGTCTTAAAAACCTCCAAGGAAGGAGACTCCACCACCTCCCTAGGTAACGCATTCCAGTGCTTCACCACCCTCCTAGTGAAATAGTGTTTCCTAATATCCAACCTAGACCTCCCCCACTGCAACTTGAGACCATTGCTCCTTGTTCTGTCATCTGCCACCATTGAGAACAGCCGAGTTCCATCCTCTTTGGAACCCCCCTTCAGGTAGTTGAAGGCTGCTATCAAATCCCCCCTCATTCTTCTCTTCTGCAGACTAAACAATCCCAGTTCCCTCAGCCTCTCCTCATAAGTCATGCGCTCCAGACCCCTAATCATTTTTGCTGCCCTCCGCTGGACTCTTTCCAATTTTTCCACAACCTTCTTGTAGTGTGGGGCCCAAAACTGGACACAGTACTCCAGATGAGGCCTCACTAATGTCGAATAAAGGGGAATGATCACGTCCCTCGATCTGCTGGCAATGCCCCTACTTATACAGCCCAAAATGCCGTTAGCCTTCTTGGCAACAAGAGCACACTGTTGACTCATATCCAGCTTCTCGTCCACTGTGACCCCTAGGTCCTTTTCTGCAGAACTGCTACCTAGCCATTCGGTCCCTAGTCTGTAGCTGTGCATGGGATTCTTCCGTCCTAAGTGCAGGACTCTGCACTTGTCCTTGTTGAACCTCATCAGGTTTCTTTTGGCCCAATCCTCTAATTTGTCTAGGTCCCTCTGTATCCGATCCCTACCCTCTAGTGTATCTACCACACCTCCTAGTTTAGTGTCATCGGCAAACTTGCTGAGAGTGCAGTCCACACCAGCCTCCAGATCATTAATAAAGATATTAAACAAAACCGGCCCCAGGACCGACCCTTGGGGCACTCCGCTTGAAACTGGCTGCCAACTAGACATGGAGCCATTGATCACTACCCGTTGAGCCCGACGATCTAGCCAGCTTTCTATCCACCTTACAGTCCATTCATCCAGCCCATACTTCTTTAACTTGGCGGCAAGAATACTGTGGGAGACTGTATCAAAAGCTTTGCTAAAGTCAAGGAATAACACATCCACTGCTTTCCCCTCATCCACAGAGCCAGTTATCTCATCATAGAAGGCAATTAGGTTAGTCAGGCACGACTTCCCCTTGGTGAATCCATGCTGACTGTTCCCGATCACTTTCCTCTCCTCTAAGTGTTTCATAATTGATTCCTTGAGGACCTGCTCCATGATTTTTCCAGGGACTGAGGTGAGGCTGACTGGCCTGTAGTTCCCCGGATCCTCCTTCTTCCCTTTTTTAAAGATGGGCACTACATTAGCCTTTTTCCAGTCATCCGGGACCTCCCCCGATCGCCATGAGTTTTCAAAAATAATGGCTAATGGCTCTGCAATCTCATCCGCCAACTCCTTTAGCACCCTCGGATGCAGCGCATCCGGCCCCATGGACTTGTGCACGTCCAGTTTTTCTAAATAGTCCCGAACCACTTCTTTCTCCACAGAGGGCTGGTCACCTTCTCCCCATATTGTGCTGCCCAGTGCAGCAGTCTGGGAGCTGACCTTGTTTGTGAAGACAGAGGCAAAAAAATCATTGAGTACATTAGCTTTTTCCACATCCTCGGTCACTAGGTTGCCTCCCTCATTCAGTAAGGGGCCCACACTTTCCTTGACTTTCTTCTTGTTGCTAACATACCTGAAGAAACCCTTCTTGTTACTCTTAACATCTCTTGCTAGCTGCAACTCCAAGTGTGATTTGGCCTTCCTGATTTCACTCCTGCATGCCTGAGCAATATTTTTATACTCCTCCCTGGTCATTTGTCCAGTCTTCCACTTCTTGTAAGCTTCTTCTTTGCGTTTAAGATCAGCAAGGATTTCACAGTTTAGCCAAGCTGGTCGCCTGCCATATTTACTATTCTTTCTACACATCGGGATGGTTTGTTCCTGCAACCGCAATAAGGATTCTTTAAAATACAGCCAGCTCTCCTGGACCCCTTTGCCCTTCATGTTATTCTCCCAGGGGATCCTGCCCATCTGTTCCCTGAGGGAGTCAAAGTCTGCTTTTCTGAAGTCCAGGGTCCGTATTCTGCTGCTCTCCTTTCTTCCTTGTGTCAGGATCCTGAACTCGACCATCTCATGGTCACTGCCTCCCAGGTTCCCATCCACTTTTGCTTCCCCTACTAATTCTTCCCTGTTTGTGAGCAGCAGGTCAAGAAAAGCTCTGCCCCTAGTTGGTTCCTCCAGCACTTGCACCAGGAAATTGTCCCCTACACTTTCCAAAAACTTCCTGGATTGTCTGTGCACCGCTGTATTGCTCTCCCAGCAGATATCAGGGTGAGTAAAGTCTCCCATGAGAACCAGGGCCTGCGATCTAGCAACTTCTGCTAGTTGCCAGAAGAAAGCCTCGTCCACCTCATCCCCCTGGTCTGGTGGTCTATAGCAGACTCCGACCACGACATCACCCTTGTTGCTCACACTTCTCAACTTTATCCAGAGACACTCAGGTTTTTCTGCAGTTTCATACCGGAGCTCTGAGCAGTCATACTCCTCTCTTACATACAACGCAACTCCCCCACCTTTTCTGCCCTGCCTGTCCTTCCTGAACAGTTTATATCCATCCATGACAGTACTCCAGTCATGTGAGTTATCCCACCAAGTCTCTGTTATTCCAATCGCATCATAGTTCCCTGATTGTGCCAGGACTTCCAGTTCTCCCTGCTTGTTTCCCAGGCTTCTTGCATTTGTGTATAGGCACTTAAGATAACTCATCGATCGTCCCTCTTTCTCAGTATGAGACAGGAGTCCTCCCCTCTTGCGCTCTCCTGCTTGTGCTTCCTCCCAGGATCCCATTTCCCCACTTACCTCAGGGCTTTGGTCTCCTTCCCCCGGTGAACCTAGTTTAAAGCCCTCCTCACTAGGTTAGCCAGCCTGCTGGCGAAGAGGCTCTTCCCTCTCTTCGTTAGGTGGAGCCCGTCTCTGCCTAGCACTCCTCCTTCTTGGAACACCATCCCATGGTCGAAGAATCCAAAGCCTTCTCTCCGACACCACCTGCGTAGCCATTCGTTGACTTCCATGATTCGACGGTCTCTACCCAGGCCTTTTCCTTGCAAGGGAGGATGGACGAGAACACCACTTGCGCCTCAAACTCCTTTATCCTTCTTCCCAGAGCCATGTAGTCTGCAGTGATACGCTCAAGGTCATTCTTGGCAGTATCATTGGTGCCCACGTGGAGAAGCAGGAAGGGGTAGCGATCCGAGGGCTTGATGAGTCTCGGCAGTCTCTCTGTCACATCGTGTATCCTAGCTCCTGGCAAGCAGCAGACCTCTCGGTTTTCCCGGTCGGGGCGGCAGATAGATGACTCAGTCCCCCTGAGGAGGGAGTCCCCGACCACCACCACCCTCCTCCTCCTCTTGGGAATGGTGGTCGTGGAACCCCCATCCCTAGGACAGTGCATCTTTTGCCTTCCAATCGGTGGAGTCTCCTTCTGCTCCCTTCCCTCAGATGGGTCATCTACTCCACTCTCCGCATTAGTACCTGTGGAGAGAACATGGAAACGATTGCTCACCTGTATCTCCATTGCTGGTACATGGACGCTCCTCTTTCTCCTTCTGGAGGTCACATGCTGCCAAACTTCTTCACCATCCTTCTGTCCCTGCTGCGCCTGCTCTGAATCTTCAGAACATTGTGGCCGTAGAAGCATCTCCTGACGTCTGTCCAGGAAATCTTCATTTTCCCTTATGCAACGCAGAGTCGATACTCGTTTCTCCAGACCTCGAACCTTCTCTTCCAATATGGAGACCAGCTTGCACTTTGTACAGACAAAGTCGCTTCTGTCCTGTGGAAGAAAGACCAAACATGGCACAACCTGTGCAGGTTACAACAGCTGATCGCTCACCTTCTGTGACGAACTGGGACTGTTCTTACTGTGGTCTTTGAATGCTGACAGGGGAGTGTGGCTGGGATAGTCTGCAATGGGGGATGGGAGACTGACCTATGGAGAATACCTGAGCATGTAACATGAGAACCCAGGAGGGGGCTGGGGCCAGGTGACACCTTTGCCCGGGAAACTGAACAAAGGCTGTGGGAGGGGTCGCTGAAGGCAGAGTCTCGGAAGCTGGCTGGTGAGGTGGCTGGGAGGCAGGGAGGACTCTGACCTCCGGAGGGGGGCTGGGGTGCTCGAGGACCCCAAGATGGACCTAACTGAGGGGTATCCTGTTGTCTGTACCTGCAAGACCTGTCTCGGACTGTATTCCCGTCGTCTAAATAAACCTTCTGCTTTACTGGCTGGCTGAGAGTCATGGTGAATCGCAGGACGCCGGGGGTGCAGGGCCCTGAGTCCCCCCTTACTCCGTGACACCTTCCATATCACCTTCCTCTTAAGAGCTTCCTCAGCTGTTGCAAGAACTACTCAGAGAAACCTGCAGATGAAAGCCTCAGTGAGCTCTCTCCAGGCAAACTCCCTCTGTTAGCCTCTGCTGTTCGCCGCTCAGCTGGTTCGCTGCTGACTGCCCTTATATACCAGTCAGGCCCACTCAAGGCCCACCTGGAACAAAGCACTCCCAATTCACACTTTTCAAACAAACAAGCAAGCAATCAAGCACACGGTCAAACTGACAAACTGTCCCAGCAACAGACACTCAGATACTCACCAACACAGCCCCCCTAATGCAGCACTTAGCGTACCTCCTCTCGGACAGCTCCCAGGCAAACTCCCTCTGTTAGCCTCTGCTGTTCGGATTGATACTCTTGGTTGTATCCCACCAGAGGCAGCATCGGTACAGGGATCCTGCTTCTCACCACTGCCCCCCAGATATGCGAGACTCCCGCCTTGCTCCTGGATGTGGGGGATCTGTGCCTGGTAACAGCTCTCTCTCTCCACCCTGCGGTATCCCAGGGCCCCCCACGGTTCATGCCCTCTCACCTGTCACCGTGAGGTTGGTCCCAGGGACACCGTGCCACTGCTCCCATTTGCCATCATTCTTCTGCACCCTGACGTGGCAGACGTACTCGCTGGCGTCCGACTCCCGCAGCCGGTTGATGCAGATCGAGGCCGTTCGGTTCCCCCGTGGGTCCCCGACCAGGACGATGCGGCCCCCGTAATCCGGGTGGGTGAACCCCTCGGTGTGATTGTAGATAAACTCGCCATGGAATCCCCCCCGTCTCCAGTAAACCCGGAGGTCCCGCAGTGGCTCGATCTCGCGGGGGTAGGTGAAGGCACAGGGCAGGGTGACGGAGCCCCCGGCCGGCGCCGACAGGGACACGGGCTGGGTTATCTGGTACCGGAGATCCTGGGCAGCCGCTGCAAAGACCCCCAGAGACACAATCCCGTCACCGCGGCCGCCCCCGGGGTCCCACCCACAGCCAGCGGGTCACAAACGCCCCCCAGCCTCCAGCCCCCTTCCAGCCCCCCAGCCCCCACACTGCACAAGCCAGCCCAGCCCCAGGCCCCCTGCCCCAGCCAGCCCTCCCATGCCGTCGTCCCATTCACCGCGCCCTGCACAGGCCCTCCCTGTTCCCTTGCCCCATTCACCCTGCCCTAGAGCAGCCCCTCCCTCTGCCCCCATCGCCACCTGCTGTTTGAGTCTCGCCAGTGACAAGGGGGGCACGCCCCGGTTCTGTGCACCCCTGTGTCACGCCCCAGGGCTCACCCCCCACCAGGGGCAGCAGCAGCAGCTCCCGGCGCATGGCTCCAGCGAAGGCGACTCCGGCCCCACTGGCTCTGCTCCCCCCCCCCCCCCCGCTTATTTGAGGAGGCTGGTGACACCTTGGTCCTTCCTGTGTGAAATCTGCCCCCCCTGCCCTGGGCCAATGAGACACTGCAGGGAGGAGGAGGGGGGACCACGGATCAGGACTCCTGGGTTCTCTCCCCAGCTCTGGGAGGGGAGCGGGGTCTGGTGGTTAGAGGAGGAGGGGTTGGTAAGGGGCCAACTGGGGGCAGGGGCTGGGGCTGGCTGCGTCCGGGGGGGGGGGTGTTGGGGGAACCTGCTGGGGGCGGGGGGGGGGGGTGAGGGCCGGCTCACCATCACAGCCTAGTTACTGGGGCCTGCTGCCCAGTGAGGTTTGCTTTCACACCAGTGCACACGCGCTAGTGACCCTGGGGCGGCCCGTGTGCCGGGGGCTGGTTCCCGGGAGGTGGCCAGGACCCCGGTGTCACTGCTGAGCCCCACCCCAGACTTGCTGGGGCCCCCAGACCCCCTCCCCCCTCCAGGGGGGGTACCCAGCTCAGAGATGTTGGTTCTTCTGCGGGTCCAGCTGAGCTGCTGGGACGTGGGAAAAGGGGAACTGGGGCAGGTAATTATAGTGCAGCGTGGCACCCAACCCCCCCCCGGTTCACCCCTCACAGCTCCAGCATCCCTTCCCCCCGCCCCCCTGGTCCCCTCCCCCACAGCTCCAGCATCCCTTCCCCCCTGCCCCCTCCCCCACAGCTCCAGCGTCCCTTCCCCCCTGCCCCCTCCCCCACAGCTCCAGTGTCCCTCCCCCCCTGAGTTCCCATGCCCCCCCTGCAGCCCCCCCACCCAATTATGCAGGCCCCATGGATCCCCCCATGTCCTCCAGCCCCCCCTGCACCCTCCATGCCCCCTGCAGCCCCCGTCCCCCGAATGACACCTGACGCCTGCACCCCAGTGCCTGGCACCCCCCCCCGGATGCGGGGGCCGGGGGTGGCTGGGAAGCTCCGACCACAGGGCTGGTGGTGGAAGGGAAGTGACTGTAACACTGGTCTGCTCTGAGCCCAATTGCCCAATTTCTTTCCCCCCCCACACCCGCCTCCCTCGGTTTCCTCCTCATGGTTTTGCAACCGGCTCCCACGTCCTGTTTTCCAGCTTGCGTCCGGCCCCCGCCCTGGTCAGGGGGTGCTGGACGTGGTGGCCGGAGCTCCGGGGAGCCAGACGCCCAGCCCCACGCGCCCCAGAGATGTTGCTGCCACCGGGACGCCCAGCCCTGCTGCTCCTGGCGGGGATCCTGCTTGGAGGTGGGTGTGTTTCGCCGGTGCTGAATCCCCAGGGCAGGGGCCCATCTCCCCCGGCCTCCCCTGGGGCCCATCTTCCCCGGCCCCCCCGCCTTCCCCAGGGGCCCATCTCCCAAGGCCTCCCGCCTTCCCCAGGGGCCCATCTTCCCCGGCCTCCCACCTTCCCCAGGGGGCCATCTTCCCTGGCCTCTCGGCTTCCCTGGGGCCCGTCTCCCCCGGCTTCTCGTGCCCCGGCAGCAGGGGGAGCTAGGCCTGGCTCTGATCCGGGACAGGGCCCAGCACCGGCTGCTCGGGAGGAAGTGCTGTGATGAGGATGTGACCTGGTTCCTGGGGAGATGCCTGGCACGATGGGCACCCATTGGCGGTCCCCAGGCACGACACGATACCAACAACTAATAATAAATCCGCCTTCCCTATTGCCCGGGTTGGGGGGGTCCCCTCTGCACCCCGCTGGCTGTGGGTGGGACCCCGGGGCCGGCCGCGGTGATGGGATTGTGTCTCTGGGGGTCTTTGCAGCGGCTGCCCAGGCTCTCCGGTACCAGATAACCCAGAACAAGTCCCTGTCGGCGCCGGCCGGGGGCTCCATCACCCTGCCCTGCGCCTTCACCTACCCCCGTGAGATCGAGCCGCTGCAGGACCTCCGGGTTTACTGGAGACGGAGGGGATTCCATGGCGAGTTTATCTACAATCACACCGAGAAGTTCACCCACCCGGATTACGGGGGCCGCATCGTCCTGGTCGGGGATCCGCGGGGGAGCCAAACGGCCTCGATCCGCATCGACCGGCTGCGGGAGTCGGACGCCAGCGAGTACGTCTGCCACGTCAGGGTGCAGAAGAACGACAGCACATGGGAGCAATGGCGCAGTTACCCTGGAATCCACCTCACGGTGACAGGTGCCCCCATACCCTGGCTTCCCCCATGTCACCTGCTCCTATCCCCAGTTTCGCACCCTCCCGTGCCCTGGTGAATCCCCCACCCACCCGCAGCCCTGAGACCCTCTGTGCGTTCCCGGCTCCCTGAGTGCTGCACCCCGAACCCATGGCAGGAGCTCAGGGGCACCCCCACCAAGATCCCTTCCCATCCCCGACTGTGTCCTGGCCCCATCCGCCCGGGCATCCCCTCTTCTGGGTGGGTCCATGGCCCCATCCCGCAGCAGCCGGGCATGTCGGTGAGTGAATGTGCATGCCAGAATGAGTGTCAGTTGTGCATCAGTGAGTGTTCAAGGATGCACATGCATGAACATGTTTGTGTAAATGAGAGTGTGGGAATGTGTCAGAGCCGCAGCGTTGGTGAGTGTGCAAGGATGTGCGCACGTGAATGTGAGTATTCAAACATGCATGTTCCGAAATGAGCGTGTGTCTGCCTGTGCAGGGTTGCGGGTGTGAGCGTGGCTGAGGGTGTCTGGGTGTGGGAAGCACAAGCGTGTGAGCGTGTGTGCTAGCGCGCATGCGGCCTTGGCGCGGCGTCTCCGAGGGAAGGCGCGGTGTCCACAGACATGCTGCGCACGCTCACACACCTGGGGTGTGCGCTGAACTTGCGAGAGCCAGAGCGTGTGTATGAGTGTGTCCCCCTGGCTGTGCACACACGTGGGCGAGGGGCCACGCCTTGACCTAACGGCCCCCTTGATCTCGCTCTCCCAGCCCAAGCCTTGACGACGAACGCCCCCTGCACGGCGCAGGCGACGATCCCAGCCACAGCCACGACGCAGCGGCCAGCCAGGCTGGGGGCAGCTCCAGTGATTGGGGGGGCGCTGGCGGGGGCCGTCCTGCTGGCAGGGATCATCGGGCTGGCTGTGTACGGAGCCCGGAAGAGAACAGGTACCAGCACCCCTGGGGGAGCGGCTTGGGGGGGGGGGGGGATGGACACGCACCACCGGGGCATCCAGCCCCTCATCAGTCCGCCCCAAGGGAGCTGCCGGGTACCCGCGCAAGGCATTGTGGGAAATTCCCCGGGCGGCACAGGGATGGGAGCGGGGGGAGGAGCCAAATGCTGCACCAGGCCTGTCCGGCACATGTGTGTATCCTGCTGGGCGTGTGACACGGGCAGTAAAGTGTGATCCTAACCAGAATGCACTGCTCCCGCTGCGGCATCATGGGATTCAAAGAGTGACTGTCTGTCCATCTATCTATCTATCTATCTATCTATCTATCTATCTATCTATCTATCTACACCTCTACCCCGATATAACGTGACCCGATATAACACGAATTCGGATATAACGCGGTAAAGCAGTGCTCCGGGGGCGGGGCGGGGCTGCGCACTCCCGCAGATCAAAGCAAGTTCGATATAACGCGGTAAGATTTTTTTGGCTCCCGAGGACAGCGTTATATCGGGGTAGATGTGTATCTATCTATCTATCTATCTATCTATCTATCTATCTATCCATCTATCCCCATTCACCCCATCTATCTATCTATCTACCTACCTATCTATCTATCTATCCCCATACACCCCCTCTATCTATCTATCTATCTATCTATCTATCTATCTATCTATCTATCTATCTATCTATCTATCCCCATAAAGCAGTGCTCCGGGGGGAGGGGGGGGGGGCTGCGCACTCCGGCAGATCAAAGCAACTTCGATATAACACGGTTTCACCTATAACGCGGTAAGATTTTTTGGCTCCCGAGGACAGCGTTATATCGGGGTAGATGTGTATCTATCTATCTATCTATCCCCATCCACCCTTATCTATCTATCTATCTATCTATCTATCTATCTATCTATCTATCTATCCCCAGACACCCCCCATCTCCCTGAGCCCCCCACGCTCTGCCCCCCGGCATTGCCCCCCTGTGGGGTGTACCTGGGGGCTATTAACTCCTCTCCCTTCCTTTCAGGCTGTCAGCAGAAGGACCCCCCGGCCCGGTGAGTTGCCCTTTTCTGCTCCCCGCTGCCCCCATAACCCAAGGGGGCTGCGGAGGGGCCGGATTCAGAGCTGTGGGACCCCATACTTAGGGGTCTTTGGACAGCTGGAACCTCCAGCCCCTGGCCTGGGGCCCCAGATAAAAATAGGCGGTGCAGGGGGTCTCTTGCAGGGGGCCCATATTCCCTCTTGGGGGGCTGAATTAGCCCCTCTGAGCCCTGCGCCCCTTGCTTTACAACCCCCCATTGCCTGTGCCCCACGTGAGGCAGCAGCCTCCAGCCCCCAAGCAGGGGATTGCCCCAGTCCTCAGCAGCTGTGCCCATCCCCCTGGCATCAGGCCTGCGGCCTAGCGGCACCAGCCCCAGCGGCTCCCCACTCGTCCCCCCAGCTGCCAGCCGGTGCCGGGGGGGGGAGGGGGGCAGGGGCCCACCCAGCCCTGGGGCCCCCACCAGTGATTGTCCACGGGTCTGTCTTGCAGGAGGGAGCGCGGCCAGTCACAGGCTGAGGGCGGAGGCGAGTACATGGAGATCGGGGCGGGAGGTGAGAGCCCCCGGGGCGGCCCTGAAGAGCACTCGTCCCCTCCTCCCGTCCCTCCCCCCCTTCATCCGCCCCGTCCCCTCTGCTCGCCCCCCCCCTCTATCTGCCCCGTCCCCTCTGCTCATCTCCCTCCATCCACCCCGTCCCCCCCATCTGCCCCATCCCCTCTGCCTGTCCCTCCCCCCCTCCATCCACCCCGTTCCCTCTGCCTGTCCCTCCCCCTCTATCCGCCCCATCCCTTCTGCCCATCCCCCTCCATCTGCTCCGTCCCCTGTGCCTGTCCCTCCCCCTCTATCTGCCCCATCCCCTCTGCCCATCCCCCTCCATCCGCCCCGTCCCCTGTGCCTGTCCCTCCCCCTCTATTTGCCCCATCCCCTCTGCCCATCCCTCCCCGTCCCCCTCCATCCATCCCGTCCCTGTCCCCTCTGCCTGTCCCCTTCCATCCATCCCCCTCCATCTGCCCCATCCCCCTCCATCCATCCCCCTCCATCCCCGTCCCCCTCCATCCACCCTGTCGCCTCTGCATCTGCCTGTCCCTCCCCATCTCCTCTGCCCGTCCCCTCTGCCTGTCCCCCCTCTATCCATCCCCCTCCATCTATCTAACTGTCCCCCTCCTACCTGACTCCACCCCACCCCACTCCTTCTAGCCATCGACCCCCGTCCCCCCTGCCCTCCCCTCTCCCTCCCTCCGTCCCCTCCCCTCCCCCTCACTCACTCCCCATCCCTGTCCCCCTCCATCCCATCCAACCCCCTCCCACCTCACCCCATCCATCCCCCGTCCCCCTCCCCATCCCGTCCCCCTCCACCCCATCCATCCCCCAGCCTCCTCCATCCATCCAACCCCTTCCATCCCCTCCCTCCCTCCAGCCCCCATGCCTTCGCTCACCCCCAGCTCCCCTCTGTCCCGCCCCCCCAGCCATACCCTGCTGGCTCACCCCCACATCTCTCGTTCCAGGGCAGGATGTCCCCCCGCCCCAGCGCCCCCCGAAGCCCCAGGACCCTGGCTTGCTCTACGCCGCCCTGGCGTTCGCCGAGCCTGGCACTGCCCTGAGGCAGCCAGAGTCCCGCGGGGCCCCCACGGACGAGACCCTCTACTCAGCTGTCCGGGTCCGCTAGGGACGGGGGGAGCCCGGACCCCCAGGGGAGGGGCAGGGGGCTGGAGAGGGGAAGGGCAGGCCACGGGTGGGGGGCAGAGCTGGATCGAGGGCAAATGGGGGGTGGTCCCTGAGTTGGAGCTGGGTTGGACATGGGGGACTCAGAGCCAATGAGGGACTGGGGGGGGTCCTGCATTGGGAGGTTTGGGGGGGCAGAGCCTGGGGGAGGTTTGGGGGTGTCTCCCTCCAGGTGTTTTCTCCACACTCCCCAGCCCGATGTGGGGGGTGGGGCCCAAGGCCTGTGGGGCCCAGACCAGGCTGGAAGCTGGGACCCCCCATCTTGGGGAGATTGTTCCCCTCCCCCAGGGCCGCGAGGATGTGTCTGTCTGTCCGTCTGTCTGTCCGGCCGGGGGCAGCACCTGGCCTGCCCCTCACCCCAATAAAGCCTGTCTGACCCTCAGATTGTGTGGGTGTGTACTGCAGCGGTGTGCATCACACAACTTACACACTGTCTGCACCCCCACCCACCCCCGACACCCCCCACGCACTGGGTCTGCTCTGCATGGACCTGCCCCCCCTCCCACTGCGCTACACACACACACACACACAGGCCTGTCTCTCTCTCTCTCTCACACCACACAGACCCAGGCCTGTCTCTCTCTCTCTCTCTCTCTCTCTCTCTCACACACACACACACACACACACAGGCCTGTCTCTCTCTCTCTCTCTCTCTCTCACACACACACACACACACACACACACACACAGACCCAGGCCTGTCTCTCTCTCTCTCTTTTCACACACACACACACACACACACACACACACACACACACACACACACACAGACCCAGGCCTCTCTCTCTCTCTCTCTCTCTCTCTCTCTCACACACACACACACACAGGCCTGTCTCTCTCTCTCTCTCTCTCTCTCTCTCTCTCTCTCTCACACACACACACACACAGGCCTGTCTCTCTCTCTCTCTCTCTCTCTCTCACACACACACACACACACACACACACAGACCCAGGCCTCTCTCTCTCTCTCTCTTTCTCACACACACACACACACACACACACGAGGGGTTTGAAAACTGCCCTCTTGATTGGAAGGGGGGCAGCCTGGTCCCGCTCCAGGGGTCTGAATTCCCCCTGCATTTACTGCCCCTCCCCACTGCCCCTCCCCTCCACCCCCCGCCCCGTGTCCGACCTGGGAGTGCTCAGCCCCCTGTGAGCTCCCCACAGCGAGTCCCCCTGGGTGGGACCCCTGAGGACCCCTCTGACACCCCCAAAGGACCCTTGCCCCCTCCCCCGCAGGTAGCCGGGACGCAGCCGGGTTATGAGCCGTGGGCATAGGACAGAGGTCGTTAGCACCGGGAGCAGGGACCTGCAGCAACGTCCGTCTGGGGGGGACCCAGAGTCCCGGCCTCTGCCCCCCAAGTCCCAAACCAGCAGCCCAGTCTCAGCCCCCCCCCAGTCCCCCTCCCACCTCTGGGCTTCGTCTCTCTCCTTGGCAAACCGGTCCCCTGGGCGCTTCGTTCCCAGCCCCTCCGTCCGGCTCCTCGCGGGGGACAGGCCCTGGCCATGGGGTGCCGGGCTACAGTGTGTGGGCCGGTCTCTGCGCCCCGTTAGCCCGTCGCCGTCACCCCTGCCCTGCACCGATCCCGCCCCCTAGATACAGGAGTGACGCGTGGGGAAACCGAAGCATGCGCACAGAACTCAGAGACAGCGTTAAGGACGTTCCCGCTTGGGCACAGTGGGGTGTGTGGGGGGAGCGGTTTGGGAATATGGATGTACCCAGAGGGGGGCGTTCGTGGGAGAGACGGCTGGGCAGAGAACAGTGCCGTGTGCAGGAGGGTCCTCGCTCCTGGGCGAGTTCGTCCCGCAGGCGCCGACCGGCCCTCAGAGAAGGTTTTGTCTCCGGCCCAGATGAGCTTTCCCCTGATCACAGAAAGTTCCCTTGGGCCAGAGGCGCGGAGGCCCCAGCAGGGGTCTGCGGCCGGGAGCTTCGGCTGGGCCTAGCCCCCCTGGCCCCAGTGATGTTGGCCAGGATGCCCGCGCCCACCTGACCCCCCGGGGCGCGGCCGGGCCTTTGGGTTCCCTTCCCGCGGGCGGCCCAGGGCCCTGCTCTGTGCTGAGTTTCGGCCCCGGCCTCCAGCTTCTCCGGGTGGGTTTGAATTCTGATCCCGGCCAGCCCGGGGTCACGGCGGTTTGATCAGCATCAGCCCCCGCTGCAGGGAAAATAGCGACTGGTCCCGGACCCAGGAGTGACCCACCCGTAGTACCCCCCTACCCCACCCCACCCCTGCCCTCGGGCATCATTCGGGCGCGGGGCGGGGGGGGGAACCAGTCTGGTCACTCAGGGAGGGGACAGTGCAGAGGGGAGGGGCACGTCGAGGGAGGAGAGGGGAGGGGGGCAGTTCAGGAGGGGTGGGTTCAGTGCAGCAGGGAGGGGCCAGTGCAGGGAGGAGGGGGAGGGGGCGGTGCAGGGGGCAGGGCCGGCGCAGGGAGGGGCGGGGTCAGTGCAGAGGGAAGGGGGCGGTACAGGGAGGAGAGGGGAGGGGGCGGTGCAAGTTCAGGGGGGCGGGGCAGGGGTGGTGCAAGGGGCGGGACCAGATCAGGGGGCGGGGGCGGCGCAGGGAGGGGCGTGGTCAGTGCAGAGGGGCGGGGCCGGCGCAGGGGGAGAGGGGCCGTTCAGGAGGGGTCGGTGTAGGGGGAGGGGTCAGTTCAGGGGGGAGGGGCCGGCGCAGGGGGCGGTGAGGGAGGGGGCGGTACAGGGGGCGGGGTCAGTTCAGGGGGCGGGGCCGGTGAGGGGCGGGGGCGGGGTCAGTGCAGAGGGTGGGGCCGGTGAGGGGCGGGGTCGGTGTAGGGGGCGGGGTCAGTTCAGGGGGGAGGGGCCGGCGCAGGCGGCGGTGAGGGGCGGGCGCGGTGCCGGGGGCGGTGAGGGGAGGGGTCGGTGTAGGGGGCGGGGGTCAGTTCAGGGGGGCGGGGCCGATGCAATGGGATAAATGCCCCAGGCTCACCCCACGCTCCTACCCCACTCCCGCCGCTCCCAGTCCGGTCCCGCTCCCGGTCCCGCTCCGCCCGGCCCGGCCCGGCCCGGCCCGGCCATGCCGATCCGCTTCGCCCCGCTGCGCCTCCCGCTGCGGCGCCGGCTGCAGACCGCCGCGGTCCTGCAATGGGTCTTCTCTTTCCTGGCGCTGGGTGAGGGGCGCTGGGGGGGGGCGATGCTCGGGGGGGTCCCTCTAGGGGAGGCTCTGCAGGGGGATGGTGTTCCCTCTAAACATCAGCTCCCCTGCCCTTCCCGGACGCCTGGGTCCCTTCTCTGGAGTGGGGGGGAGCCCCCCTGCATACTGAAATGCTGGGAGTTGAGCCTTCCTCCCCATACGGACTAGGGGGGTGTTTCCCCTGGCCCCCCACCCTGCCCGCTGTGGGGGTCTCCCAAGCAGGCTCCCTGCTCGGAGATCTTTGGGGGGCGGGGGTGTTAACAGGGGCAGGGGGTGCTGAGACATGGCCCCCCCACCCGCTGCAAAGCGCCCCCACTTGCTGGAGGGAGGGGTCCCGGATGCTGCTCTCTGCGGTAGTGGGGGGAGCGGTGCCCCCTGCCCCACACCCACCCCTGGGGCCGGTATGTGCCCCCTCCTCCCCTGGCCTGACCAGTTCGAGAGGGGGCATTTTTGGGGGTGGGTGGGAAAGTAAGCACCAGTTGTGGGGTGCATGGGGGGGAGTGGGGCAGCGGGTGTCTCTCTAAGGGGGGGGAGTGGGGCTGATGCATTGGTGGGCAATGGGGGGATGTATGGGGTGGAGCAGCCTGGAGTTGGGGGTGTATGGGGGGCAGGAGCCCTGGGGGGGCCTGGGCCTGGTGGGTACATGGGGGGGGGGGGATAGGAGCCCTGGGGAGAAGTGGAGCTGGTGCATTGGTGGGCAATGGGGGGTGGGTACATGGTGGGATGTATGGGGTGGAGCCCCTGGAGTTGGGGGTGCATTTGGGAGAGGGGGTGCAGGGGGGAGGAGCCCTGTGGTGGGGGGTTGGGTGCACTGGGGGGGCTGGTCCCTAACTCCCCTCTCTCCCCCCGCCCCCAAGCCCAGTGCTGCCTGGCCCTGTTCCTGCTGGCGCTGCTGGGGGATCTCTGGCTGCCGGCCCTGCTCTACGCCGCCTGGCTCTACCTGGACCGGGAGACCCCGGCCCGCGGGGGGCGCCGCTCACCCTGGGTCCGCAACTGGCCCGTCTGGCGGCACTTCCGGGACTATTTCCCCATCACGGTGAGACCCGGGGCTTTCCCCCCCCCCCGGGGCCCCGTATCCTGTCCCCCCCCCCAGGGGCCCTTGGGTGGGGGTGGGGGCTTCCCCCCGGGGCCCTGTATCCTCTGTCCCCCCCGGTGGCCCTTGGGGGGGGGGGGTGCTGTATCCTGTGGTGTACCCCACCCGTGGTATCTTGGCACCCCGGTATCCCCTGCCACGCTCCTGCTGCCCCGTGTCGGGGGGGGGCCCTCTCTCAGCCCTCCCCTCTCTCCACAGCTGGTGAAGACGGCGCCCCTGGACCCTTCCCGCAATTACCTCTTCGGGTTCCACCCCCACGGGGTGCTGGTGGCTGGCGCTTTTGGGAACTTCTGCACCGAGGCCACAGGGTTCGGGGAGCTGTTCCCAGGGCTCACCCCACACCTGCTCATGCTGCCCTTCTGGTTCCGCCTGCCCCTCTTCCGCGACTACATCATGAGCGGGGGTGAGCGCGGCACAGATGCCTGGGTTCTCTCCTGGCTCTGGGAGGGGAGTGGGGGCTGGTGGGTTGGAGCAGGGGGGGCTGGGAGCCAGGACTCCTGGGTTCTCTCCCGGCTCTGGGAGGGGAGTGGGGGCTGGTGGGTTAGAGCAGGGGGGGCTGGGAGCCAGGACTCCTGGGTTCTCTCCCCGGCTCTGGGAGGGGAGTGGGGGTTGGTGGGTTAGAGCAGGGGGGGCTGGGAGCCAGGACTCCTGGGTTCTCTCCCGGCTCTGGGAGGGGAGTGGGGGCTGGTGGGTTAGAGCAGGGGGGGCTGGGAGCCAGGACTCCTGGGTTCTCTCCCCGGCTCTGGGAGGGGAGTGGGGGTTGGTGGGTTAGAGCAGGGGGGGCTGGGAGCCAGGACTCCTGGGTTCTCTCCCGGCTCTGGGAGGGGAGTGGGGGCTGGTGTTTAGAGCAGGGGGGGCTGGGAGCCAGGACTCCTGGGTTCTCTCCCCGGCTCTGGGAGGGGAGTGGGGTCTAGTTGGGGGCTGGGGCAATGACTGTCCTGTTCTCGCTCTCCAGGTCTGGTCTCCTCGGACAAGGCCAGCGTCTCCTACCTGCTGGGCCAGGAGGGAGGGGGGCAGGTGGCTGTGATTGCAGTGGGGGGGCCCCCCTGAGTCGCTGGAGGCCCGGCCCGGGGCACTGACCCTCCAGATCCTCAGCCGCAAGGGGTTCATCAAGGCAGCCCTGCAGCACGGGTCAGTGAGCTGCGGGGGGGGGGGGGGCAGCGGGGGAAGGGAGCTGGAATGGCTCAGGTTCGGGGGGGGGGGACTCCTGGGGGGGGGGAAATGGAATTGACATGTGTGTGGGATTATGGTATGGGGTGTTGGGGATTTGGGGGGGCTGGGGAGGGGGTTACAAAGTGGAGGGGGTGCAGCAGGGGAGGATTTGGGGGCAGGTGGGGCTGTGGGAATCCTGAGGGCTGGATGTAGAGGGGAGGTGTGGGGGGGCTGGGGGAGCAGGGTGGAGGGGGTGGTGTCAGGAGGGGCACAGATCGGGGGGGTGGAACTGTGGGGCAGTGGCTGGAGGAGTGGGGGGCGTTGGAGAGGGGGCGTCGGGCAGGGCACAGATTGGGGGGCAGTGGCTGGAGGAGTGGGGGGCGTTGGAGATGGGGTGTCGGGCAGGGCACAGATTGGGGGGCAGTGGCTGGAGGAGTGGGGGGCATTGGAGAGGGGGCGTCGGGCAGGGCACAGATTGGGGGGCAGTGGCTGGAAGATTGGGGGCGTTGGAGACGGGGTGTTGGGCAGGGCACAGACCAGGGGGCAGTGGCTGGAGGGATGGGGGGCATTGGAGATGGGGCGTCGGGCAGGGCACAGATTGGGGGGCAGTGGCTGGAAGATTGGGGGCGTTGGAGAGGGGGTGTCGGGCAGGGCACAGACCAGGGGGGCAGTGGCTGGAGGAGGGGTACATTATGGAGCAGGGGTGTCTGGGGGAGGCATCCAGGGGAGAGCAGCAGGTGGTTCTGGGGGGCCAGGACATGGGGGGGGGGGGCACGGCTCCGGGAGGCTCCCCCTGACCCGCCCCTCTCCCCGCAGCGCCGCCCTGGTGCCCGTGTTCTCCTTCGGGGAGAACGAGCTGTTCCACCAGGTGCCGAACCCCCGGGGGTCGCTGGTGCGGGCCGTGCAGGAGCGGCTGCAGAAGCTCATGGGGCTGGCGCTGCCCCTGTTCCATGCCCGCGGGGTCTTCCAGTACAGCTTCGGCCTGCTGCCCTTCCGCAGCCCCATCCACACCGTGGGTGAGCCGGGGCTGGGAGCCAGGACGCCTGGGTTCTGTCCCCGGCTCTGGGAGGGCAGTGGGGGCTGGTGGGTTAGAGCGGGGGGGGCTGGGAGCCAGGACGCCTGGGTTCTGTCCCCGGCTCTGGGAGGGCAGTGGGGGCTGGGGGGGTTAGAGCAGGGGGGGGCTGGGAGCCAGGACTCCTGGGTTCTCTTCCTGCAGCAGCTTTGGGGTGCCGAAGTCGACACATCCTGTGCTGAACGGCTGTAGCGGGAAGCTGTTTGCCGGGGGTGGGGGCAGTGGTGGGGACAGGGAGCGGGAAGAGACCCCAGCTGGGCTGTGGGGGGAGCTGGCGGCTGGGGGGTGTCTGTCTGCAGTGCCTGGCGCGACGGGGATGTTGCCAGCTGTTCTCTGACCCAGTCCCCCCCATGCCCGCCCCAGGGGATCAGGGCTATTGCCCCATACAGAGCCAGACTTTAACGGCGCGTCGGTGGGGTGGGGTGGGGGGTGGCGGGTGGATCTGGCGCTAACCCTGTCTTTTCCCCTAGTGGGGGCGCCCATCCTGGTGCCCCAGACGCCCTGCCCGTCCCGCGAGGCCATCGACCGGCTCCACGCCACCTACCTGGAGCAGCTCATCGCGCTCTTCGAGGAGAACAAGACCAAGTATGGGGTCCCCCCAGAGAAGCACCTCAACCTCATCTAGGGGCGCTGCCCCCCAGAGCCTGCAGCAGCACGCCGGGACTCTGATACGGGGGGTGGGGATCAGGCCCTGTGGGGAACGGTGGGGGGGCTGCTCTGCTGGGGGGGCAGTTCTTATTGGGGGCCCCCCATGGGGAGCCCTTGGGGGCTTGTTTTGGTTCCCCCTTCAATGGGGAGGGGGCCCTAGAGGGGGAACTTGAAGGAACCCCAACTCCCTGGGCCAGACTTGGCCACTCCCTGCCCCCCCCTTCTTGACCCAGGATCTGGCTGCCCATCTCAGGGTACCCCAGCCCCCCCAGCAGGGCTGTGGGGCTGGCTAGGGGCTGTGGGGTGTGCTTCCAGCCAGCCTCGCTCTGAGTCAGGGGGCGTGGGGCAGAGACTGCCCTTTCTCCTGCAGACCCCTGCCCCCCCTGGATTCGCCTTGCTGCAAGAAGGCAGCGGTTGTGCAACTGTGGCCATGGGTCCCAGGGCTGTCTGGGCAGCATCTGCCCCCCCCCATTACTGTTTGAAGTGGGCCTGGGCCAGACTGTAACTCCAGTCCCACGGGGCTTGCAATAAACCACCTTCCTGTGCAATCGGCTGCTGTCCTGTGTGTGGGGGACGGGGCGGCACCGGGGCAGGGGGTGCTGGGCTGCTGGGGTTTGTGTAGGGAGGGGAGCACTGCCTCCACCCTGCCTCAGGTCACACAGCAGCTCGGGGGCAGAGCCGGGGGGAGAACCCAGGAGTCCTGGCTTCCAGCCCCCTCTCCCCTCCCCGCCCCGCCCCGTGCCGGGGGGGGGGGGAGGGAGAACCCAGGAGTCCTCGATCCCAGCCCCCCCCCCTGCTCTAACCCACCATCCCCCACTCCCCTCCCCGAGCCGGGGAGAGAACCCAGGAGTCCTGGGTGAAGAGCCAGCCTCTTGCCCTGAGGCACTCAAAGGCGGTGGGGGCTGGCTGGTCCCAGGGCCCCGCTGTAACCAGCCGGCCCCAGAGCAGGAGCCGGTTAAACATTTATCTTTCTGCAAACTCAGCCCAGGGCTGGGCAAAGGGCACCAGCAGACAGGCCGGGCATTGAGAAACCGAGGCAGCATGGCACAGGGGCTGGGGACACCAGCTTGGGAGCCAGGACTGCTGGGTTCTCTTCCCTGGCTCTGGGAGGGGAGTGGGGGCTGGTGGTTTAGAGCAGGGGGGGCTGGGAGCCAGGACTCCTGGGTTCTCTTCTAACCCCCTATGTTCTAACTGCATTACATCCACTTCCTTACGAACACGAGCTGCCATCCTAGGTTAGCCCCAAGGTCCGTCTTGCCCCGTGTCCGGTCTCTGACGCCGGCTGGTCCCACAGCCCCAGGGGGATTGTAGAGAACAGGGGAATGGTGGAGAGCCCCTGGGTGTCTTGGCCTGACAGAGAGACCCCGGCATGTGGGGCTGCCCTCAATGGACCTGCCCTCCAGGCACTGATCTCGGTGGGGTTTGACCTCGGTCACGCCATCCCCTGGCAGGGCGTCCCACAGGCTAGTTGTGTGGCCAACCACGGCTTCCTCTGGTTTGTGTTAAACCGCTGGCGAGTGCCGCCGGATCAGGTGTTATGGGAAGGAGGAAACCACAGGCCTCGTGTTACAGCCCTGGGTCGTATCCTGCCCCCCGTCCCCCCCGAGTCGTCTGTTTCCTCCAGCCAGCAGCCCCGGTCTGGAGACGTTCCCTACTCGATGCTGTGCGGGAGGGGACGCCCGGAGTGGGACACCATGTCCAGGGGGCTGCCCCCCAGCGCTTTATGGTACCACCACGGAAATCATCACCCGAGGGGCCCATCTACCCTGGCGTCCGGGCTGGCTCGAAGGGGGACGTGCGCCTCCTAGTGGCTGATGCCAGAAACACCAGCTGCTGGGCAAAATATCCCAGCTCCCCACCCCTGCTTGTTCGAGGTTCTTTACCTAGCCAGCTGCAAGTGGGGAGAGGGCCTGCCCCTCCCTGCAGCTGAGGGGGGCTGGACTGCCACCCGTGGGTGCCAGCTCCTCCTAGCAAGGGGGCTCCTGCCTGAGGCTGGGTGGGGGAGGTGGGGTGCCCCCTGTGGCTGGGGTGCAGGGGATCTAGGAGGGGCCTGGACTCTGCCCCGATCATCCCCCCACCCAGCTCTGGGCCTTGGATTAGGGCTGGGCATGGAGGGGGCTCCCTGGGCCGAGTGAAGGCAGCTGGTAGCAGCTCGTTAAACACTGAAGAAAATGAGGTGCAGAGGGGAGGAAGGGAGGTGCCTAAATCTAGCAGGAGTCCTGGTTCTCAGCCCCACCCCTGCTCTAACCACCAGCCCCCACTCCCCTCCCAGAGCTGGGAGAGAACCCAGGAGTCCTGGCTCCCAGCCCCCCCTGCTCTAACCACCAGCCCCCACTCCCCTCCCAGAGCCGGGAGAGAACCCAGGAGTCCTGGCTCCCAGCCCCCCCTGCTCTAACCACCAGCCCCCACTCCCCTCCCAGCACCAGGGAGAGAACCTAGGAGTCCTGGCTCCCAGCCCCCCTTGCTCTAACCCACCAGCCCCCACTCCCCTCCCGGAGCCCGGGAGAGAACCCAGGCGTCCGATCCGCGCCAGGCCCTGGCTCTGAGTCTCTCCCTGCCCCCGCCCTTGCTTATCTCCTGCCCCGCCGGAGTCTCATGTCGCTCCTGGGGCCAAAGTGCGCCGTCGTGAGTGGGACGAGGATCCGGAGCGGGGAGCAGGCCCCCTGGGCGTGGAGTTGGTGGTGAGAGCCCCCTGCTGCTGGGGGGCAGGGGCCAGGCTCGGGGGGAGGGCAGGGGCTGGGTGAATCTGTGCGGGGGGGGGGGTCAGTTCCTCTCCCCTCCACAGGGTGTTGTGGGAGACAGAATTCCTGGGTCCTACACATCCCCCCTCACCCCCAGAGCTTGGTCAGCCCTCCCATCCGTCCATCCATCTCCCACACCTCCCCATGTGTATGTCTCCCTTCCCCCCCCTTCCCCCGGGGCTCACGTGTCCTCACACATTGGGGGGGGGGGGCGTGTTTGTAAGGTAAACAGCCCCCATGCCCTGTCTCAGAGCCAGGACCATATAACCAGCCCTGTGCCCCACCCCAGAGGTCGCCGCATCTCAGTGCCGGGAAAGGGGTCACCGGTCGCCCCGCCCCAGAGGTGGGCGCATCTCGGCGCTGGGAGAGGGGTCCCTGTATAACCAGTTGCCCCGCCCCAGAGGTGGGCGCATCTTGGAGCTGGGCGAGGGGTCCCTGCATAACCAGCTCCCCCACCCCGCAGGTGGCAGCATTTCAGAACCGGGCGAGGGGTCCCTGGATGAAGAGGTGGCCGGCCGGGCCCGGACTCTGTTTTCTCCTCGCAGCCGGGGGCGTCGTGGAGCCGGGCTCCCCCCAGCAGGATGACGGGTGCCCTGAAGAAGCACCTTGAGCTGCTGAGCGTTTTTCAGTGGGTTATGACCTTCCTCTTCTTCGGTAAGTGAGGCCGAGAGGGCCAGGGGACGGGGGGCTGACTCCTGCGATGGGGGAGGTGGATGCTGCCAGATAGGCCTTTACACCATCCCCTGGCAAGGAGTTCCGCAGGTTAACAAAGTAGTTCCTCTTGTTGGTATTAAACCTGCTGCCTGTTAATTTCGTTGGGCGACCCCTGGGATCTTGTGTTGTGTGAAGGGGTAAATAACACTTCCCTGTTTGCTTTCCACACCCCAGCCCTCATTTTATAGACCTCGATCGTATCCCCCCTTAGGCGTCTCTTTTCCAAGCTAAACAGCCCCTGTCTTTTTAGTCTCTCCTCGTACGGGAGCCGTTCTGTACCCTGGATCACCTGTGCTGCCTTTCTCTGAACCTTTGCCAGTCCCACTAGATCCTTTCTGCAATGGGGCGACCGCATCTGCACATAGTATTCAAGATGTGAGCATACCAGGGATAATATTTTCTGTCCTATTATCTATCCCTTTCTTAACGATTCCCAACATTCTGTTCGCTTTTTTGGCTGCCGCTGCACATTGAGTGGATGTTTTCAGAGAACTATCAACAGTGACTCCAAGATCTTTCGTGAGATGTAACAGCTAATTTAGGCCCCATCATTTTATACGTATAGTTGGGATTATATTTTCCCATGTGCATTGCTTTGCATTTATTAACATTGAATTTCATCTGCCATTTTGTTGCCCAGTCACCCAGTTTTGAGAGATCCTTTTGTAGCTCTTCGCAGTCTGCCTGGGACTTAACTATCTTGAGTAGTTTTGTATCATCTGCAAATTTTGCCACCTCACTGTTTACCCTTTTTCCAGATCGTTTATGAATAAGTTGAATAGAACTGGACCCAGAACAGGCCCCTGGGGGACACCACGATTTACCTCTCTCCATTCTGAAAACTGACCATTTATTCCTACCCTGTTTTTCCTATCCGTTACCCACTAACTGATCCAGGAGGGGACTTTCCCTCTTATCCCATGGCAGCTGACTTTGCTTAAGCGCCTTTGGTGATGGACCTTGTCAAAGGCTTTCTGAATATCTAAGTGCACTATATCCACTGGATCCCCCTTGTCCACATGCTTGTTGACCCCCCTCAAAGAATTCTAGTAGATTGGTGAGGCGTGATTTCCCTTTCCTAAAACCATGTTGACTCTTCCCCAACAAGTTATGTTCATCTCTGTGTCTGACAATTCTGTTCTTTACTAGAGTTTCAACCAGTTTGCCGGTACTGACGTCAGACTTACTGGCCTGTAATTGCCGGGATCACCTCTAGAGCCCTCTTTAAAAATTGGCGTCAGGTTAGCTCTCCTCCAGTCATCTGGCCCAGCGGCTGAGTTAGGGGACAGGTGACATACTCTGCAATGTCCTGAGTTCCTGCAGATCTGGGCTGACCCCATCTGGGCCTGGCGACGGATCACTGTGTAATTGATCCATTTGTTCTACCATCTCTTGGCTGGACACCTCAGTGTGGGGCCGGCCCTCAGCGCTGTCCTCCCCCCACAGGTGCCTTCTTCACGTCCCTGCTGTTCTACCTGCTCTTCACCCGCCTCTGGGCCGTCTCTGTGCTGTACTTCATGTGGTGGGTGCTCGACCGCGACACCCCAGAGAGAGGTGAGTGTCCCTGACCCCCGACCCCGTGCCCCCCATCCCCCCTGAGCCAGCCAGCCCCCGCCCCGGGGCTGGGTGGGAGCCGGTGCCCCCTAGAGGGGACAGGCCCCTGCCCCATTCCCCACCCCCTGAGCCAGCCAGTGCCTCCCCTGGGGCCGGGTGGGAGCCGGCGCCCCCTAGAGGGGACAGGCCCCTGCCCCATTCCCCGCCCCCCCGAGCCAGCCAGTCCCTGCCCTGGGGCCGGGTGGGAGCCGGCGCCCCCTAGAGGGGACAGGCCCCTGCCCCATTCCCCGCCCCCCTGAGCCAGCCAGTCCCTCCCCTGGGGCCGGGTGGGAGCCGGCGCCCCCTAGAGGGGACAGACCCCTGCCCCATTCCCCGCCCCCCTGAGCCAGCCAGTCCCTGCCCTGGGGCCGGGTGGGAGCCGGCGCCCCCTAGAGGGGACAGGCCCCTGCCCCATTCCCTGCCCCCCCGAGCCAGCCAGTCCCTGCCCTGGGGCCGGGTGGGAGCCGGCGCCCCCTAGAGGGGACAGGCCCCTGCCCCATTCCCCGCCCCCCTGAGCCAGCCAGTCCCCGCCCTGGGGCCGGGTGGGAGCCGGCGCCCCCTAGTGGGGACAGGCCCCACCCCCCATATCTCTCCCCGCAGGCGGACGGCGCTCAGACTGGATGCGACGCTGGCGAGTCTGGCAGCATTTGACTGATTATTACCCTGTCAAGGTAACGGGGGGGAGGGTCAGAGGGGTCAGAGGGCATCTGCCCAGCTCAGGGGGGTGAGGAATGGGGCAGGGGGGTTGGAGCAGTGGGGCCGGGACAGGGTGGGTATGTTTGGGGGGGGTCATACCAGAGTCTGAATATTCAACCCCCCCCTGACTGCCTGTCTGTCCGACCCTCCCCTGCCACTTCCATGTTTGTCTGTCCAAATTGTCTGTCTCTCTCCCCACCCATTCCCCGCTCCCGGGGGCTGCCCCCCTGCTCCCCCCTCTGTCCCACACCAACCGCTTCATGAGCCCCTGCTTCCACAGTGACCCCTTTGCCCCCCTCAGCACCCCCATTTTATCCCCTCCGGCCCCCACGCTGACTTTGCTGCTCCCTCTGCCCCACAATGACCCCTGGCCCCTTCCAGACCCCCATGTCCCTCTCTAACCTCCGCCCCCTCCCCACTGACCTCTGCCGCCGCCCCCGACCTCTGCCCCACAATGACCCCTGGCCCCTTCCTAACCCCCTACCCCCCACTGACCTCTGCCGCTGCCCCCAACCTCTGCCCCACAATGACCCCCTGCCCCCCTCTGACCTCTGCTGTCCCCAATCTCTGCCTGCCCCCCACTGACCGCTGCCCCACCATGACCCCTGGCCCCTTCCAGACCCCCATGTCCCTCTCTAACCTCCGCCCCCTCCCCACTGACCTCTGCCGCCGCCCCCGACCTCTGCCCCTGGCCCCTTCCTAACCCCCTACCCCCCACTGACCTCTGCCGCTGCCCCCAACCTCTGCCCCACAATGACCCCCTGCCCCCCTCTGACCTCTGCTGTCCCCAATCTCTGCCTGCCCCCCACTGACCGCTGCCTCACAATGACCCCTGGCCCCTTCCAGACCCCCATGTCCCCCTCTGCCTGCCCCCCACTGATTCTGCCCCCTCTGCCCCCTGCAGCTGGTGAAGACGGCGGCTCTGCTCCCCGACCGGAGCTACGTGCTGGGCTCCCACCCCCACGGCATCATGTGCGCGGGGGCCGCTGCCGCCTTCTGCACCGAGGGCCCCGGCTTCTCCCGACTCTTCCCCGGCCTGCGGCCCAGCCTGGCACTGCTGGCTGGACTCTTCCACCTGCCCCTCTACCGCGAGTACATGATGGGCTTCGGTGAGGGGCCGGGACCCCTGGGTATGGGGGACTCTGGGGGGGCAGGGATGGGGGGCACAGAGACACTCCCCTCCCCCTGGGGCATGGTGGGCTCTGGGTCGGGCAGGGATGGGGGGCACAGACACCCCCACCCCGGGGGCTTCTGGGGGGGCAGCAGGGATGGGGGGCACAGACACCCCACCCCCGGGACATGGTGGGCTCTGGGGGGGGGCAGCAGGGATGCGGGGCACAGACACCTCCACCCCTGGGACATGGTGGGCTGGGGGGGGCAGGGATGGGGGGCACAGAGACACTCCCCTCCCCCTGGGGCATGGTGGGCTCGGGGGGGGGGGGGGAAGGGACACCCCCTGGCACATGGTGGGCTCTGGGGGGGGGCAGGGACAAGGGGGGTGAACATGGCATCCCCCCACCCTGGGACATGGGCTCTGGGGAGGAGGACCTGGGGGGAGAAGCTTGTAGCTGCCCCCCCCCCACAGCCATGTATATAGGGTGTGTGTGTGTCTCCCATCCCTATGGGGGGGGGTCTCTCATCCCGGGGGGGGGCAGTTGGCCTTCTGCCCCTCCCAGCTATAAAGAGTTTATTTGGGGGGGAACCCCTGCTCCCCCCTTCCAGGGACCCCCTATGTCCAGGCCCCTCACCGGCAGGGGGCACTCCTGTGCCCGGGGGGTGGTACATGTCCCCCCCCTTTGGCTCCCCATGCTCTGGGAGGGGTTAATTGCTCCCTGGGGTGGACCTGGGGGAGCTGCCGGCTTGTTCCCTGGGGCAAAGGGGGTGTTTGACCCAGGATGGGGGGAGGTTGCTGCTTCAGCCCCCGCCAGCTCACTATCTCCCCCCCCACACACACACACAGGGATGTGCCCCGTGAGCCGCCCCAGCCTGGATTTCCTGCTCACCCGGCCCGGCAACGCGGTGGTGATCGTGGTGGGGGGCGCGGCCGAGTCGCTGGACTGCGCCCCCGGGCAGCACCGCGTCACCCTGCGACGCCGCACCGGCTTCGTGCGCCTGGCGCTGCAGCACGGGTGGGTACCGGGGGGGCAGGCTGGAGCATTGGGGGTGGGGGTGGGGGAACTGGGGTAGGGGACGGGCGCTGGGTGGGTCCTGGTCGGGCACCCTGAGATATGGGGCTGGTGCATTGGGGTCGGACGCCAGGCCGGTGCATTGGGTGCGGGGGGCACTGGGGTGGTGAGCTGGGGCATGGGACGGGTGCTGCGTTGCTGGGAGACACCGTGTCGGGCGCCAGGCTGGTGCATGGGGTGGGTGCGTTGAGAAGGGCTGGGTGGGGGCACTGGGTGGGCAGGGGTGGGCGGACACTGGTGCCCGGGGCGGGGGAGCTGGGGCAGGGGCCGGGTGCTGCGTTGCTGGGGGGGCACCGTGTCGGGCGCCAGGCTGGTGCATGGGGTGGGTGCGTTGAGAAGGGCTGGGTAGGGGCACTGGGTGGGCGGACACTGGTGCCCGGGGCGGGGGAGCTGGGGCAGGGGCCGGGTGCTGCGTTGCTGGGGGGGCACAGTGTCGGGCGCCAGGCCAGAGCTGCTCCCCGGCTCTAACCCCCCCCATCTTGTGGCAGGTCCGCCCTGGTGCCCGTCTATTCCTTCGGGGAGAACGAGGTCTTCCGGCAGCTCGTCTTCCCGCCGGGCAGCCAGCTCCGGCGCCTGCAGCTCCGCTTCAAGGACCTGACGGGCTTCGCGCCCTGCCTCTTCTGGGGGCGTGGGCCGCTGCCCTTGCCCTCGCCCGTCACCGTCGTGGGTGAGGAGACCGGGGAGGGGGCGGTCCCGGGCCCTGAGCTGGGCGGGGGGGGATCCCAGCCCCCCGCTAACCTCCCCTCCTCTCTCTCTCTCTCTCTCCACAGTGGGGAGCCCCATCCCGGTGCCGCGCCGCCCCCACCCCACCCAGGCCGAGGTCGCTCACTACCACGGGCTCTACGTGGAGCAGCTGCGCCAGCTCTTCGACCGCCACAAAGTCAGCTGTGGGGTGCCAGCCTCCTGCCAACTCAACGTGGTCTAGGGACCCCTGGCCGGGCCCCTCTGCCAGCCCCCCCCCGGCTCAGCGTGGTCTAGGGACCCCCGGCCGGGCCCCTCTGCCAGCCCCACCCTGGCCTCCTGCCGGCTCAGCATGGTCCAGGGACCCCCAGCCAGGCCCCTCTGCCAGGCCCCCCCCCCCCGGCCTCCTGCCGGCTCAGCGTGGTCCAGGGACCCCCGGTCGAGCCCCTCTGCCGGACCCCCCCAGGCCTCCTGTCAGCTCTGGTGGTCTAGGGACCCCTGGCTGGGCCCCTCTGCAGGCCCCTGGCTTCCTGCCGGCTCAGCGCGGTTTAGGTCCCCTTCTCCACTACACCCCCCTGCCAGTTTAGCATCAGTGGGGGACCCCCTGCGCCCAGTCCACAGGGTTCTGCCAGTTTGGCCTCGTCTCGGGGTCCTGCGCCCCCCATGCAGGCCCCTCCCCCTGTCCGGCTGGCTCGGGGTCACCTGGCTCGCGCTGCACCCCCTGGCCGGGCCCCCACCTTGTCCCGCTGCTGCGTGGCCTGTAGCAGCCCCCGCCGGGGGGTGAAGGGGGGCCGGGTCCTGCCCTCAATAAAAGCTTGGAGAGTTCATTGGGCACCTCCCGGCTCCAGGGACTTTTTATACCTCCGCAGCCCCAGGGCTGCAAACCAGCCCCCCAACTCCCTCCCCTCCACGGACTGAGAGCGGGGGGGCTGGGCAGCCCCCCAACTCCCTCCCCTCCACGGACTGAGAGCGGGGGGGCTGGGCAGCCCCCCAACTCCCTCCCCTCCACGGACCGAGAGCGGGGGGCCCTGCCCAGACCCCCCCATCTCCCTCCCCTCCACGGACCGAGAGCGGGGGGGCCCTACCCAGCCCCCCCAACTCCCTCCCCTCCACGGACCGAGAGCGGGGGGCCCTGCCCAGCCCCCCCTCCCCTCCACGGACCGAGAGCGGGGGGCCCTGCCCAGCCCCCCCCCCAACTCCCTCCCCTCCACGGACCGAGAGCGGGGGGCCCTGCCCAGCCCCCCCCCCCCCACTCCCTCCCCTCCACGGACCGAGAGCGGGGGGCCCTGCCCAGACCCCCCAGCTGAGATATGGGGCCTGTTGTGCCGGGCGCTGCCCAGCCCCCCCCCCAAGGTCAGGCTGGGATGAAGGATTTGGGAGTGACAAGGGGGGGGGGGGCGCTGCTGCTCGTGACTAACATGGAAATTTCCTCTGAGTGCCTGAGCCCTGGGAAAGCGCCCGGGGGGGCTGTGCCAGGGGAGATTAGGTGCTGGGGGGGGCACCTTCTCTCACTCCAGTTCATCTTACCATGCACCGGACACCTGGGTCCCTTCCCCCTTCATGCACCGGGCTCCCGCCCCCCCATGCACCGGACGCCTGGGTCCCTTCCCCTTCATGCACCGGGCTCTCCCTCCCCCCTCGCACCTGCTTGTGCTCGCGACAGGCCTTTTGCTTTGCAGCTACGTGACCTCCGGGATTCCCTCCCGCAGCAAAAGGGTGGGGGTGGAGGGGGAAAGAGGGGGCTGTGGTTTGGGGGGGGTCCCCCGCCCCCAGGAAAAGGGAGCGCCCCTCCCCCCACCGCAGGCACCGCTGGGATTCGAACCCAGGATCTCCTGTTTACTAGACAGGCGCTTTAACCAACTAAGCCACGGCGCCGGGCTGCTGGGCTGGGCGCCGGGCGCCCCAGCTGCCTGCTGGCTACGCGGGGGGGCCGGAATAAGTGTGTGTGTGGGGGGGGGGGGGGGGGGCGCAGCTCTCTCTGGCTCTACCGCCCCCCTCCAAACCGGTGTCCCTGCGAGTTGAATTGGGAGTCAATCCGGATTGACACCCCAGGAAACGCCAGCAGCAGCCTCTGGCCTTGCTCCGGATTCCCCCCCGTCCCCACGTGTGGAGGAGGTCCAGAGCCTGACCTGGCTTGGGGGGAGTTATGGGGTTAGGATGGGGGGGGGCTGGGAGTGGGCTCTTTGCCTAACCCAGCCCCCTGTCCCCGTCTGGGACCCCCAAGGCAGGCAGTGTTTACATGTGGCTGGCAGGAGGGGGGGGGGGGTCTTGGCCCCGGTGGGATCACCCTGTGTGTGTTGTCCTTGGAAGCCCGCACACCTCACACCCCCCCCCACCCCCTCAGGGCCCCCAGGCTTTGAATGGGGCATTTGTCTCAGCCCGGGGGGGCTGGGCACAGGAATCCCACTGCTGGCACCAGAAGTCCCCACACGCCCCCCCTTCCCAGGCAGCTCCGCTAATGACCCTGTTGCTGGGTAATTAGGCCTCGGGACAAAACACTCATTAAGGGGCCGCACATGCCTGGCCTGGTGATGTGGGGGGGGGGGGGGGCGCCAGGGCTGGGTGCGTGAGGGGGGAGGCAGAGATAAGGGAGGGGAGTGGGGGGGTTAGGACCCCCCACACAACAGGAGAATGGGGGTGGGGGATGGGTAGGACAGCCACTGACCCCAGAGCACCAGGTCCTGTGTGTTGCGTTGTTGCATTTCAGAGCCCCGATGTGTGTAGTGCATTGCTGGGCCCTAGGGGCGTTGCATTGTGTTATGCTGTGAGGCATTGTGTTGCATTTCACAGTCCCCATCTGTTGTGCATTGCGCGGTCCTGGGGCATTGCATCGCGTTGTGCGTTGTGTTGCATTTCACAGACACAGTGGGTGGTGCATTCAACGCCACCGCACAGTATTTTGGTACGCAACACACCAGGCTATACCGCAATTCACGGCAACACAACAGCCTGATGTTGTACTCTAGAATGTTGTCTTGTACATCACAATATTGTGCTGTGGTACACTGTGTCGCAGTGTGTATGGGAGCCAAAGGGTGTCATGTGTGATGGTGTGTTGAATGATATTGCAGTGTGTTGTATTGCAGTGTGCACAGCATTTTGTGTGTGTTTGGGAGGAGGGGGAAGTTGTGCTGTGGAGTGTTGGACTTTTGCATTGAGTAGGACACTGGTGTGTGTGTGTGTGTGTGTTGGATTGTGTTGCAATGTGTAGGGCATTGTGTTGTAGTGCTGCAGTGTGTGTGTTGGATTAAGTTGCAGAATGTAGGCCACTGTTGTGCTGAAGTGTTTGTGTTGCAATGTGTAGGACACTGTTGTGTTGGACTGTGCTGCAGTATGTAAGACAGTGTGTTGGATTGTGCTGTAGTGTTGCAGTGTGTGTTGTGTTGCAGCGTGTAGGTTGGGGTGTTGCAGTGTATGTGTTGTGTTGCAGGGTGTGTGTTGGATTGTGCTGTAGTGTTGCACTGTGTGCATGCGTTGTGTTGCAGTATGTAGGACGCAGTGTGTGTGTTGTGTTGTGGTATGTGTTGTAGTATGTAGGACAGTGTATTGCAGTTGCAGTGTGTGGGTTGGAGTGGGTGTTGTGTTGCAGTATTTATGCCAGTGTGTGTTGTGTAGCAGTGTGTAGGATGCTGTGTTGCAGTGTGTAGGACGGGGTGTTGTGTTGCAGTGTATAGGGGTGTTGCAGTGTGTGTTGTGTAGCAGTGTGTAGGACGGGGTGTTGTGTTGCAGTGTGTGTTGTGTAGCAGTGTACAGGACCGGGTGTTGCAGTGTATAGGGGTGTAGCAGTGTGTAGGATGGGGTGTTGTGTTGCAGTGTGTGTGTTGTGTAGCAGTGTAAAGGACCGGGTGTTGCAGCGTGTGTTGTGTTGCTGTGTGTAGGACGGGGTGTTGTGTTGCAGTGTGTGTTGTGCAGCAGTGCACAGGACCGGCTGTCGCAGCGTGTCTGGAGGGAAGCGGGTCCCAATAAAAAGGGCCAGTGTGACCCCGACGTGATTCGAACACGCACCCTTCTGATCTGGAGTCAGACGCGCTACCGTTGCGCCACGAGGTCAGCTGCGGCTGGGGCCGGAGCCGGGGCTAGTCCAGGCTTCGCCGACCCCCGCCCATCCTGGGGAGGCAGGGGCGGGGCCTGTCAGCAGTGCGGGTGGGAGTTAGGGGGGGAAGGTTATGGGGGGAAGGGGAGGGGCTGGGAGTTATGGGGCAGGGAGGTTATGGGGGGAAGGGGAGGGGCAGGGGGTTATGGGGCAGGGAGGTTATGGGGAAGGGGAGGGGCAGGGGGTTATGGGGCAGGGAGGTTATGGGGGGAAGGGGTTTATCGGTGGCCCAGGTCTGGGGAGGGAGGGAGGCGATGGGGGTTGGGGGGGAAGTGGGGGGGGCGGACAAGCTCAGGACTGGGGCTTGTGAGTGGGAGGCTGGGGGGGGGGCAGGCCCAGGTCTGCGCTGGGGGGGGTCTGGGGGTGACAGTTATGGGTGGGGAGTATTTAGGGGGAAGGGCCTGGTCCCACTGACTCAACCCCCCTTGTGAGGGGCCAGGTTGCCAACTGGAGTGCAGGGGGGTGGTCTGTAACCCTGTGCTATGGGGGGTCTATGGGGCCCAGCCCCCCAGGTGTGTGGGGGTGGGCAGGGAGGATGCTGTGATGGTGGGGGTGCAGGGAGATTGAGGTGCGGGGGGGTCTGTAACCCTGCGCTATGGGGGGTCTATGGGGCCCATCCCCCCAGGTGTGTGGGGGTGGGCAAGGAGGATGCTGTGACGGGGAGGTGCAGGGGGGGTCTGTAAGCCTGTGCTATGGGGGGGGTCCATGGGGCCCAGCCCCCCAGGTGTGTGGGGGTGGGCAAGGTGGATGCTGTGGCTGGAGGGTTCAGGGAGATTGAGGTGCGGGGGGGGGGTCTGCAACCCTGTGCTATGGGGGGATCCATGGGGCCCAGCCCCCAGGTGTGTGGGGGTGGGCATGGAGGCTGCTGTGATGGGGGGTGCAGGGAGATTGAGGTACGGGGGGGTCTGTAACCCTGCGCTATCGGGGGGGGGGGTCCATGGGGCCCAGCCCCCCAGGTGTGTGGGGGTGGGCATGGAGGATGCTGTGATGGGGGGGTGCAGGGAGATTGAGGTGCGGGGGGGTCTGTAACCCTGTGCTATGGGGGAGTGGCCATGGGGCCCAGCCCCCCAGGTGTGTGGGGGTGGGCAGGAAGGATGCTGTGATGGGAGGGTGCAGGGAGATTGAGGTGCGGGGGGGTCTTTAACCCTGCGCTATGGGGGTGGTTCATGGGGCCCAGCCCCGCAGGTGTGTGGGGGTGGGCCGGCTGCGGGCTCCCTTCCCCCCCCCCCCCAACCTCTCAGGTCACTTTCTCCCGCTGGTGACGCACAGGCGCGAGGGGCGGGGGGGGGGGATTAACCGGGCTCATGTGATGCCAGCGCCCCCCCCCACCGTGTCCCCTCCAGCTGGGGGGGGGGGGGCGGGGGCGGGGCTTAGCGCCCCGCTTTATAGCCGCCGCGGCCGGGCGGGGAGAGGGACCGTCCCAGCCCGGCCCGAGCAGCGGAGCCTGACCCCGGATCCAGCCACCCACCGCCGGCCGCTCCCGGTAGGGACCCCGCCCCCCACCTGGGGGGCACCGCGACCTCTAGGGGTCAGGGCGGGGGGGGATTGATTGGGGAGGGGGCGACTCAGGGGAAGAGTGTGGGGGGGGAGGGGGTATTGGGGGATGTTTGATGGAGAGGATGGGTGGGGAGGGGGTTCCTGGGGGAAGAGGGGTCAATGGGGGGATTAGAGGGGGGCTGCTGGGGGAGGGGGTGTCTCTGAAAGGGAGGGGGGTCTCTGCGGGGGCTGCTGGGGGAGGGGGTGTCTCTGAAAGGGAGGGGGGTTTCTGGGGGGCTGCTGGGGGAGGGGGTGTCTCTGAAGGGGAGGGGGTCTCTGGGGGGCTGCTGGGGGAGGGGGTGTCTCTGAAGGGGAGGGGGTCTCTGGGGGGGCTGCTGGGGGAGGGGGATCTCTGAAGGGGAGGGGGGTCTCTGGGGGGCTGGGCGGGAGGGGGTTTTCCTGAAGGGGAGGGGTCTCTGGGGGGGCTGCTGGGGGGGGGTGTCTTCGGCTCTATTAGCACATCCCCACTTCGTGCTAAGACCCCCCCCCCCCCCCGCAGGCTGCTGCCCCCTTCCCCGCATCCCCGGTGGGGGGGGATGCCGCTGGCCCCTCCCCCATTGTTACCAGGGAGCCGTCGCCATTACCCGGACACCTGGGTCCCTGAGGATGCGCCCGCGCCCGCGCCCGGGCCCGGGGGGGAAGGGGCGGGCGGGGCCCGATTCTGCCTCTTCCCTCCCCCCCCCGCCCCGTCGCTTTCCCCTGGGAACAAAGGCTGGGGGGAGGGGAGATTGTCACCCCCCGAGCCCCTGCCATGGGGAGGTGGGGGGCGCAAGGCAGGTGCCACGGGGAGGGGCACAGGGACGGAGCTGCCCCCCCACCTGTCCCCGGGTCCCTGCGCTCTGCCTGTCCCCCTATGGCTGTGCCCCCCGTTGCCTCCCCCCACCTTCAGGATGTAACCCCTTGCTAAGGAAAACCCCGGGGGCTTTTCTTGGGGGGGGGGGGCTGGCCTCGACCCTCCCCAATTTCAGCCTCCCCCCCCATTCCTGCTCCATCTAGCTGCTTCTAGGGCCCCAGGGTGACCCCCCACTTTCCCTGTGCCCCCCAAATTGGGCAGGGAAGGGGGCTAGGCAGAGGGACCTGATACAATCTGAGTGTCCCCTGCCCCACACCCATCCCCCTCCCCTGCAGGCAGAGTTCCCTGCCCCACACCCATCCTCCTCCCCTGCCCCACACCCATCCCCCTCCCCTGCAGGTAGCTTTTCTCTGACCTGACACATTGCAGCGTTAACGCCCCCCCAACAGAGGGGACAGACGTAGGGTGACCAGACAGCAAGTGTGAAAAATCAGGACAGGGGGTGGGGGGTAATAGGAGCCTTTATAAGAAAAAGACCCCAAAATCGGGACTGTCCCTATAAAATCAGGACATCTGGTCACCCTAGGACAGAGTGGGGAGCTAACTGGGGGCCCCCCACCCGTCAGTGGGGTCACGGGGGTAGGCGGGGGGGTGTCCCCATTCAAACCCTGTTTAAGAGCAGAGCTGGGATCTGACCCGGGATCTCCAACCTCCAGCACGAGCAGCTGAGCCCCTGGCCTGGGGGGGCTCTGGAGCGGGGGGAGTCTGGCCCCAGGAACAGCGAATTAAAGGGGAGCAGGAGGGACCCCCCAGCTGGGCTGCAGCCGGCTTCTCCCAGGGGCTCCGACCCCATTAATATCGAATGCAAGTGGACCAGCGTTATCGGGCCAGGTTAAGGGCGCTGCCCCAGGGACCCCCCGTCACAGGCGGGTACCCCGACCCCCAGGGATAAACGCCACGTGGGGGCCATGCGGGACAGCCCCTGGCTCGGGGGTCAGTGCATTCTCCGTTCTCCCTCGCACGGCCGGGCCGTGGGGGTCCGATTCCCCCTCGTCACCAGCTGTGCCCGGCAGCAGGGGGCTCCGGCGTCAGTGCATCTAAAAACGTCTCCAGTTCTGCAGATAACCCCAAACGCGAGGCTACAAAGCTGGTCAGGCGGCCGCGGGCCCCCAGCTCGGCCCTTAACCGAAGGCAAGAGAAGGGTCCGGCAAAAGGCAGAACGTGCCTGGCCCCGGGGCAGCAACGGCCCGGGCCGAAGGATGCCTGGGGGTAAATGCGCCCCAGCCCGGACGCCGGTCAAACGTGATGTGATGCCCCATGCCCGGCAGCTCCGTCCACCCCCTACCCCCCGCGGATATGCCCCAGCGGGATTTTCTAGCTGGGGGGCTGGCCCCCCACATTAATAAGACCTGACGCATCCCCCTCCTCCCCATGCCTGCCCCCCCCGCAACTCTCCCCCCATCTCCGCCCCCCCAGCAGATTAACACGATCTGTTTTTAGCCGGGCGCTGAGAACGTGACGCAGACGGAGCTGACAGATGCCAAACGCCAACTCCTCCAAAACCGGACTGGTGGGGGGGGGGAAGGCAGGGATTGGGGGTCACAGCATCTTCCCAGCCCCCTCTCCTGCTGTGTGACCCTAAGGGGAAGGCCAGGAGAATAGGGGCACAGATTGGGGTACCCCCATTCCTTTGCCACCAGCCTGGTACCCCTTCCCTCCCCCCCAGTCCAGACCCATGGGTCTGGCCACCTCTGTATCCTCCCCCAGCCCACCCCAGACGGGCGGGCCCAGATCCAGGGGTGTCTATGGGGCAGGTGGGCGCACAGGGGTTCAGTGGGGGGTAGGGAGGGTGAGGGGAGCTGGGTGGGAAGGAGTTTTTTCCGTCAGATCGCAGGCGCCAGATGCCGGGGGATGGGCCCGGGCTGGGGTGGGGGAGGAGAACCGGCCCGACCCGTCTGTCCATGACAAGGGGACCAATGGGGCAGGCGGTTCCAGCCTGGGGGGCAGGGGGGAGCCCCCCCATCCGTCCCCCCCAGCCCTGGGGGTGGGGCAGCTTGCAGCTGCGGGAGGGAGGTCCCAGCCGCCCCTGCCCCACAGCTGCCCCACCCGTGTCAGGCCACCGCCCCCTGCCCCCAGGCCTGCAGCCGCCCCTGCCCCACAGCTGCCCCACCCGTGTCAGGCCACCGCCCCCTGCCCCCAGGTCTGCAGCCGCCCCTGCCCCACAGCTGCCCCACCCGTGTCAGGCCACCGCCCCCTGCCCCCAGGTCTGCAGCCGCCCCTGCCCCACAGCTGCCCCACCCGTGTCAGGCCACCGCCCCCTGCCCCCAGGCCTGCAGCCGCCCCTGCCCCACAGCTGCCCCACCCGTGTCAGGCCACCGCCCCCTGCCCCCAGGTCTGCAGCCGCCCCTGCCCCACAGCTGCCCCACCCGTGTCAGGCCACCGCCCCCTGCCCCCAGGTCTGCAGCCGCCCCTGGGCATCGTAGGCACAGCTGCCCCACCGTGACCGGGCTCAAACCCCGGGGTAGGGCAGGGCAGGGACCGGCGCTGGGCCCCGGCCACGCCCAGGCAGAACAGAGACGGGTGGGGACGGATGGAGACGGGGGGGGCGGGGGGGCTGGCTGGAGGGGGGTGCACCAGAATGGACGTGGGCCCTGCCCCCCCCACAAGACTCTGTACCTCCTTAGGGGGCCGGGATGAATATTTCAGGGGGGCAGCGGGTCGAGTTCCCGGGTCAGACGTTTCCGTCTCGCATGGCCTAGCTGTAAACCCCCCCCCCCCGCCCCCGCAGGCCGCCTCGGGTTCCCTTTAATATTAATGACCAGCTCCCGGCGCGGTGAAACCAGAGACACCCCAACCTGGCCAGGCAGCGTCCGCTCAGGGGAGACACCTGCTCCAAGTGGGGGGAGCCCAGGGCTGGGCTAGCAGGGGGCTGCGGGTCGGGAGTGAGGGGCACTGGCAGAGCTGGGGGGCAGGGCTGGGCTAGCAGGGGGCTGCGGGTCGGGAGTGAGGGGCACCGGCAGAGCTGGGGGGGGCAGGGCCGGGCTGGCAGGGGCTGCGGGTCGGGAGTGAGGGGCACTGGCAGAGCTGGGGGGCAGGGCTGGGCTAGCAGGGGCTGCGGGTCGGGAGTGAGGGGCACTGGCAGAGCTGGGGGGACCCCCAGGGCTGGGACAGCAGGGAGAGCTGTGGCTGACGACACTTACCCAGCTTCCCATCACTCCCCACCCCAGCGTGTCCCCCATCAAACCTCACTTGGACACAAAATTAATCTTCACTTCCTCTCCCTGCATCTCAGCACCGGGCGAGGGGTCCCTGGGTCACCAGCCGCCCTGCCCCAGAGGTGGCTGCATCTCAGCGCCGGGCGAGGGGTCCCTGGGTAACCAGCCGCCCCGCCCCAGAGGTGGCTGCATTTCAGAGACTCACCCAGCTGTTAGCAGCGCTGTTGAGCGCTGTAGCCTGATTTAGGGTGTACTAATTGTAGTAAGATGAGGCCCTGAAACATAAACCCTTGTATCAGAAGCCCGGTCTGAGGCCTGAGGCCTGAACTGAAGAAATGGTGAAGACTTTGCTAACATAAAGCAAAAGTTCAGCTGTGAGCCAGAGGCCGGCCCTGCTCCCAGAAGTTGCCAAGAGGAAGGCTGCTAAAAGCACATACACACATATAAGCACTACTAAGATGAACGTGTCCCAGGATGTCACCAGAACATCCCGGTACGGACACATCCCACAGAGATAAAAAGGAACAGGCAGACCCAGCCTAAAGACAGGGGACATGTTTGTTTGAACCAACCTGTACCAGGGCAGAGGCAACACCCTAATGCGTAGAGGGGCTGTACCTCAATACATCAGGGGTGATGTGTAACTTGTTTGTACCTGTGTATAAGAACGCATCCCTGAGTGGACGTCTTTGGCCTAGGGGGCAGTGGAAAGTCCCGCCACTGACTGAGCCGGTCCATTGTCGGGGCACATATTCGTAGTATGGCTTGTAGAGTCTGTGGGGAACTATTACTGTGCTTCATTTGACAAACCTGGCCGGGTGCCTTCGTACCTTATCGGAGCCTGTGGTCATTGGGGGGTCTCTCGGGGTTTGCTGTGCCAGCGATCTGTGCAGAGCCGGGGCAGCACACAGAGGGAACACGCACGCAGCCGACTGATACCAACATTGACCAGAGCAGAGCACCACCTCAGTAGCGTCTGACATTGGTGACCCCGACGTGTTGATACCAGTCGGCAGCGTGCGCGTGTTCCCTCTGTGTGCTGCCCTAGCTCTGCGCAGGTCGCTGACACGAGGGGATAGGTTCCGTGCCCCATTCTGCTCCGGCAATTGAGCACGACCGTGTTGTCTGGTTTCATGGAGTTGTAACAGTTCAGTCCCGATTTTGGCTCAGTCTTACCCTTAGAGCAACGATAAGGGTGGAGCAAATCAGAAATCTCAATGTCCATTTCATGGGTGCAATCTGCTGGGCTCCAGTTGTCGCGATTCCATCGGATGCTGTTCACTTACGTCCTGAGGAGCAGGGCCGGCTCCAGGCACCAGCGTAGCAAGCAGACACCTGGGGCGGCCAATGAAGAGGGGGGCGGCACGTCCAGCCGTTCGGTGGCAATTTGGCGGCAGGGCCGTTGCTCCCTGTGGGAGCGAAGGACTTGCAGCCGTAGAATGAAGTGGTGGTAGAGCTGCTGCCGATTGCGATCGCGGCTTGTGTGTGTGTGTGCGCGTGCGTGCGTGCGCACGCTTGGGGTGGCAAAAACGCTAGAGCCGGCCCTGCTGAGGAGGAAGTTGCTCCTGCGACTTGAACGAGCGATACAGCTTTAACTGATTAGCATGGTAGATTTTGTCTTTATTACGCTTGCCTCCTGTTATTCTAAGCTTATACCCGGCTGAACTGAGTTTAGGGATGATTCAGAAAGGTCTGATCCATCGTTACACAACCCTTGTTCTGGTGATTTATACGATAGCAACATTACTTGGTCTCCAACCACCCAAGTAGTCTCTCTCTGGTTTTTGTCAAAGTAAGCCTTGGCCTTACGTCTGGATTTTCCCAATTTGGCAGCTACCTGCAAGTGGATCTGATTTAAATGTTTGGGCAGATTCTGCAGGTAGGGATCCATTTTTATTCCCTCTAATTGAGTGCCACTGGTGCCAAATTAAATGTTCTGGTAATCGCACCGTTCCGCCTGTCACCACTTCAAAGGGTGTTTTATCAGCAGATGCAGCCAATGTCGCTCTCAATGCCATTAAAATGACAGGCACGAGAGTGTCCCAGTTACGTCCATTGGCAGCAACCAGTTTCCTCAACATCACTTTTATAGTCCGATTGGTTCGTTCCCCCATCCCAGACGACTGTGGTCTGTATGGGATGTGGAGTCTCTGTGGGAGTCCCATTAATTTAAGACAGTCCCTAAAGAAGTGTCCCATGATCCCTGGTCCGACTCTACCTTTGCAGGGATCCCCCAGCGAGAGAAGACTTGCTCTACTAGGACCTTGGCAGTGGCTTTTGCAGTATTGCCTTTAAGAGGAAATGCCTCTCCCCACTTTGAAAAAGCATCGATAACCACTCATAGGTATTGGTTACCTCTGTGAGGACCTACAAAGTCAATCTGCAAAGCCATCCAAGGACCTTCATACACCTGAGATTTTAATGGCGCATTTCTTTTGTACAAAGGATCTATTGTTAGCGACCCTTCCCTTTCTGTTTTGGAAAGCTCTCCGATTACTTTCACTATGGTATTATCTTCACATTTGTTTTAAACCCGGTACGAGGTTTACCTTGATGGTAATAACTAGAACCGTCAACAAAGAAAGGATACCTCTTAACGGATCTGTCTCCTGGATCAATGGTTGGAAAAGCTTTTGTTTTTCCTCTACCCTTAGATCCAATTGATCCAGATCAGGACACACATGTGGCTCTCCTTGATACAGTAGAGCAGCTGGTAACAAGGATGGTGTCCTAATAGGTTTGACTGCAATATCCTTCCCTTGCAGCAGTAATGCCGAGTGGGCTAGGTGAGTATTTGAGACTTGCCCATCTTTTACCCCATTGGACAGTAAGAACTGAAGGGGAGTGTGCGATGAGCATAATATGATTGGGCTGAGGCCAATTAGACAAGAAAAGTGTTGTGTGGCCCAACGGGTGGCCAATAGGTACTTTTCACAATTGTCATATTTAAGTTCAACTGATGACATTAAATGTGAGGCATAAGCCACAGGTCTGATTTTCCCATGCCTTTCTTGTGAGGCCACAGCCGCTGACGCATTAACACTCACTGCTATCTCTGGACGATCAGGTATCTCGGGATTTGGAGTGATCAACACTGGAGCCTTGACAATGGCCTGTTTTAGCTGGGACACTTTGTCTGTGTCTGCTCAGACCATTTTCACTGGGCACCTTTCTTTAGTCGTTGGTACAAGGGACCTGCAATAGAAGCAAAATTGGGGATGAAATCCCTGTGGTACCCCGTTAAACCCCGAAATGATCTTAAAGCCGTTGGGTCCTGTGGTAAAGGCAATGTTTGGATTGCATCTACTTTCTGTTGTGCCGGGGTTCCACCCCATTGTCAGGGTGAGGCCCAAGAAAGAGAGACAATTGGCCATTAGCTGGGCCTTGGCCGGATTGCACTTTAACCCTGCTTCCTTTAGGATCTGCAGGAGCTCGTCAAGTCTTTCTAAATGCTCCTTTTTAGTCTGTGTAGCTAAACACAGGTCATTTAAACCACACAGCCTCTGGATCAAAGGACTTGATTAGATTTGGCATTTTGGCCCCTGTGGGGACACAAGTGGCTGTGACCTGATTCAGGCGTCTGTAATCTATTGTGAGACGCCAAGAACCATGTGGTTTCTTCACAGGCCAAATGGGGGAATTGGCAGTGGAAGTACATCTACGTAGTACTCCCTGTGTCAGTAAAGACTTGATAGTCTTTCCTAGGTACGGGTTTGCCTGTTCTGGGACAGGATACTGTCTCTGGGCTGAAATCTCTCCTCCTTCCACAACAATAGTGACTGCCATGCATCCACAATCATGCTTGTGTTTAGCAAAGGCATTCGCATGCTTGCGAAGTAATGCCTGTAACTCTGGTTGGTCTGCAAGATTAGCCACTGTTTTGTTCAAATCATACCCCTCAGGTTCAGAGTCCTCCAGTGGATCCGGGGAACTACAGGCCAGTCAGCCTCACCTCAGTCCCTGGAAAAATCATGGAGCAGGTCCTCAAGGAATCAATTTGAAGCATTTGGAGGAGAGGAAAGTGATCAGGAACAGTCAGCATGGATTCACCAAGGGCAAGTCATGCCTGACTAACCTGATTGCCTTCTGTGAGGAGATAACTGGGTCTGTGGATGAGGGGAAAGCAGTGGATGTGTTATTCCTTGACTTTAGCAAAGCTTTTGATATGGTCTCCCACAGTATTCTTGCCAGCAAGTTAAAGAAGTATGGGCTGGATGAATGGACTATAAGGTGGATAGAAAGCTGGCTAGATCATCGGGCTCAGCGGGTAGTGATCAATGGCTCCATGTCTAGTTGGCAGCCGGTTTCAAGCGGAGTGCCCCAAGGGTCGGTCGTGGGGCCGGTTTTGTTTAATATCTTCATTAATGATCTGGAAGATGGCGTGGACTGCACTCTCAGCAAGTTTGCAGATGACACTAAACTGGGAGGCGTGGTAGATACACTAGAGGGTAGGGATCGGATACAGAGGGACCGAGACAAATTAGAGGATTGGGCCAAAAGAAACCTGATGAGGTTCAAGAAGGACAAGTGCAGAGTCTTGCACTTAGGACGGAAGAATCCCATTCACTGTTACAGACTAGGGACCGAATGGCTAGGCAGCAGTTCTGCAGAAAAGGACCTAGGGGTGACAGTGGACGAGAAGCTGGATATGAGTCAACAGTGTGCCCTTGTTGCCAAGAAGGCTAACAGCATTTTGGGCTGTATAAGTAGGGGCATTGCCAGCAGATCGAGGGACGTGATCATTCCCCTTTATTCGACATTGGTGAGGCCTCATCTGGAGTACTGTGTCCAGTTTTGGGCCCCACACTACAAGAAGGATGTGGAAAAATTGGAGAGAGTCCAGCGGAGGGCAACAAAAATGATTAGGGGGCTGGAGCACATGAGTTATGAGGAGAGGCTGAGGGAACTGGGATTGTTTAGTCTCCAGAAGAGAAGAATGAGGGGGGATTTGATAGTTGCTTTCAACTACCTGAAAGGGGGATCCAAAGAGGATGGATCTAGACTGTTCTCAGTGGTACCAGATGACAGAACAAGGAGCAATGGTCTCAAGTTGCGGTGGGGGAGGTTTAGGTTGGATATTAGGAAACACTATTTCACTAGGAGGGTGGTGAAGCACTGGAATGGGTTACCTAGGGAGGTGGTGGAGTCTCCTTCCTTGGAGGTTTTTAAGGCCCGGCTTGACAAAGCCCTGGCTGGGATGATTTAGTTGGGAATTGGTCCTGCTTTGAGCAGGGGGTTGGACTAGATGACCTCCTGAGGTCCCTTCCAACCCTGATATTCTATGAATCTATGACACCAGGCCACACTCAGGTATGACTACTGGTGAGTCATCCTTTGCCTGTTCTACGGTAAGACACAATAATTGGTTACCCAGATCAAGAACACATCCCTGTTTGCAGTTCCCAATAGACAATTCTCTGGATCTGCTAATTTCATCAACGCAAAGGTATGAACCTTTCTTAGGTGACCTATCTGTACTTCAATGGGTATAGAAAGTGTGGTTACTATACCTGATTACTTGCCAAAGTTGCAAGTGTCTTTGTACGCCCTGATGACAGAGAAGAGGATCTAGGATCCTTGACATGGAAAATGCTAATTGCTGCCCCAGTATCTATAATACAATTCCTGTGGCAGCCCCCCACCACTGCAGATACTGTGGGTCTCCCGCTGGCATCCCTGCCTAACGGGGCTATGACTACGCTCGGGGCCAGTTGGCGTCATGCCGAGGAATTTGTAAAGTATGCAGACAAATGGTCTACAGGTTTTCCTTCTCTCTCTCCGGAGGCTGTCCACCGGAGAGAAGAAAATGAGTTAACGGAGGCCACCGGACGGTTTGATGGTGCCGGGCCCTGGCCTTCCATCACCAGCTCAATCACATGGACTCAGAGTTTCCGGATATCCCGTCGTTGAGCCTCACGCGTCTGCTTAAACATCCTTACAACTGAGTCCTCGTCTGACTTGGGTCTCTGCAGGCGCGAATTGTTCTGTGCGGCATCTGAAAAGAAAGGAACACGGTCCCGGGCCCGTATATGGGATTCAAATGCATAACCCTGTCGAGGGGCCTGCCCACTCGAAGGTCCAGGGTTACTACATGGGTTAGGGTTATTTTGCCAACGCGGGTACCTAGGGACACCTCGGCCTAACCCTGGGGGTTCCTTAATCCGGTCCACCGGGTGATACCAGCATACATCAAGGGGGTGTAGAAGGTCCACGGAATTCTAGGGACCTAGGCAATGTGGATGATTGCCCAAATGCTAATAAATGTCGACCCAAAAGGGACTGGATCTCCTGATCTATATGGTGCCAATGTAACATTGGGTGGAGGAGCAGAAAATCTGGGCATCGCATTTCAAGAAAGATGTGGAGAAATTGGAGAGGGTCCAGAGAAGAGCAACAAGAATGATTAAAGGTCTTGAGAATATGACCTATGAAGGAAGGCTGAAAGAATTGGGTTTGTTTAGTTTGGAAAAGAGAAGACTGAGAGGGGACATGATAGCAGTTTTCAGGTATCTAAAAGGGTGTCATAAGGAGGAGGGAGAAAACTTGTTCACCTTAGCCTCTAAGGATAGAACAAGAAGCAATGGGCTTAAACCGGAGCAAGGGAGGTTTAGGTTGGACATTAGGAAAAAGTTCCTAACTGTCAGGGTGGTTAAACACTGGAATAAATTGCCTAGGGAGGTTGTGGAATCTCCATCTCTGGAGATATTTAAGAGTAGGTTAGATAAATGTCTATCAGGGATGGTCTAGACAGTATTTGGACCTGCCATGCGGGCAGGGGACTGGACTCGATGACCTCTCGAGGTCCCTTCCAGTCCTAGAATCTATGAATTGTATTCCTTGGTTGCTGTAGCTCTCTCTGTTGTAACCTAGAGATGACTACATCACAAGCACTAGCTACTTGTGTCACTTGTGACACCGCATCTTCTAGTCCAGGGGTCGGCAACCTTTCAGAAGCGCTGTGCCGAGTCTTCATTTATTCACGCTAATTTAAGGTTTCGCATGCCAGTAATACATTTTAATGTTTTTAGAAGGTCTCTTTCTATAAAAGTCTATAATATAGAACTAAACTATTGTTGTATGTAAAGTAAATAAGGTTTTTAAAATGTTTAAGAAGCTTCATTTAAAATTAAATTAAAATGCAGAGCCCCCCGGACCGGTGGCCAGGACCCCGGCAGTGTGAGTGCCACTGAAAATCAGCTCGCGTGCCGCCTTTGGCACGCATGCCATAGGTTGCCTATCCCTGTTCTAGTCCTTGAACAATCACGGTCTCTAAAGGCACTCCCTCTTCACTGTCAGGGGCGGACACTAACAGAGGAGAGGATATTTCCTCCCCCTTTGCTCTGCTCACCTCACCCTCTACATCACTAGTCACCTCCTCGATGATGAACCCCTCCGGTGGTGCCACCCTGAGACTTCCTTTCTATCTGCAGACGGCCGGTATCTCCTGCACTGCCAGCTTCCTGTCCTGAGTCTCCCCGTGCCTCCTCAGACTCAATCTCCAACTCCGCTCCTAAAGGTACCGTGTCAGCCTGAGCTAATTCTCTCGCCCTGCTTCTAGTCACTGGCCCTGCAGAGTTTTTTGTCTCCGTCGGTTCCACCGCGCCAATAGGGAAGGGAACCGATTCTTTATCCTCCTCTGACACATCTTCTCTCTTTTCTAATTCTCTAATTCTTTCCAACAGCTGACCATGGTCTGATCTATACCCCTCCAGCGGTTTTAAGCTGGCATCCACAGTTTGCTGGGCTTCCCTGAGTAACTCTCATTTTTATTCAATTTCTTTGCCAGCGAACTACAAGCCACGAGCAGGCATTCAACAGCTCTTCCTTTTACCAGTTTAGTCCTGATCTTTTTCTGCTCTGTTTCTACATCGAATACCTCACTTACAAAACCCCATGGGTTACCATGCTCAGAAATCATCTCGCTATGTCTCAGCTGTTCTAAACCTCCTCCACGTTCCTGAATGTATTTTCTGGCAAAGTTTTCTAAAGCCAGACTGCGGGCAACTCCAACCGACTCCACTCTTGCCCTTACTCCACTTACCTTAACACGTAACAGAACTCATTTCAATTCTACAACTTCACTATAATGAACTCTGAAACTGAAGCGGGACCGGCTCTAGGCACCAGCAAAGCACAATTCCAGGGGCGGGATTCCGGGCAGTTCTACTCTCAGAACTTTTTTTGTTTGTTTTTGCTTGGACGGCTCCGTTCTCGGAGCTTGGGGTGGCAAAAACCCTAGATCCGGCCCTGAACTGAAGGCGTCCCTTCCCAGAAACGACAGGAAATAATACCCCAAACCGGTTTTACACTTAGGTCAATAAGTCCCAAATAAATGATTGAAGGGTGGGGGCACGTTCCCCTCTCTTCCCTCTATGGCCCGTAGCTGATCGAGAGGTCTTTTCCCTCTGTCAGGACTGCCAAACAGCTGGGGATACTGAGGCAGATGGATCAGAGGTGCAGCCCGGGAGAGTAGTGGGGACTGAAGAATTATACAAGTTCTGAGTTATTGTGGCCTCTTGGCGACAATTAATACATATATTTATCAACTCCCCTGCCACCACTAGTGTGGGTCATCGGGCCCGATGCTACTGCAAATATCTTATCGGTGCCATTCGTTACAACTTCCACCTCCAACAAAGCCCCTTACACGCGCGTATCACATTAAATAACAATGCTCTTTAAATAATAACACTATTACTTTAGAATATTACTTTTTATCATGCAAGATTACATTCAAAACCTATAAGTTAAAACTTAAAGTCAAAACCACAATACAGAGCCAGAAATACTGGGACCGCTGCCAAGCCGCAGCCACAGGAAATCAGGTTTCTGTGTTTTTAGGAGTGAGTAAGACACAATCTCTGTAACTTTAACCATTTACTTATCTCTCGGGTGAGATTCTCAGGGGTCTAAGGGTGCCTGGAATCCCTGACAATTCCTGTCACACGCTCCTCGAAGCTCCTGCCTGGCACGCCAGCCTGTAGCCTGATTTAGGGTGTATTGATAATATTAATCTGGATAATATGGGAATGTAATTTAGTAATTTAATTAAATTAATAATATTAATAATAAATAATAAATAATATTAATATTATGGTAACCAGATGAAGATCAACTTTCCTTTCTGGGTAAAAGGTCTCAGATATAGAGATGCTAACTTTGCCTTAGCTTAACATACAGGGTGTGGCCTGTAGGTCTCTTGCATTACAGCCAAATTTACTTTTAATATACATTTATAAACCTATTACAATACATCAAATACTTAAACCAGGGGTAGGCAACCTATGGCACACACGCCGAAGGCGGCACGCCAGCTGATTTTCAGTGGCACTCACACTGCCCGGGTCCTGGTCACCGGTCCGGGGGGGCTCTGCATTTTAATTTAATTTTAAATGAAGCTTCTTAAACATTTTAAACACCTTATTTACTTTACATACAACAATAGTTTAGTTCTATATTATAGACTTAGAGAAAGAGACCTTCTAAAAACGTTAAAATGTATGACTGGCAGGCGAAACCTTAAATTAGAGTGAATAAATGAAGACTCGGCACACCACTTCTGAAAGGTTACCAACCCCGACTTAAACTATAAGAAAAGATCTATCTATGCAAGCAAGCAGGTTAATCCTATAGGCTACAGCGTGGGTGTGTGTGTATGTCCGTGGATGTCCACAACCCACGGCGGTCTCACGGCTCTGCTCTCTCCCCGCAGCCCCGCTAGCCAGGCGGCATGAAGTTGGAGCCGGGGATCAGCAGCGACCCGCAGCTGCAGTTCGTGGTGGCGACAGAGAAGGAGTTTGAGGAGATCCTGGCCATGTCGAAGGGCATCTACGGGGGCCTGGATTATCTCCCCAGCCGCTACCACGCCTGGATCCGCGAGCCCAACCGCACCGTGGTGCTGGCCAAGAAGAACGGAGAAGTGGTGAGTGGGACATCGGACCCGGCAGTGCCCTGCAGAGGGATGCACCTGGGCCTGAGGGGTACTCGCTCCTGGGGCAGAGTGAGCCGGGTTAAGAGGTCCCCCATATAAAAAGATCCCAGATGCTACTCCACAGAAGTGGCTGCATCTCAGCGCCGGGCAAGGGGTCAGAGTATAACCAGCTGCCCCACCCCAGAGGTGGGCGCATCTCAGCGCCGGGCGAGGGGTCCCTGTGTAACCAGCCACCCCGCCCCAGAGGTGGCTGCATTGCCCTGCTGGGTGAGGGGTCCCTGTATAAATAGCCCCCGCTCTCCACCCAGAGGTGGCTGCATGTGGAGTCTGTATTCCTGCCCCCCCAGGCTGTCTGCATCCCAGCAATCCTTCCCCGCACCTCCCCCAGCACGGCCCCTCCCCCTGCCCCATTTCTCGTCTCCCGGCGGGCTCCCCGCTCTGACCTGCTTGAGCTGCGGCGGGATCGACCCGTATCCCTGGCTGTTATAGATCCGCATCACGCTCGCGTCAGAGCCAGAGGTGGACGCATCGCCTGTGAACCCCGCTCCCTGCCCCGGGTTCGGGTCTTGCCTCCAGCCAGGCCAGCCCCCGAACCGGGAGAAACCTGAGCCGACGAGCCAGGCCCGGCTGGTCCGGGTGCAGGAACCACCTGGCGCCGGGGCAGGGGCAGCGACCTGAACGCAGCTTCAGCTCCGGCCTCAGGCCCCCGGAAATGGTCGACGCGGGAGTGAATTTGCATTTGCCCCCAATGCTCGGCCAATGGGGGACCGGGGTGGGAACCATGTGACGTCTGTCCAGGCAGAATTACCTGGGACGGGGGGGTGGGGGTTCAGACTCGGAGCTGTCCGATGGGACACGACCAAATGACGAATTCTTGTAACGACTCCAGGGGTCCACCATATAAAAAGACACCCCCCCCATTGCTACACCCCAGAGGTGGCTGCATCTCAGCGCCGGGCAAGGGGTCCCTGTGTAACCAGCTGCCCCGCCCCAGAAGTGGCTGCATCTCAGCATCAGGAAGGGGTCACTGTGTAACCAGCCGCCCTGCCCCAGAGGTGGCTGCATCTCAATGCCGGGCGAGGGGTCTCTGTGTAACCAGCCGCCCCGCCCCAGAGGTGGCTGCATCTCAGTTTCAGGAAGGGGTCACTGTGTAACCAGCCGCCCTGCCCCAGAGGTGGCTGCATCTCAGCGCCAGGCAAGGAGTCCCTGTGTAACCAGCCGCCCCGCCCCAGAGGTGGCTGAATCCTGTGACTGGGGGGAATAGGCTGAAATTCATCCTCTGGTCATATATAGCCTGGTAATGCCTAAAAGCCCCACCCAGGGAGGGTCGGGCCTAGTGGTTGGAGCAGCAGCAGCAAGGCCCAGGGCAGGGCTGGGAGCAGAGCCGGGAGCAGCCTGGGGCAGGATATGGCCCGTGGGCCTGTTACTCTCCCAGGACCCTATCTCCACTTGTTGTCCCACAAACTTATACAGGATTGTTTTAGGGGTCAAGACAAAGATGCCACATTTATTATTAACCTGTAACTATTAGCAAATACCTTAATGCTTTTACACACACACACACACACACACACACACCCCATGTTCTGCAGCTGCTGGATAGTTACCGGTCCTGATTGTAGTTTGAGTTCGCAGCTTGGGATCGGAGCTCGTGGCAGCTAACTGGCCAGGAAAGCTGAGCACGAGGAGGAGCCGGGTCTCTGTCGGGCGCGCACCGATGCTCCTTGATGTTGATAGCAGAACGTTACCCAAAGTCTCTCATCTCACCCTTCCTTTTTTATAGGAGTTTAGTTTGGATTCAAAGTCTCTAGGTCTTGCTGTGTCACGCAGCCTCTGGGTTTGGTGCTTGATCACCCGTCAATTGCAGGCGTGACTGTCAGCCTGGGACCTGGCTTTGATCTTCCTTCTGTTGTTTCTTTTTAGGGTGGATGCTTCTTGCTTGAGTTAGGGCTGTTGTTTAGTTCTTCAGCCGTTGGTATTTGAACTCTATTTCATCAGGACGGGCTGGTGCTGGAGGTTGATTCTATCACCCATGCATCCCTCATTCACACATCTCAACTAGACTAATAAAATTACAGCAGGGTTTGCAAAAATGAAGGTTGCAGCAAGCCCTTACAAAATGGAGTAAGCGTTTTAAAATGGGGTTTGAATTACAATATGGCACAGAAGTTACAATGTAGGCAAAATGGCAAGTGTAATGAAAGTTACAATGTAGGCAAAATGGCAGGTGTTATGAAATGGTGAACAGAAGTTACAATGGTACAGGATAACTAAAAACAATTTCATTTATGAGTCCTACACACTGGGTGTCGCCAGCCCAGCCCCCGGCTGGTGGATTGGCTGGAGCCTAGCGCAGGAAAGAGTCATCTCCGCACGGGGCTTAATCAGGCTGTAATTCAGGGATGACTCATCATCCCCGCCCCAGTCCCCTATTGTTCAGGTGCCACACAGACCCCCCCCCCCCTCCGAGATCAGGGCCCCCATCATACCGGGCGCTGCTCACACCCTCCCGATGCAAGGCACGGGGGGGGATTGATTTAAATCATCCATTTTAACCGGCTTTTCCATTTGTACTGCAGTGCCTTCTCCAGCGCAAGGTGCATTCGCACGGGCTGGCTCCAAGCCAGTGGCTCTGGCCCCCTTTCAGGGGTCGGATTGTCTTGTGTACCCCCAAGTTACCCCTCACTTCAAAACGACGTGCTTACGAAAATCAGCTACCAAAATACAGACGTGTCATAGCCACGCTATGGCTGAAAAATGGCTGATTTCCTCCTGGTTCCCATATAATTACAAAATAAATCAGCTGGCGTATAACGCCGGTGCTCACATCTCGGTGTATCGTACGCAGCGCCGTATAAACCAGTCACTGTCTGTGGGAAAGTGGAGTTCGGACTGGCTTCCCTAGTGCTTTTTCTGGAGCCTGTTGTAAAACTAGGCAAATATTCCCGGGGTCATAGAATCATAGAATCATAGAATATCAGGGTTGGAAGGGACCTCAAGAGGTCATCTAGTCCAACCCCCTGCTCAAAGCAGGACCAATTCCCAACTAAATCATCCCAGCCAGGGCTTTGTCAAGCCGGGCCTTAAAAACCTCCAAGGAAGGAGACTCCACCACCTCCCTAGGTAACGCATTCCAGTGCTTCACCACCCTCCTAGTGAAATAGTGTTTCCTAATATCCAACCTAAACCTCCCCCACTGCAACTTGAGACCATTGCTCCTTGTTCTGTCATCTGCTACCACTGAGAACAGCCGAGCTCCATCCTCTTTGGAACCCCCCTTCAGGTAGTTGAAGGCTGCTATCAAATCCCCCCTCATTCTTCTCTTCTGCAGACTAAACAATCCCAGTTCCCTCAGCCTCTCCTCATAAGTCATGCGCTCCAGACCCCTAATAATTTTTGTTGCCCTCCGCTGGACTCTTTCCAATTTTTCCACATCCTTCTTGTAGTGTGGGGCCCAAAACTGGACACAGTACTCCAGATGAGGCCTCACCAATGTCGAATAAAGGGGAACGATCACGTCCCTCGATCTGCTGGCAATGCCCCTACTTATACAGCCCAAAATGCCGTTAGCCTTCTTGGCAACAAGAGCACACTGTTGACTCATATCCAGCTTCTCGTCCACTGTGACCCCTAGATCCTTTTCTGCAGAACTGCTACCTAGCCATTCGGTCCCTAGTCTGTAGCAGTGCATGGGATTCTTCCGTCCTAAGTGCAGGACTCTGCACTTATCCTTGTTGAACCTCATCAGGTTTTTTTTGGCCCAATCCTCTAATTTGTCCACGTACCCCTGGTTGAGAACCGCTGCTCTAACCCTTCATCCAGGGGGACCCCAGCTCACTGGGACCGTAACGCGCCCTTAGGTCCGTCCGCTTGCTATGCAGGAGGCTGTACGGCATGGAAGCAACGGGCTTCATTAATCCTGCGGTTTGGGTCAGGAACTGGTGCCGGGGGCCTTGCCTGGTCCCTTTCTGCTGGGGCTTTGGTCAGGCCGCGCTCGGACGGGCGCTGGAGCTGAGAGAAACGCGCCAAGCCCCCCTCTCCAAATCGCTTCTCTTGAACCGAACGACCTTCGCTGGTTTGGCAGCCCCCAGCGTCTCGTTTTCCCTCTGCGGCTCGTTGATTAAGCCGGGATTAACGGGAAGCCGTGAATTAAACCGATTGTTGCCCAGCGGGCTGGGAACGTTTTCAAATCCGCCCAGGAGAAAGTGAGCGGAGCTTGAGTTCCTCCTCAGCGGCGTCGCTTGCAAATCAGCCGTTCTCAAGCAGGGGCACGCGTACCCCTGGGGTACACAGATCGTCCAGGGGCTCCATCAACTCCTCTAGAGATTTGCCTTGTTTTACAACAGGCTCCAGAAAAAGCACTAGCGAAGCCAGTCCAAACTCCAGTTTCCCACAGACAGTGACTGGTTTATACGGCTCTGCATACGATACACTGAGATGTGAGCACCATAGTTATATGCCAGTTGATTTATTTTGTAATTATAGGGTAACCAGAAGTAATTTGACACTGACCGTGCGCTGTGATGCGTCTGTATTTTGATGTCTGATTTTTGGAAGCACGTCGTTTTTAAGTGAGGTGAAACTTGGGGGTACGCAAGACCAATCTGACTCCTGAAAGGGGCACATCGGTTGGGAAAGGTTGAGAGCCGCTGGCCTAAATCCCGTAAGCTAATCAGCCGGGCCCTGTTCATAAAGCGTCGCCTCCCCAGCTCGCTGTTCCCCCCCGATTTTCTCTTTATAGAGCGGAGCCGCCTTTAGCACCAAGAGTTTGGGAGAGGCTCCTGGATCCTGCCTGGTTCATTTTTATTTCCGTGTTTGAAGAGAGAATAAATAAGTTTTAGGCCTTAAAAAGATTCTTTATTAAACTCAAATCACATTGTAAATGTTTTTTTTCTTTTTTTTTTAACACAAGGAAATAAAAAATTCAGTTGAAATAAAAAATCCAACCTGATCCAAGTGGTGGCTCCGTTCCCACCCGGCCCGTGCTAACCCGCTCCCCCCCCCTCGTTAATTCCAGCAGTGGTTCCGTTCCCACCCGGCCCGTGCTAACCCGCTCCCCCCGCTCGTTAATTCCAGCAGTGGTTCCGTTCCCACCCGGCCCGTGCTAACCCGCTCCCCCACCCTCGTTAATTCCAGCAGTGGTTCCGTTCCCGCCCGGCCGGTGCTAACCCGCTCCCCCCCCTCGTTAATTCCAGCGGTGGCTCCGTTCCCGCCCGGCCGGTGCTAACCCGCTCCCCCCCCCCCCCCCCCGTTAATTCCAGCGGTGGCTCCGTTCCCGCCGGGCCGGAACTAACCCGCTCCCCCACCTCGTTAATTCCAGCGGTGGCTCCGTTCCCACCTGGCCCGTGCTAACCCGCTCCCCCCTCTCGTTAATTCCAGCGGTGGCTCCATTCCCGCCCGGCCCGTGCTAACCCGCTGCCCCCCGCCCCCCTTTCCTCCCCAGATCGGGCTGCAGTCGGTCTGCGTGGTGGACGCCGGAGAGACGGTGCTGGTTGAGGGGCTGCGCGTGGCGCCCTGGGAGCGGGGGAAGGGCGTGGCCGGCGTCCTGCAGCGGTTCTGCACCGAACTGGTCAAGGAGCAGCACCCCGGCGTCAAGGTGGTGCGGCTGACGCGGGACGACAAGCTGGGCCCCAAGGACTTCAAGAAATACCGGCTGATCACCAAGCAGGTAGACGCAGGAAGAGGGGATATTAAGTGCATTATGGTAGTGCCCTGAGGGAGGAGGGGGGACTGAGATCGGGGCCCCTTTGTTCTGGGCTCCACAAACCCCCACACAGCGAGAGACCGGCTGACTAGGTGAAGAACCATCCTCCCCACTGACGGGGAAACTGAGGCCTAGAGCCTTGCGGTGACTTGCCCGAGGTCACACAGAGCTGGGAAAAGGTCCCAGGCACAGAACCCAGGGGCCCCAGAACCGGGCACAGAACTCAGGGGCCCTAGAACCGGGCACAGAACTCAGGGGTTCTAGAACCAGGCACAGAACCCAGGGACCCCAGAACTGGGCACAGAACCCAGGGGCCCCAGGCAGAGAACCCAGGGGCCCCACGCAGAGAACCCAGGGGCCCTAGAACCGGGCACAGAACCCAGGGGCCCTAGAACCGGGCACAGAACCCAGGGGTCCCAGACCTGGGCACAGAACCCAGGGCCCCCCGAACCGGGCACAGAACCCAGGAGTCCCAGGCACAGAACTCAGGGGCCCTAGAACCGGGCACTGCACTCAGGGGTTCTAGAACCAGGCACAGAACCCAGGGACCCCAGAACTGGGCACAGAACCCAGGGGCCCCAGGCAGAGAACCCAGGGGCCCTAGAACCGGGCACAGAACCCAGGGGTCCCAGACCTGGGCACAGAACCCAGGGGCCCTAGACCCGGGCACAGAACCCAGGAGTCTCAGACCCGGGCACAGAACCCAGGGGCCCTCGACCCGGGCACAGAACCCAGGAGTCTCAGACCCGGGCACAGAACCCAGGGGCCCCAGACCCAAGCACAGAACCCTGGAGTCCCAGGCACAGAACTCAGGGGCCCTAGAACCGGGCACAGAACCCAGGGGCCCTAGAACCGGGCACAGAACCCAGTGGGCCTGGCTCTGGGGCCCACCCTTGGAAGCCTGGGGAGGTGATGGGAAAAGGGGGAGTGATGGGGAAAGGACCCCCAGAGGGCTCAGGGCTGGAGAGTCCAGCGGGAACCCGCTGCAGCAGCACTGTCTAGTTCCTCCCAGAGCAGGGCGAGCTGTGGGGGTCTCTGGCTTGGCCTGGCTACTCCCGCTGGCCCCAGGGCTCTTCCCGTCCCTGGGCCGGAGTCGGCCGCGCTCAGTGGCTGATGGGTCGGCTCTGGGCTACCAGGCCTCTCTGCCCAGGGTCAGCCTGCCCATCACCCTGGTATCTGGCTCCCGGGAAGGTCGTGGCTGCTGACCCACTTTCCCCGGCCACGTGAGCCGGCTGAGCAGTGCCTGGCGGGGGGTGGGGGTGGGGGTTAGTTCAATTAGTGGAAATCAGTTAGTTCAATTAGTGTCATGTGATACCGGGAGAGCAAAATGGAGCAGCAGCCACTGGGGAAGGGGGAGGGAGGCAGGAATCCTGGGTTCTCGCTCTGGCTCTGGGAGCGGAGTGGGGTCTCGTGGGTGAGAGCAGGAGGCAGGAATCCTGGGTTCTCTGTCCTAGAGGGGACAGGCCCCATGTCCCATTCCCTACCCCCCTGAGCCAGCCAGTCCCCGCCCTGGGGCCGGGTGGGGGCCGGCGCCCCCTAGAGGGGACAGGCCCCTGCCCCATTCCCCGCCCCCCTGAGCTAGCCAGCCCCTGCCCTGGGGCTGGGTGGGAGCCGGCGCCCCCTAGAGAGGACAGGCCCCTACCCCATTCCCCACCCCCCTGAGCCAGCCAGCCCCTGCCCTGGGGCTGGATGGGAGCCGGCGCCCCCTAGAGGGGACAGGCCCCTGCCCCATTCCCCGTCCCGTGTCCCCAGCAGGGAGGTCCCCATGTCCCCAGCCGCTTACCTGCGTCTCTCCCCCTCCAGGGCATCCTGCTGGTGCGGTTCAACGCGGCGGAGCTGCTGGCCCGGCTGGACGCGGCTGTGGCCCAGCTGCGGGCGGGCGGCTTCCAGCCGCTGCCCACGGAGGCGCTGGAGCCAGGCGAGGTGCGGGGCCTGGTGCTGAGCCCGGCCTTCCAGAGCGAGGTCCTGCCCAACCGCACCCTCATCCAGGACTGGCAGCCCTACAAGCCCAGCGAGTCCAACCTGGCCCTGCTGCAGCAGAAGCAGCTGCACTGGGTGGTGGATTGCAAGGCCCGGCCCACGGCAGCCTCCCTCTGCACCCAGCCCTTCCCCATCCCGCTGGGCGAGGACTGGGTCTACCTCAACATCGACGCCTTCGGCCGCCACCCTGCCCACCTCAAGAGCCAGCTGCTGCACCACCTGCGGGCCCGCCTGCCCGCCCTGCGGGGCAATGTCATGTGCCAGCTCTTCCTGGAGCCCAGCCTCTGGGGGGAGCTGGCCGAGTTCTGCCGGGCCGGCCTGCGGCTGGAGCTGGCCAAGGGCTACACCGAGCAGTACCTGCTGGAGGCGGATATCTAGGGAGCTGGGGGGGTGGGGGATACTCCCCCCCTCTCCCCCACACTTCCCGGCCCCACAGAAGCACTTTCTGAGCCTTGTTTCCCATCCCCCACCAACCCGTTCCTGGCCCCCTAGAGGAACTCCCCTAGGAGTCATGACCCTCCCTCCCCACCCGCTTGGCAAGCCCTAGCGATGGTCGATAGAGCTGAGCAACGGTCGGCATGGCGATGGAACCTAGTGATGGTTGGTCCCACGACAGAGCCCAGTGATGGTTGGTATGGCGACGGACCCCACTGATGGTTGGCACAGCAACGGAGCCCACTGATGGTGATGGAGCCTAGCAACAGTTGACACGGTGACAGAGCCCAGTGATGGTTGGCATGGCGATGGAGCCCACTGATGGTTGATGTGGCCTAGCAACAGTTGACACGGCAACATAGCCCAGAGATGGTTGATGGAGCCTAGTAACAGTTTACATGGTGACAGAGCCCAGTGATGGTTGATGGAGCCTAGCAACAGTTGACACGGTGACAGAGCCCCGTGATGGTTGGCATGGCAATGGAGCCCAGTGATGGTTGATGGAGCCTAGCAACAGTTGATGTGAGAATGGAGCCTAGTGACGGTTGGCATGGCAACTGAGCCCAGTGATGGTTGGTGGAGCCTAGCAACAGTTAACATGAGAACAGCGCCCTGCAATGGTTGATAGACCCTCCCACGGGCTGCTGGATCCCTGCGATGGTCGCCATGCCAACGGAGCCCTAGCAATGGCTGATGGAAACCCGTGTGCAGGGCTCAGCTCTCCCCTCCCCCCAAAAAACCCGCCTGGAAGCCAGGCCTAGAGCCCCCCCCCCCCGCCCCTCTAGTGATGCCTCTAAACCGAGTAACGTGCAATATAGAGTCTCATAAACGGAGATATATTTATAAAGTCGCCTGCAACAAGAACCCTCCCCCCATCGCACCACTAGAGCTCCCCCCACCAGCGCTAGAGCCCATCCCCCCCCACGCACTACAAACTAAACCCTCCCCCACCCCCAGTGCATCCCCCGCCGGGAGGGCAGGAGCAGGAATCCTGCATCCCTCCCTTGGGGCAATAACTTGTGGGGTGCCCCCTCACCCCGCTTTGGCTTTGTTGTCCCAGGCCGGGCCGAGCCCACCGTATTATTAACGCTAGTCTCTGATCCAGGTTAGATCAGCGAGCCCCCCGCCCCAACTCTGGGGCTGGCACAGAATGGGGGGGCTGGGGGCCCTGGTTTCTTTCTGTAACTAACCCCCCCCCGGTTACCCCCCAAGCTGTGATTCCCTCCCCCCATCCCCATGTGGCAATAAACCCCTCTTCCCTCAGCCCTGGCTCGCCTCTCATTTCTGCCCAGCGCCCAGACGCTCCCCCAGGAGAGGTGGGGGGCCCGGTGGGGTATGGGGGCGGTGTCCAGCAGCTGCTTTGTCCAGTGTCTGAACCTGGGGTGAGAGCCCAGACCAGGGGACAAGTGTCACAGCCGCATCCCCCATGTGTCCCGTTCCCCGGCCCCCCCCCCCCCCCCGAGCCAGCCAGTCCCCGCCCTGGGGCCGGACAGGCCCCTGCCCCATTCCCCACCCTTCCCTAAGCTGGCTGTGGTAGTTGGGCCTTTCTCTGCCATGAGGATCCGATGGGGTAGGGGGCCTCACCCAGGGCACCCCTCTCACACCAGCACCAGCTGATTTAACCCCCCAGGATGGGGGCAGGGGTGTGTGTGTCTGGGGATATGGGGAGAGGGGTGTGTGTGATATTTTCCCCAAGCCATACAGACAAAGGGGCGCTCGCTCTGTGCTGTTAAATTAACCCTCAGATTGCGCCCCCCCCCCAATGCCGCAGAGAGGGAAACTGAGGCACCAGCGTGCCCAGAAGTCACGGGTGTACACTCGGGTGTACACACACACACACACACACGGGTGCTCTCGTGCGCACACAAAGACACAGATCACAGACGCACAGACACGGACTCCATCCCACGCTTCCGACAACGCACCACAAGGGGGCACTGGGGTCTGGCTTCTGCGGCTGCCTCCATCCATCTCTGGCTCCTTCTGGTTCTTCACTTTTACCACCACCTTGCTGGGAGCTGGGCTTCAGGAGCTGAGATGCAGCCACCTCTGGGGCGGGGCGGCTGGTTACACAGGGACCCCTCTGTCTCCACCCAAGTGAGCCACTATCTCAGGCTTCAGAAGGACTAAAAGGTCAATTGGCTCCTCGACAGCACCAGACGCTGGTTGGAGGGTTCTCTTCTGGAGAGAACCCAGGAGTCCTGGCTCCCAGCCCCCCTGCTCTAACCCACCAGCCCCCACTCCCCTCCCAGAGCCGGGGAGAGAACCCAGGAGCCCTGGCTCCCAGCCCCCCCTGCTCTGACCCACTAGCCCCCACTCCCCTCCCAGAGCCAGGGAGAGAACCCAGGAGTCCTGGCTCCCAGCCCCCCCTGCTCTAACCCACCAGCCCCCACTCCCCTCCCAGAGCCGGGGAGAGAACCCAGGAGCCCTGGCTCCCAGCCCCCCCTGCTCTGACCCACTAGCCCCCACTCCCCTCCCAGAGCCAGGGAGAGAACCCAGGAGTCCTGGCTCCCAGCCCCCCCTGCTCTAACCCACCAGCCCCCACTTCCCTCCCACAACCGGGGAGAGAACCCAGGTGTCCTGGCTCCCAGCCCCCCTTGCTCTAACCCACCAGCCCCCTCTCCCCACCCAGAGCTGGGGAGAGAACCCAGGCATCCTAACTCCCAGCCTCTTTTTCTCTAGCCCACTGGACGCACTCTCCCAAGTGGGGCCAGACAGACATGGCAGCCGGGCGGGGGAGTGGCGTAAATCTAGTTTCTTTCCGGGAGATGTTTTACTGCCGGGCAGCCGTGGCTCTGAGTCGGTTCCAGGAGCTCGTTTGCCAGCTAAACTCACTGCCGAGAAACCGGCCTCCTGCAGCGGGATGGGGGGTGGGGCCACAGCCCCCCCTCACTCTGACTTGGGGGGTCACTGGCCCAGGCATCTCCTGCGGGCCCGTCTTAGAGTCCAGATGGGACTTCCGGAATCTCTTCCCAACTTTCTAATGCTTCTCGGTGGAAACCCCCTCGGTGCCAGCAGCCAGCCGTCCCGCACCCCTACGGGCACCCCCCTATGGCCAGCAACGCTCCTCCCTTGGGCACGCGGGCTGGGGGGCAGAGATAAGGTCACGGGGGTGACTCAAACTGGTGTCTCCTAAATCTGCAGCTTTGTTAAAGGCCTTTATCCCGGCTCTGGGAGTGGGGGCTGGTGGGTCAGAGCAGTTGGGGCTGGGAGCCAGGACTCCTGGGTTCTCTCCCGCTCTGGGGGGCGGGGGGGCTGGTGGTTAGAGCAGGGGGGGACTGGGATCCCGGACTCCTGGGTTCTCTCCCCAGCTCTGGGAAGGGAGCGGGGGTTGGTGGGTTAGAATGGGGGAATGCTTCCCTCTCTCTTCCTCCCTAGGCCTCCACGTAGCCTTTGGGCCATGAATCAAGGCCCCCCTTTCCTTCCCTTCACCCAGGATTCCTGTGCCTGCTCTAACCCCCCAGCCCCCACCCCCCTCCCAGAGCCGGGGAGAGAACCCAGGAGTCCTGGCTCCCAGCCCCCCCCGCTCTAACCACTAGCCCCCACTCCCCTCCCAGAGCCGGGGAGAGAACCCAGGAGTCCTGGCTCCCAGCCCCCCTATTCTAACCCACCAGCCCCCACTCCCCTCCCAGAGCCGGGGAGAGAACCCAGGAGTCCTGGCTCCCAGCCCCCCTTGCTCTAACCCCCCAGCCCCCTCTCCCCTCACAGAGCCGGGATAGATTAACCCCCCCCCCTTCCCCGCCGCTTTCCAGAGCTCTTCCTCTGCCTGTAAACATATGAGTCACGGCTGCAGAGAGCAGGGCTGTCCCCAGCCCCCCCATATCTCCTTACCAAGGCCCCTCCCGTACCTGCCCCCCCAGCCTCTCCCCATCCCCCGTCCCCGCACTGCCTGGCTCCCGGCCTCCTAGCATAGCTTGGTGTGGGGCTGGTTGTGTTGACGTGCTACTGGGGCAGCAATTCTGGGAATCCCACCCCCCATCAGGGCAGCTGGGAATCCCCCCCCCCCCCACTGCTGGGAAGGCCGCCCTGGGGATCCATTAGTGAAGGCGTTGGCTCCCGGTCAACTGCACGGCTGCTGGCAGTGCTGAGTGTGTGGGTGTGTACGTGTGTGGGTGTGCATGTGGGTGTGTGCGTGTGCACATGTGCGTGGGTGGGTCGGTGTGTGACTGTGTGTGTGTGTGTTGCAAGTGTGCATGTGTGTGCGTGCATGAGTGTGTGTGCACGCGCATGGATGTGTGTGTGGGGGGGCTCATGGGTGTGTGCATGCGTGGATTATGTGTGTGTGGGTGTGCATGTGGGTGTGCGTGGATGTGTGCATGTGAATGCGCAAGTGTGTGTATGTGCATGTGTACACGTGGGTGCATGCATGTGCATGTGTGTGCGTGTGTCCCTTTGTGTGTTCAAGTGTGCCTGCATGGGTGTGCATGTGTGGATGTGTGTGCGTGCTCATGGGTGTGTGCATGCATTTGTGGATGTGTGTGCATGCATGTGTGCGTGTGGATATGTGTGCGAGTGTGTGCATGGGTGAGTGTCCACGTGCGAGAGCCAGATGCCCCCATCCTCTCCACACTCGTCCCCCCATCCGTCCACACCAACCGCATGTCTCCTCTCCCCCCCCGGGACTCCGGCGCTGCTGGGGGCGGGGGGCGGCGGAGCTGGGGCCCGGATCGAATTGGCCTTTTCTCCGTTCCTTCTCCCACCTGGGCTGCTCCCGGCCTCCCCCCCAGCTCCTGGCCCCGGTGAGCTTCACCGCAAGGGCCGGGGCGGTGCCGGTGCCTCCTGCCCCCACCCCCCCGGGGAGAGCCTGCAGGAGCCGTTCTCGGGTGGCCTGGGGACCGCGGGCCTGGCCCCCGGCTCGCTGGGCCTCCTGAACCGTCCCCGCCCTGTCTGCTGCCCTGCGGCCCCGTGCAGGCTTTCTCCCCTTTCCCCCGGAGCCCCGACTCGGCTCTGATCCCGGCCAAGCCCCGAAACAGGCCCCGGGGGTCCCCCCCCGGGAGGTTTTCCAGGGCCCCAGCACCAGCCGCACGGCTCATTGGGCCTCACCGGGTAGCGCGATCCGGCTCTGGGGAGGGGAGCGGAGCCTGCCCCCCCGCCTGCCTCTCCATGTACAGCCCCCCCCAGCCCCTCAGCTGCAGCCCCGCTCAGGTCGCTGGGGAGATGCGGGAGGGGGGGTCGCCCCGCTCTGTTAGCACAACGGGGCCAGCTCTGTGCACATGAGGCTAGAAACCCCCCCCCCCCCCGAGCTCTGGGATGTTGTCTGTCCATCCGCCCATCCCCCTCCACCTCAGACCGAGTAGTGATATTGCTAGGAGCCCCTGGGCGTGCCTCAGTTTCCCCTACAGGTGGCATTGGTCCCCACCTTCCCCCAGCCCCTCCCTCCTGCGCCCCTCCCCCTTCCCGTGTGACCCCTGCTAACTCCCTCCCTCCTCTGCCCCTCCCCCTCCCGTGGCCCCCCAGCGTCCCCCTCCCGTGTGCCCCCCGCTAACCCCCTCCCTACTCAGCCCCTCCCCCTCCCGTGTGCCCCCCGCTAACCCCCTCCCTCCTCTGCCCCTCCCCCTCCCGTGTGCCCCCCCGCCAGCCCCCTCCCTCCTGCGCCCCTCCCCCTCCCGTGTGCCCCCCGCCAGCCCCCTCCCTTCTCAGCCCCTCCTGTGCCCCCCCAGCGTCCTCCCTCCTGCGCCCCTCCCCCTCCCGTGTGCCCCCCGCCAGCCCCCTCCCTCCTCAGCCCCTCCCCCTCCCGTGCCCCCCCAGCGTCCTCCCTCCTCCGCCCCTCCCCCTCTCGTGTGCCCCCACCAGCCCCCTCCCTCCTCAGCCCCTCCTGTGCCCCCCCAGCGTCCTCCCTCCTCCGCCACTCCGGCTCTCGTGTGCCCCCACCAGCCCCCTCCCTACTCTGCCCCTCCCCCTCCCGTGCCCCCCAGCTCCTCCCCCCTGCATTCCCCCCCCCCCAGCACGCGCTATATTTAGCGCCTCTCGCGCCGCTCCCGGAGCCGGGGGTGACTCACTCGCTGCCGCCGCTTCTTGCGTCAGAGCCGAGGGGGGGCGGCGGCCGGAGGGGGGGGCTCTGTTGGCTGCACACACACCCCTCCGGGGCGTGAGGGCGATGCTGGAGAGGCCCTGCAGCGCTGGGTGTGCAAATGAGTGTGCAAATACCATACACACACACACACACACACACACACACACGCACGCACGGTGTGAGAAGGGGGCCTGTGTGCAAATGAGTGTGTAAATCAATCGCAGCTCATTGGACAAAAGACCCCACCCACGGGGCTGAAGTGTGCAACCCCCCTCGACCAATGTGCAAAAAATCTACCCCACGGGGCCCCGATCTCGGCCAGGTCTACGCAGCGCCGGGCACGAGGGGGCCCCGATTCCTGCGTGGGGTTCTTAGCTACACCCCTAATGTGAATAATGTCACCATCTGTCTGTCCCGCTGTCCCCCGCCCGGGCCCCACGGCGATTGGGGGGGGGTGTTATGATGCGTAACTCACTAACCTTCATGAGCGGTGACTCATCCCCATGCAGTGTGTCCCCCCCATCCCCGTGGGCAGCCCTGCTCGGCTGCAGAGACCTCAGCTAGGGCTTGAACCACGTCAGGCCTGTGCCCCCGCCCCCCGCTGGCCCCCCTCTGCCCCCCACCCGCCTCACCCCTGCCAGCCCCCCACACCCCAGCAGTGCCGCATCTGCTGCTCATTGCGGCTTTGAGTCGGCATGAAATTGTCCTTCGTGATTCATCTTCCTAAAGCCATAAACAGGGATTAGCTCCGGTGTGACGTGCGCACACACAGACTCACACACAGACTCACACACATACACAGACATGGAGACACACACACACAGACGCTCTCTCTCTCTCTCTCTCTCTCTCACACACACACACACACACACACACACACACACACACACAGACTCACACACAGACACACACACACACACAGACACAAAGACACACACAGAGAAAGACACACAGACAGAGACACAGAGACAGACACACACATAGACACGGAGACAGACAGACAGACACACACACACAGAAACACGGACACAGACAGACAGACACGGAGACACGGACAGAAAGGCGGACGGATCTTGCCAGACTTAGAGAACTGCTCTGTGTCTATCCCCCCCATTGCCCCCCAGTATCCAGCTGTCTCCTGGGTGTCAAGGGGCCCCAGCCCCGGCCCCACCCCTGCCATCAGGCGCTGCTGGTCGTGTTGCTGCACTGGCGGGTGTGTGTGTGTGTGTGTGTGTATGTGTGTGAAGGGGCCAGGCCTGACCCCCTTCACAGGCCGTAAGGTCCTGGCACTCGCCCCGGCACTGGGAGCGCGGCTCCGTGTGGGTGCGAGTCCTGGGCTCCCCCTGCAAGAGCCATTGGGGTGCTACAGGGAGGGGTCGGCTATTCCAGCAGGGGGATCCCTTGCCACCGTCCCCCCCAAATTTGCGGGAGGACATGGGGCATAGGGAGGAGACCTCTGCAGCTCCCGCGGATTCCCCCGGCTTGTCAGCACAATGGGAGTCAGGACCCCTGGGTTCTCCTCCTGGTTCTAGGGCTCAGGTCTCCTGGGTTCTCTTCCTGGTTCTAGGGCTCAGGGCCCCTGGGTTCTCCTCCTGGTTCTAGGGCTCAGGTCTCCTGGGTTCTCTTCCTGGTTCTAGGGCTCAGGGCCCCTGGGTTCTACTCCTGGTTCTAGGGCTCAGGGCCCCTGGGTTCTACTCCTGGTTCTAGGGCTCAGGTCTCCTGGGTTCTCCTCCTGGTTCTAGGGCACAGGGCACCTGGGTTCTCCTCCTGGTTCTAGGGCTCAGGTCTCCTGGGTTCTACTCCTGGTTCTAGGGCTCAGGACCCCTGGGTTCTCCCCCTGGTTCTAGGGCTCAGGGCTCCTGGGTTCTCCTCCTGGTTCTAGGGATCAAGGCTTCTGGGTTCTACTCCTGGTTCTAGGGATTAGGTCTCCTGGATTCTACTTCTGGTTCTAGAGATCAGGACCCCTGGTTTCTCCCCCTGGTTCTAGGGCTCAGGGCTCCTGGGTTCACCTCCTGGTTCTAGGGCTCAGGGCTCCTGGGTTCTCCTCCTGGTTCTAGGGCTCAGGACCCCTGGGTTCTCCCCCTGGTTCTAGGGCTCAGGGCTCCTGGGTTCACCTCCTGGTTCTAGGGATCAGGTCTCCTGGGTTCTACTCCTGGTTCTAGGGATCAGGGCTTCTGGGTTCTACTCCTGGTTCTAGGGATTAGGTCTCCTGGATTCTACTTCTGGTTCTAGAGATCAGGACCCCTGGGTTCTCCCCCTGGTTCTAGGGCTCCGGGCTCCTGGGTTCTCCTCCTGGTTCTAGGGCTCAGGGCTCCTGGGTTCTCCTCCTGGTTCTAGGGATCAGGACCCCTGGGTTCTACTCCTGGTTCTAGGGATCAGGGCTTCTGGGTTCTACTCCTGGTTCTAGGGATCAGGGCTCCTGGTTTCCACTCTGGGTTCTAGATCACTTGGGTTCTATTCGTGGTTCCTGGGCTCAGGGCTCCGAGGTTCTATTTGCAGCTCTGCTGCAGAACCATTGTGGCAAAATCACTTTCCTTCCCTGGGTCTCACTTTCCCCAGCTGTGAAATGGGGAAGTGGGGGTTTTCAACTGTGATGAAGTGGGGGGTTTTCTTGTTTTCGGTGGGGTTTCAATGGTTTGCATGCGGAGGGCGTGGGACTCAGTTTCCCTGGGTGTTACTGGTTTAACGAGGTGAGGGGAGAGGGAGTTTGTTGTTGCAGAGGACTGGAGAGGGAACTTGGGGCCCCAGCGACCGGTGGATGGCCGGGAGGATGGATACCCCAGCGACCGGTGACCTGAGACCCCGACCCAGAGACCCAGCTGAGGAGACGCAGCCAGTTCTGGCCAGTGGGTGGACAATGGGCTGCAGAGTGAGGACCCCGGTGACCTAACAGCCGGTTCCAGCCAGAGGACAGAAGCGAGGAGAGGAGGCCCCAGTTTACGACCCTGTTTACCTGGAGAGAAGACAATGGACCGAGGGGGGGCTTGGGGCCGGGGATCTCAGATGCCCAGCTGGGAGCAGGGGGGCTCTGGGCTGGAGGGGGGGAGCAGGCAGAGCCCACCTGGATGCAGAGAGACTGGGATGTGCTGGGCTGAGGGAGGCCAGGCCTGAGGCCCTGAGAGTTTCCTGTGCTGGGTTCAACTCTCAATAAAACTCCTGTGTTACGCCGGCTGAGAGTCGCTCCGGGCTAGAGAACAGGGGGAGTGGAGGCCCGGGGGGTCCAGAGCGAGAGGACTCCCTGAGGGGGCCCACGGCAGAGACAGACGTGCTAAGGCTCAGAGAGGTGCGGGTCCAGGAGGTGGAGAGAGTGGACCCCCGAGAAGGGCTGTCGCACTGAAAGGGGCACCCCCCACGGACCACACGGGGCCAAGAGTGGGCACGATCTGTGAGACCGTGACAGTCACTCTGCTTTTGTCCTGGTAGGAAGCGGCAAAGGCCCGATCTCGGCCGGGTCTGGGCGGCACCCGGCCCCACGGGGCCCCGACCTCGGCTAGGTCTGGGCAGCGCCCGGTATGAGAGGACCATGTAAATAAACACAAACCCATAGTGCTTGTACGGATGCCGTGGGCCATTTATCCTTTTGGGGTGCAAAGCGGGGGGGGGGGCTCCATTCAGGGGGAAACTCGGCTGCAGTTGGGGTGAGACGCTGCCCCAGCGCTCCCCAACTGCCCCCTTCTCTTAGGGGACAGGCGAGAGTCTGGCACCTGACACCCTGGCATATGCAGACCGAGAGCACACGGTGCGGGGGGGGAGGGGATGGGGCTGTCGCGTACACCTTCCTCACTCAGTACTCACCATGAATCGTGCCCAGCCAGTGGTGCCACTGTGCTGTCAGGTGACAGGCGGGCTCCTCGGGGTCCAGAAACATCAGGGGCCAGGCATAGAGCCTGCCACCGCGGGTCAGGGAGAGAGAGAGAGTGTATGGGGCTAGCTAATAGATAGATAGATAGATAGATACAGAAGGGTGAATGGGGATAGATGGATAGCTAGACAGACACAGAATTACGGCCCAAAGGGTGGGAGAGAACCCAGCACCATGGAGAAAAGAAAAGAAAAGAAAAGAAAAGAAAAGAAACTCCAAGCGCAGAAAGGACATTACTGACTGTCAGCGCCCCCCCGGCTCCACCAGCTGCCCACGTCCTCTCTGCCAGGGCTGTCCAAGCATGAAATTAAATCCAGCCGCCCACCTGGAGCAGCGGCTGAGCCAGCCTGCTGCCCCCCACTGCTCCGTCCTGAGAGACTCAGAGAGAGCTGGGACTGAGCCCACCATGGCAGGGACCTGGCCCATCTACGCCAGTACAGCTTCAGCTGACTGACCCCGCTGGGATCCGGCCTCATGGACCCCACGGGCGACGGCCCATCGACCCCGGCTGGGATCCGGCCCCATGGATCCCACGGGGCGACGGCCCGTGGACCCCGGCTGGGATCCGGCCCCATGGACCCCACGGGGCGACGGCCCGTGGACCCCGGCTGGGATCCGGCCCCATGGACCCCACGGGGCGACGACCCGTGGACCCCGGCTGGGATCCGGCCCCATGGACCCCACGGGGCGACGGCCCGTGGACCCCGGCTGGGATCCGGCCCCATGGACCCCACGGGGCGACGGCCCGTGGACCCCGGCTGGGATCCGGCCCCATGGACCCCACGGGGCGACGGCCCGTCGACCCCGGCTGGGATCCGGCCCCATGGACCCCACGGGGCGACGGCCCGTCGACCCCCGGCTGGGATCCGGCCCCATGGACCCCACGGGGCGACGGCCCGTCGACCCCGGCTGGGATCCGGCCCCATGGACCCCACGGGGCGACGGCCCGTCGACCCCGGCTGGGATCCGGCCCCATGGACCCCACGGGGCGACGGCCCGTCGACCCCGGCTGGGATCCGGCCCCATGGACCCCACTGGGCGACGGCCCGTGGACCCCGGCTGGGATCCGTCCCCATGGACCCCACTGGGCGACGGCCCGTGGACCCCGGCTGGGATCCGTTCCCATGGACCACACTGGGCGATGGCCCGTGGACCCCGGCTGGGATCCGTTCCCATGGACCACACTGGGCGATGGCCCGTGGACCCCGGCTGGGATCTGGCCCCATAGACTCCGATGGCGCGATGATGCTGATTTACACCGGTTGGGATCTGGCCCCACTGAGGGTACATCTACACTACAGGGGGGAGTTGATTTAAGATACGCAAATTCAGCTACGTGAATAGCGTAGCTGAATTCGACGTATCACAGCCGACTTACCCCGTTGTGAGGACGGCGGCAAAATCGACTTCTGCAGCTTTTTGTCGGCGGCGCTTACTACCACCTCCGCTGGTGGAGTTAGAGCGCCGATTCGGGGATCGATTGTCGCGTCCCGACGGGACGCGATAAATCGATCCCCGAGAGGTCGATTTCTACCCGCCGATTCAGGCGGGTAGTATAGACCAGACCTGAGTCACACACACACTCTGGCCCCTCGGTCGCAGCAGCCGCTCGGGGTGACTCAGACGCGAAGCATCATTGGCTGCTAGACAGCCTGGAACCTGCCATTAGCGCCGGGCCGGGGTGGCACCGGGCCAGGGAATGGGGGCAGAGAAATGGGTGTCGGGAGGAGAGAGTCAGACAGTGCAGTGCTGGAGAGAGGGGTGGGGGTGTATGGGGCCAGATAGATAGATAGATAGATTAGATAGATAGATGGGGTGGATGCGGATAGATAAATAGAAAGGGGCCCTGATCTCTGCCGGGTCTGGCCGGCGCCCGGCCCCACGGGGCCCCGATCTCGGCCGGGTCTGGGCAGCGCCTGGCCCCACGGGGCCCCGATGTAGGCCGGGTCTGGGTGGCGCCCGGCCCCACGGGGCCCCGATGTCGGCCAGGTCTGGGTGGCGCAAAGCCCCACGGGGCCCCGATCTGGGCTGAGTCTGGGCAGCGCCCGGTACGACAGGGCCCCGATCTGGGCTGAGTCTGGGCAGCGCCCGGTACGACAGGGCCCCGATCTGGGCTGAGTCTGGGCAGCGCCCGGTACGACGGGGCCCCGATCTCGGCCAGGTCTGGGCGGCGCAAGGCCCCACGGGGCCCCGATCTCGGCCAGGTCTGGGCGGCGCAAGGCCCCACGGGGCCCCGATCTCGGCCGGGTCTGGGCAGCGCCTGGCCCCACGGGGCCCCGATGTCGGCCAGGTCTGGGTGGCGCAAGGCCCCACGGGGCCCCAATGTCGGCCAGGTCTGGGTGGCGCAAGGCCCCACGGGGCCCCGATCTGGGCTGAGTCTGGGCAGCGCCCGGTACGACAGGGCCCCGATCTGGGCTGAGTCTGGGCAGCGCCCGGTACGACGGGGCCCCGATCTCGGCCAGGTCTGGGCGGCGCAAGGCCCCACGGGGCCCCGATCTGGGCCAGGTCTGGGCGGCGCAAGGCCCCACGGGGCCCCGATCTGGGCCAGGTCTGGGCAGCGCCCGGCACGACGGGGGCCCGATCTGGGCCAGGTCTGGGCGGCGCAAGGCCCCACGGGGCCCCAAACTGGGCCAGGTCTGCCCGGCGCAAGGCCCCACGGGGCCCCGATCTGGGCCAGGTCTGCGCGGCGCAAGGCCAGCAGGCGGGGGGATGCTGAAGGTCGGGGACAGGGACGGGGAGCCCTTGGGTCTGGAGTTTTTCCTGCGCTGGGTTTGGGCGGGTTCCCGCACTTGGCAGGAGCCGCAGGGAGATCCCCAG